>OZ022586.1:20213101-20500601 GCA_963669155.1 Arbacia lixula | reverse complement strand
CTGCAACCACAGTGTCATCAATAACGCATGATGCTTCTGGCGAACATACGATGCGGGTTAGTGTGTGATGCACAATGGCCATTGTTGTGATCCGACATGATTATCAGATACACTGTACATATATATTTTCAGATCCAAATTTGTCTAAAAGTGAAAATCTCGTTAAATAATCCAAGGATTGTTAGGCCCCGGTCACACCGCCGGAACTTTCCCGGAGCGTTCCTGGAGCGGTAAAGAAAACAAAATCGTCACCGCTCGTTACCGTTTACCTCCGTTTAACAGAAGTTGGCCCCCGTTCAGGCAACGCCGTATACGCTCGGCCACCTTTGATGGTCCCTTCTAGTTCTACCGCTCCGAAAGTGTCGAAATTCGGCCCCCCTCTCCCTTCCGTTCAAGGAACGCTCCAACAAAGTTTCGGCGGTGTGACGGGCCTTTACAAGACATGTAATCAATAACATGTTACTAAACCGGTCTTTAAACATGCTACATCCCTAGAGCACCGAAGTGTGACGTCACTTAGGCATTATTATCAAGACAACTGGCTCTAAACAATACGGGTAGAGCAAGCAGCGGTGATCACAACGGGGACTGTGGTTGGGAATGCCGGACACTAGCCCGATAGACAATATCGGACAGCTAGACCTCTCACTGGCCTGAGTTTGAATAGAGCCAATTGGCTTGACAGCATGTTCATATGACGACACCACTTCGGTACTCTCTCGACTGTATGGTGTGTAAATTTCAGCTTCATATTCGTTCAAACTGAATTTTGATTATTTCTCAAAAGTGTGAGATTACTAGTTTTGGTCGTTGCCGATACACGCATTTAGATTCCATTTCACTGTATCCCGTGGCCAGACAAAATGATTGAAATCACCTTTTTTCATACAAACGTTGAAAATACGCTTTACTGTAATCGACGCATGTGTATTAACTGTGTATCGCCATGGCAACATTCATGAGAATTATTGTGAAGTTTTGTTTTAAAATCAAACGCTAATGAGAATCGTGGTGTATGTTTGCCGCGGACTATATATATATCATTTGACAATTTGACAAATAATAAACAAATTAAGTCAATGAATATCCATCCATATCGTATGATACTTTATTCAGAGATGTGCGTCCATCAATATCTTGTTATAATCGAAATAGGCTATTTCGTGAAATAGACCTATTCGTAGGCGACATGACGTACGTGAACTTTAAATCATGTTTCAAACTAGTGAACAAAAATACAGATGTATGAGATACAACATGAGAAAACAAATATAGCATCGACTAATGAGAGAGCCTTAATGTGTGATCCGGCGGTGTGAAGACACGAAGCGTATTTCCATTAATGCGTTTAACCCCAGGCGAAACTGGTCAGAGAGTAGAATGCCAACGAAAGTTACGCTCCAGATATGTCAGTTTGTGTTTATTAAGACGCTACGACCAGACGCGGAAAGCCAAGCTATTAGCCAAACGCGTATTACAGGCATGAACGTTGGGTGTGGGGATTCTTTAAGGTTGCTCTACGGCGCGTAAAAAATATTCATTATGAATTGAGTGGAGAGGGAAAAACAGGAAACAGTTCCGTACAAACTGCGCAAGGAGGGGGAGGGGGGGGGGGGGGGGGGTGTCTCTCTCTCTCTCTCTCTCTCTCTCTCTCTCTTTGTAACTTCACTCATAATGTTTCAATATTCAGACAAAGATGAGGCATAATAGTCTAGTTTCCTGGATACAAATGTAATAAACCCAACAGGATAACTTGCTTTAAAAAGACTACGTAATTAATTTTACTTAAAGAAAGTTCATAAAGACCACCTGATCATAACGACCGCATGACCTGACTTGGTGTTGTGTGTATATAAATGTTATGCAGGAGCATGTGAGATGACGAAGCTAAACCACCTGTTTTGGTAGTCGCTGCCATTCGCATTTATATGCCGCTGTTTTCATCTCCATCATTATTATTTGGAATCCGGTAGATCACTTTATACAATTCATTTTCCGTTTGCATAATTAAATCACATGGTACGGATTTTGTTACATTGTCTTGTCAGTTGCTTGCATTCGAAGCAAGTGTACTCATCTTGTATGTCGTTACCATGGTTACAGCTCATGAAGGCAAGGGGACGAAATGGAGTTGAATCTTCAACTTCGCTGGTGTCCAGAACCCCGTGTTACAAAGATAGGATAATTGCACGTACGATCGATTGACCAATCTATTAGTCGCACGACTTATACCAATTGTAGATCTTTATTACAAAATGGTCACAATGAAAAAAGATCGCGATTTGCAATGGAAATTAATCGTAGTTTGAATGAATTCATCGTGACTATATGATTGGTTGTAAGGCGTACATTGCATAGGACTGGCAACAGATTGGAGAGATGGCATTTTGATTGATTGCATTGATGCTGTCTACAAATCATTCTTTGTGACATGGGAGGCAGGCATTGTATCACTTTGTATCACAAGTCAATGAATTTCATATTTGAAATTGTAATTTTTGAAATCTAAATTTGAATTTGAAATTATTTTAATTCCGAATGATTTCACAATCGCGTAAAAGATACATGAAATATAATACAATAAGCCGTATGTAGCAAATTATATTACATCGTTGACTAACTTGACAAACCATAACGTAATTCTGGAAACTAAAAACTATAATGGAAGTTAAACTACAGTATCCGTTGTAAACTCATATGTTAAAACCATATTGATGACTTCATATTTCGTTTTACAAGGGAGGAATAGAAAATGAGATGGAAAGTGATAAATGAGAGTGAATGTGATTGAATGTGTGAGATGACAGTTTCATGTAAATGTTCAACTGTACTGTGAAGATAACGAAATATCAATAGTTGATCCCTTAGAGTTATACAGAATTTATAGAACTAAAATGTATCTGGCCGAGATATCTCAGCTCCGCATTTCATGGCTATGCCATTATTTTAACGGTTGTCCTCTTAAACTAACATGACTAATACGAATGAAGCTTAGCTGTTCAAACCATCACGATCATGAAATAGACATCTAGTATTAAATAGCTGTTTCTTTTGAACGATGTTTCTCATTGAAACCTGTATTTTAGTAACATGTCCGAAGAGAACACTTGTTTATAAAAATCACATTTCTTGTTTTCATTGTGCGATATTTCATTGCACATCATTCAAATGTGATTAACCATCGTGGCTACAATCGTGTGTTCTGAATACACTTTAACCGATGCGATGGCAGTATTGATATTGATATATTGACATATGATATTTATGTTGATATAGTATTGTCAATTCGTCAATTCAATTTTATTTTTCATCAATGTAAAAACATCAAAATACAAAATAATACACTTGATAAAAAGCACAGATGGCGGATACCTCCCCCCCCCCCAAAAAAAAAAACAAGGCTTGAGTTAGCAGGAGGTACCTTTAACAAACATTACGACCATCATTGTCACTTGATACAATGGTACAATTACACTTGAAGAATGCCAGAAAAAGTGCAATTACAGAACGGAAATACAACTAGATCAATGTATGTCAAATTAAAAGAACCGTGGCAACCAAACTAAATATCACACGCTTGTCAGCGATACGAGGCAAATTAGAAATGAGATATCAATACGTATGGGCCTCTTGTATCAACGGAAATTTCAATGTAAAGACTACATGAGTACAAATTAATACACAGTGTACGCAGGAGTTGACACGGGACATTAAGCTACGATTGCAATTTCAAAGCATGCTACTAGAATATATAATCACAATTTAAGGATTGCAATTTGTAACGTGGCATAAACACTTATTACACGAACATTGCACAATGGGTCGAAATATTTCCCGAGTAACAACCTCCTCTGTCTTGTTATACAAGATGACATGTTATTTTGCATATCTTTTCTCGTTCCTTTATTTTCATTTTTTCAGCTGATGGTTAATACACCACATTTAAGGCTGTTGAAATGCAGGTTTCTCGACTTCAATGCTAGGATACAGTAGTGGTATCATTTGGGATATTTATGTGTGTATTTTCTGTTTCCATAACGACCGTCTTTTGAACTGAGGTTTAACGCGAAGAGTGTACGAAACCTGAACTAACTTTAGGAGACGCCAAGATACAACAACATGAGACACTATCATTGATTCGATGTAATTGATTTTGTCCTCGGAAACATTATGGAATATTGAGTTTGTCCAAAAAATAATACATCAAATGATTGAAATCACACACTGTTGGGATTCTTTAATGGAAATTAATGATGTAGTGACAGCGACAGAAGTTGTTTTTTCGTCCTACAAAGTTGGTGCACGTTTAGTACGCGGTCTACGTTAAAGGGAATATACTGTACTTGGAAGACAAAAAGATGATCGTGAGCAATCGTCTTGCCAATGGTCTTAAATTCATGTATTGTCCATGTTAGAAACTTCCTGAAAGTTATTTGCCCTCAAATGATCCACAGTTGGGGTAATTAGTGATTAAATCACAAATCCTCAAAATGTTCTGGCCGAACATTTTGTTGTCTTCCCAGTACAGTATAATGATTCCCTTTAATGAAACCACTATTGTGAAGACGGATGGTAGTGTTTAGTTGCTTAGTTTTTAGCTTTAAATGCCGTTGACTTGAACCTCCCTTCTGATATGGAGTAGGGAGGGATGCATTCCCATTCATTATGCAAAGGCTTGCTTAGAGTGGATACGTGTCGGCTTTAACTTGCCAGAGTATAAGTCACTGGCCTCACCGCTACAAATGTCAGCAGAAATGTCACCAGTAATTTGTATTACCCTACATAATGAAAAATGTATATCTATTTAGTTTCATGTATCTATTTATCAAGTATTATACATAACCCGTTCTTCACTGTTCTTGTTAACGTATTTATCATTTTTTTTTTGGCCGTCTTCATTTCCACCGCACAACTCCCTTCTCTCTCTCTCTCTCTCTCTCTCTCTCTCTCTCTCTCACTTTCTCTCTCTCTCTCTCTTCTCTTCTCTCTCTCTCTTTCTCTCTCTCTCTATTTCTCTCTCTCTCCCCCTCCCTCTCTCCCTCTCTTCTTATCTCTCCCCCTCTATTTTCCCTCTGTTTTTAGGACAGTTTAATGTATTTACTAATTGATTTTATGACCTTGATATATACTTCTGACTCGTTCTTATTCATTATATCATGTCGTCAAAACATGTTTACTTTCTCTCACTCTCTCTCTCTCTCTCTCACTCCCTCTCTCCCGTTCTTTTCGTTGTTCTTTTTTTCAGACATGAACCTCTCACACGAGTGGCAAAATGGCACTTAGTCCTACCTCCCAATGATATATTAATTACTGTGCTCCTTCTCAACCATACAATATAAAGGAAACTTTGATTCACTATGGCATGGTCCCTATCTTGGTATCTTTCAAGCCTTCTAATCGATTTTCTCCTGAGCATAGAGTGTTAAAAGCAGTCGGTCTATATCTCCCGCGGGAAGTTGTTATTTCTGAAAATAGAGAGGGAAGTTATAGACTGGACATGAGGCAGAAAAATCACCTTGTTTGACACGGAAAAAAGGGGAAAGGGTGTAGGGTAGTGTGTGCTTGGTAATGTATGTATGTGCGTGCATGTGTGTCTGTCTCTGTGTACTTATGTATTCGGGTGTGCATGAGTAGATTTGTTCAATGTGCATGTGTCTGTATGTACAAGGTGTGAGTGTGGGAGATGGTCGTGTGGCTGGTTATGATAGTGTGTCGGTGCAGAAAATGTATTCGTGAATGAGACATAAGAGGGAGAGACAGTTTGGAGATGCATGTATGTGTGTGTGTGTGTGTATGTGTGTGTGTGTGTGTGTGTATATGTGTGTGTGTGCGCGCGCGCGTGTGTGTATATATGTGTGTGACAGAGAGAAGAGGGGAGAACAGATGAGATGGCGCATTGAGAAGAGGGATGTCTGCATGAGTGGATGCTCTTGCAGGGAACAGGGAAGAATCAAGAAAGAAACTTGAACTTCACACTTAACGTTATTCCGCTCAATACAAATTGTATTTATACAAACAATGACCATGCCAGGAACGTGAATAGCATGCCAGTAGCATAAATTTACATTAATATGTGATAACATATGTTCGAAGTAAAACAAAATGATGCAAAGAATACATCAAAAGGCAAAGATAATATGAACTTGTGCGTTTGATTTATTTATTTTGAGAGCGGAATGTCAAGTTTAGCATGAAGTACATGAAGGGTTAGTAAGAGAGAAATAAGAGAGCAAAGGAAGACTAAAACAAAAAAGGAGATACATCGAGTGTAAGCTGCAGTGAAACTGGAGCGAGAGAAAGAGAGAGAAAGAGAGAGAGAGAGAGTGGAGAGGGGAGTAACAATATGGGAAGAAACGGAGACAGGAGGGGAGGGAGAGAGGGAGATGGAGAGAGAGTGGGAGAGACGGGGAGGACGAGATGAATGTATGAACGGTAGAAAAAGGGGTCTAACAAACTGGGAAGAAACTGAGAGAGAAGAACAGAGAGAGGGAGAGAGAGAGAGAGAAGAGAGAGAGAGAAAGATGGAGACGAAGAATAACGGAAACAGAGGCCGAAATCAAGAATGGGGCGGACAAGGGGGAATCAACTTACCAACCCGTTGCTTTCCGCTTGAAATCCCACCGTATTGATTCAGATGTACTTACCCCCTTCGCTCTCGCTCGCTCGCCCGCATCACTTCACGGAACACCCCTCCCGCCCCCCCCCCCCCCCCCCACTCCCCTCCCCACCCAGCCGGCCGATCTATCACGGCCACCGCCCCCGTACCCCTGCGCCCCTGCTCCTCCGAGCCAGGGTTCAGACAGCATTAGCTGATGAGCATGATGAGGGAGTCTCCGTCGATGCATAAAGGCGCCATCTCGCAGGAGATCAGCCGAAACCCAAGGGGTTAACACACTTATCATTGAAATGGATTACAATATCAATAGGAGGTTTACTTACACGGATTACTTCCAGTTCAGATGAATAACACACGAATAACATAAATAAACATTTCTACATCCATCGAAATCCACGACATTGCAAAATAAAGAACATGGATAATTCTATAAACGGTTCTGTGATAATCAGTTTAGACATACACGAGTCATGAGGTCGATTAAAAGCATTATTGTATCAAATGAGGATTGATGCAAATGGCTTAAGATCTTAGGGATGGGAAAATCTTGTATATTTTCTTTTCGACAATTTGGCTCGTGAAGCATGAGAATGGATGCAACAGACGCCATCCTTCCCGAAATGGAAAACTGCCAGTGAAGATAAAATAGCTTCTGTTGAGACTTTTTATCGGAACAACGTACTGTAGCCAGACAAAAATAATCTAAGATGAGTTCCCCACTAAACCACATACTATACCATCGATCGACATGGCCTGTCATGTCAGATTATGGCACACATGTTTTTTGCGTATACCTGTTGACCATACACACAAGTATTACTGCGTTCTTCTTTTCTGTCTGCATTACATTTAGAGCGTGTTGCCAAGAATCCTTTACATTTTCTAAATTATATTTTCAATCTATTTCTTGAATCTCTGAGTAGTGTATATTTTCTTCTCATCCAAGTTTAAGTCGAGCTTAAGTCTTGTTGAAATTAGATGGCGTAAGTATATATAAGTATATGTATTGTTATACTTACGCACTACAAGCAGAAATTAGGGCAAACCTAACTATGCTTTTGGGCAATCTATTTTATTTGATTCGTAATAGATTGCAACGAGGGGGGGGGGGGTGCTTCTTTTTTTTTTTTTTTTTTCTTTGAAAACATGTTTTACTCTTATATCGCAGTATTACTCAACTATCAGCATTCGACAATCTTGATTCGGTATTTTATAGGTTGCTGATTCAATACACTTTGACATGAGAAAAAGACCACAACATAATTATATATGATATAAGCATTACTATGATCTGCCCTCAACACATGCGTGTTCACAGTCTTGGTAGCGCGCTAACGTCCAAAAAGCGAACAATGGCATAACCCTTTAATCGCGGGAAGAGAAATTCAAACTTGGCGTCCTATATTGCTCACCGTTGAAAGCTTCCTTTAAGACTTTGCGTACCAGATGAACTTTTTTTCTCTATGAGATTTGTATGCGTCATCAGTGATACAAAAACTCACACGACATATACAGTTAAATAGTTAAATAAGATCAAATGTTCTTCTCTCTATCAGCAAGTTTATCGTGTCACATGATCAACATTTGACATAATGCCAGGAGATATACGAGTGAGCAAGCATTCGCAATTTAAGCGAGAAAACATCTTTAAGGTTGGCGTCAGTCCTGAGGAGAAACTCGAACTGTGATGTACCTTTCTTGATAATGTCTTGGATACATCTTCACGCTGTTGCCTGTATGCCATTGTGCATTTGCGCGCGATGGCGGCGTTTGCCATCTCAATGCACATGTCTGGGTTCCAAAATGGCGCACTTTATTTACTGCCCTCTTGTATGATGTATGTGTATAAGAGAGAGAGTGTGTATGGTGTGTGTGAGTGTGTATATGGATGTGGCAATGAGAAGAGAGAGGGGGGGGGGTCGATTCGAAAGCGGACACTGCATATTCTGTATTGTCACGTCTCTGCATATAGGGGAAGTTTTGCTTATGTATCACATCATTCTGTTAATTATGTGGATGTGGTTTGATGTACTTCTTTTTCAATTACATGCATTAGGAAGCTAGCAAAAATGCGGTTTTCACGGGTCTCAAGTACTTACTGTACAAGGTTCCCCCATCTCCAACATATTCCATCTATCCGTTTTTGCGATGCAAAATAAACCTGGTAAAAGACCTGAAGTGGCACGCCCTATCAAGCTTAACACCCTCACGCGAAATTATATGGATTTCCTTGTTTACCATGTTTACTGGGAGGAAACAGAACAACCATCGTGCGTCTAATTGAGATGATAATTTTAACAGGACTCAATAAAGCGTGTATCCGTGGGTAGATTATTTGAAAAAAGTGAGAACAGAATAATCAATTTCTTGTGCCAATGGCACATTGTAGTCCTCCTCATCTCTATTAAAAGGGCACCTTGCCCTTTATTTCTTCTTTTGACCGTGTTCCTATTTGTTGTCCCGCTTGCCTGTTGAAACTTTTGTTTTTCTCTTTTCTACCTTACAGATTAGCACCGTGCTGAAAGGCTCTTAAGCTCTTAAGTCAATCAAATCAGATTTTCCATTTATATAATACTTGCATATACATACAGATTTTAAGATGTCCGTTTGTGATGTTGTAGAATGCATATGAGAATATACTTTGATTTGAGTGTGTCTATTTTCATGATTTTCGTCCGCTAATACGCCACTAACGCCAATCCTTCACCTTCTTCTGGTTTTGGTACAGTTCGCCACTGGCGTATTATCGTATATTGTGCTTGTCCAGTGCCGTGTTTACAGTGCAGGGAAACATATCTGATGGCTTTTTAAAGATGAAACCACATGTATGTGCAATAACAAAATTCACTGAAGCTTAACGTAGTAATACCACATTGCATCTCATGTTGGAAAAGCTGTAAGGAGGTACAGTTGACAGCAACAGGTTGTAAGGAATTCCACAGCATGATAGCATCTGGCAGTGTCTGGAAAGAACGAAGTTTGCTGTATGCCAGTCCTGGTATATGGAACCTGAAAGTTCTGTGGATTTCCACGTGTTTGTGGAGCAGTCAATGGGATGAAGTATGTGACTGGGAGATTCACCAGACCATGGACGATGCTGTATACCATACATCCGTATTTACCCCCCCCCCCACCCCCCCCCCCCCCCCACCCCCCGCTTACTCTCACGCTTCCCACACTTTACAAACATAATCATATAGGGGATTATAATAATAGAAAGAACAAAATGTCATAAAATATCATAAAATCATGCTAAACATTGTAAAGCTACAAAGATACAACGCATTTTTTTTTAAGTATACCATTGCATATGTGTTTTGTTTATGATGACATCCCAATTTTTTGTTATTGCAAAACCATACGCGTGCTGAGGGATACGATTACCCGTTTGCGGCCGATCCTCGTGAAAACCACCAACGCGACCTAGAAAACGTGCCAGGCCCCTGTGCCTTCCTCACATTTCCGCCATCAAATATTCAGAATCAATGACCATCAACTGAACGTCATAATCCAGTCACGTGGACACTGAACAGTCCAAAATGAAGGACAGCGCCTGGAAGAAATGGTCGCTATTTTTACACGCGCGTGGTGGCGTGTCTCCTAGCTTCCCCGGGTTTCCAACCACCAACGCGAGAGCGAGGAATGCGTCGTTGTTTAGTTGAACACACATACAAGCTGGAGGAATTCGCAGTCGGCATTGCTTGCTGCGCAGTTATGCGATTGGAAGTACGGTATAATAGATAAAAATACTGATCGTCTGCATCGATTAGCTGTCCTTCCTTCAGTGGTAAAGCTACGCGCGTTGCTTCACCTTGTTTCACCTCAGAGATGAGATTTCTTGATAAGGTCGATCTATGCGTTACTTGCACCTATCTGAACTCGACAAATGCTTAATACACATGTGGGAAGCAAAGCCCCGCCCCTCCCCCCTTCCTCCCATACTCACCACTAAAAACAAAACCAACATACGAACTGACAAGCTTAGTTCTTCGAGGCATCGACTCACCGAATACTTCACCTATTAAGCTCGCATCATTGCCTCTGCCTCCAAGAGAGAAGAGGGGTTCTCTCTCAGAGGTTTGAGCGGAGAACGAGCCCTCTCCATCACAATGGTAATGACATTTCCATGCAGGTCGCAGGAATGGATGGATGGGACGTGGACATACATCGGAATGATGAGACTGGTAAATGCCGATACGGCTGGACATCTCACATTGAGTCAATCAAATAATATAATGCATATGATTTTGCTTTGTACAATTTTACTTGCGTCTCGTTCTTGAAATTTATCAGCTTTTAATTAATTCCCAAAATGTGCATTCACTTCTCAGGACCATGATTTGAAACAGTTTCAACTGATCTTGTCATATATACCCGTCGCGCCCAACAGTTTTTTCCGAAAGAAAACGACCACCTGGTGTTACCGAAAGTTTTACTATTTTCTAAATAGTATTTATCATTAAAGATTTTTTCGTATTGATATATTACATACGTATAATAAACAATATATTGAAATACGAAATCATTATAAAACAACATAGTTGTGTGTCATAGTTTCAGGAATCGTGTACCGGAATGTGCTACGATTGCAAGAAAATATGTTCACTTAAAGGAATTTCGACCCGGAGCTCAAGAGGGCGCTGTTGGATGACGTCACAATCATCGCCATCTTAGTTCCGAAGTTTGACGAGTAACGCTGTCAATCAAACTGGTAGATTGCGGATATGCGTTGCTTGCCCTTTCACGATGATCACACTTTCGCAGGAAAAATAGATCGCCGCATGCACGCAGATTGCATTATCGTGCATGCACAATGCACAGCCAGCTAGCTACATACGCATGCAAGCACATACGAGTACTACTACTAGTACTAGTCTACGTACGTGAGTGCTAGCTGGAAGTACCGTATGCAAGTGGGCGGAGCCAGCAGGGAACAGCCGCCGAATCATGAGCCGAACTGTATTTCGGCATACCTAGATTGAGAATCGACATTCTTCGGGCATTCGGAACATGGCATTTGCGTAACCGGTGAAATTATCGAATAACATTGCCGTCATTGGACAACACGTACTGTCCGCTCATGCGCTTACATGGAATAACGCCCTCTTGAGCGCCGGGTCTGATTCCCTTTAAGTAGGCAATGATCATAAGAAAGCTGTAAGATGCATTAAGACGCATCGTTTATCTTTCCCCAAGCAAGAAACATCTTTCAAGAAAATATTGAAAGCTGTATTTTACGATATGTCCAAAAATAAGTCAGATGAGTAAGACTACTCCCACTAGCAGTATTTTAGTCGTCTTGGTACAATAGAGGAGCATGTCACCTTGAAAAGTATGGAATCAATTTCAAAGCCCTTTATTATGACTGAGGTATATGGCGTGAAATTAATGAAAGCATGTATCTTCTTTTTACATCGATCAAGTAGCATAGAATTGCGAAGTTGTTTTTTTTTCCATCTTCAATTTATAATGTTAGAATACTTACCACAAACGTGGCCTTTCAAAAAGGCACCACGCGTATAATATTCTACAAAACAGCTGGAAAGAAAACCGCTCGCTGAGTCGCGAACATTTGTTTACACTTTTGTCTATACATTTTTGCCATTCAGATGCTAAATATTACTCATTGCAGATAAATCGCTACTGACACCCGTTTGTCTAGTAATGTGTCGGTCAACAAGGGATATATCACGTGGTTCTGTGCGCCGCTGCAACACTCCATCAGGTGTAATACAAAATTCTAATGAGTAGGGGACTGGGGGTTAAATACACTTTGGTCAGTGCAGTGCACTAAACCGAAAATCCGCTCCTAAACGGTCAAAGGACAAAGCCCGATACAATTGGCCGGAGTAGCCGGATGCTCAACCAAACATCAGGCCGTTAATACGGCTCCCATCGGGCGGTTACCGACGAAGGGCAAAGGACAAACCCCACTGGCCACTCACTCACGTTTCTCCAAACATCTTTATTGTAGAGCAATGTCAAGCCTATTTCCCCAGTCTTCCTTCCGTTGGTCTCTCCGGCTTAATTCTGTAAATGAATTTACGTTGCTACATCGGGCAATGTATATCCTTGCCAATGTTCCTCTACTGTAGTACATAAGCATTGCCTAACTGAATGTATCACATATGTTTACAAGAAAAAGAACGTTATGTTCGTCTCACCAGACTGATTTTAAACCCTTTATGCGCTGTGGAGAGATGTTTAAACCGGTGATACACGCAAAACGTATTGAGCAGTATTTACTGTGACATAAAGGGTTCGATGAATGAATACACGGAATCCAAGCAGTGTATGATTGCTTCAGGTATATTAGCTTCTTCCTTTTTGTATGCTTCTCTCCTGCGTTCAGTTCGGGAAAAAATGCTGCCCCTCTGATATGCATAACCAGTGCACAAAATGTAACAATGACACTGATCGAGTTAATAATTGACTTGCTGTTGTTGCTTGTTCCGATAAAAAACAGTGGAAGTCATCTCCCGCCAGTTGGTGGTTGGGGTATCCGAGGTAAGTCCCTGTCTTAATTCGTACATCGCCGAACTCAAGCCCGAAAGAGCTCTAATGCGACCTTATTTAAACTGAACCCATTTGCTATGGCTCTTACGGACAGGGAAGACTGACAGATATCATGCCGAGGGATCGATTGATCGAACAATTTTTTCGTTCTTCGAATCCTCGCCGTCGTGCGGATTTTATTCTTCCTCCTAGGAATTATGGCCGTGACCTTCCAGATCGTTGGTCATGTTACAACGAGTAGATGGATGAGAGCATCCTATGTTAGATCTTGTTTGTTTTAAAACCATATGCCAGAGTTTCACTTAGAGGTTGGGATACATCACATACACACAAAAAACAAACAAGCAAATACACACATGCTTTGGAGTGGGTGGACTTTAATAGGCGGAGACATGCCGCTGTGACGGCTGTGTGTGGTACTGTGGTACGTATACACACATTTACACACACGCATACACGCATACATCTCTTATGATAGGGTGGGAGGGGGGGGGGGGTATTTGAATTGTTTATTTTTCTCAGGGACATGTACAGGTACATCGTATATCACGGGGTATAAACCTTGTTTATATACAGACTCAAACAAACACGCACAATCACACGCATACACGTACGTGCAAGAAATTCGTTCAGAAATATTTGGTCTAAATATCATAACAATCTTCAAAATCAAGCGATTGCTACAATTTTGTTTAATGTCAGTTTCCAGGTTTATTATTGGGAGGAACGTTGTGATTATCTACTCCCATTTCAGGTGTGTGTCTGTTTTTTTTTTACACAATTTTTTTTTTCACATGCAAAAGGGACACCCTGTCATCTCTTATTCAAACCAAACTTGAGGACCACAAGGAGACTTGGCCAAGTACCAAGTGGTGGTGTGGCGGATGTGGTTTGTTACCAAGGACCTCCACCGTGCAGCTTCAAAAGCCTCCCTAACTTTGATGAACGACACTTAACCAACATTGCCGCTCAATACCCAACAGGATACGTGAATACCTTGTTGGTACATATAGTGTGCACTAGGTATGCACCTATAAGCGATGGCTAGTTTATGGGGGACCGATGTAATAGTTTTCTATATATATTGTTCAACAGAAATTAAATGATAAGGAAAGACCATATATTTAGTGAGAGTTAGCTTTAGTAGAAACTATTTGTCCATTAATTTTGTTGACACAAGTGGACGCCATTTGCCAATTTTCCCGGTTCTCTGTACTCAGTATACTTGTCCATACCCACTATCGCATTTCTGTCAGTCACTGATTCCAATTTTAAGATTTACATAGTACATGATGATACAATCATGGAATGTCAATTCAAATGTGTCAAGAAGACTGACAACATGGATTCTTGAACTCTGACATAAATATTTTGTTTTGTGGTGAGAAAAGTTAAATGAGTGTTATGGTTCTTTTTGCAGAAACACCCCAATTCATATATTTTATGTTTTAACCATTTTTCTTTTGGAAGTGTATACAAAATGCTTATCTTAAGAAACGATTCTGGTGTAGATCACAAATATTTTAAGGTATATGGAAATGGTAATAAATGTTTATTAATAAAATTAAAATTCGTGTAGAAATTGACGAAGCACTGGGAAAAGAAGGAGAGAGGGTGATATATCAATTACCCCTTGTACATTTAGGTTAAGAATCTAATGAATGTAAAATTGCAATCCTTATTTTTGTGAGAGAAAGAACTTATGAATGAAATGTTTTAACTTGGGATAAATTTGTTCATTTAAAGACACTCTATCACATTTAAAAGATGGCCTCTCAGTTGAGGTTACATTTTTTTTTAAATAATTTTTTTTCAACGGTCTCAAGTTTCGTTTCAATTTTGTATCAACTTTGTCTATGCCATTGATTCCTTTTTAACCAAGTAATGCACACAGATCCCATAGAGCAACAGTTTACAATCAATGTTATCAATCAATCAATTGGAGTACCTTGTCAGAATCTGACGTTGCGTGTCAGAATAAATTCCTCTTTTTGTTGGCAGTGGCGTATGATATCGAGGGGGCCTTGGGCCAGTAGCATCTCTCAGCCAAGAGAGGAAAGTCAGTCTCTGTCGTCCTCTTGACCTACGTCCCTGAACAGCACCAGTGAGGAAGACTTTATCAAGAGCATTTTTTGCGAAGGATGCGACCTTAGAAACTTATCTGCTATGTGGCAATTGTTTAAAGTAACTTTCGGAATGACTTTGCTCTTTTGGACATATTCATTTGTAACATGATCAGTCCATGATACTCTCATCACCCTACGTAGAAACCACATTTCCGTGGCTTCCAAACATTATTGCATAGTTTAACTTATAGTCCAGCAATGTTATAGTATGTTTGAAAATGATATACTTATGAAATATGATTAAGTCGAGAAACTCGAGAAAGTTAAGAAAGACAAACAAACTGTTACATATAAGAGATGTAATGAGCACAAAACTATTCGTTGCTTGTATCATATCCGCATATGCGGAGTATTATTCTTCACACTAGTTTTCTGGAAAAGCAATGAATTGCATTTTATACATCGTCTTATGTTAAGCGACATCAGACGACCCCAATGTTCAGAAGTGATTGAGTAAACTCCATAGTCCGCTCATAAATTCCTTTCTGTATATCTCACAATTTTATGTTTTTTTTTCTTAAAGGTAGCCCGTCACTGTTGCAAACCTATTTCTGAAAATTCCCTGACTTTGTCATCATTTGAGAGAGAGAGAGTGGCTATATAACCTTCCCCTGGAATTGAAAAAGCGTAATATTTGGTTTTGAGGAAATAATCGTTGATAATTATTCGAGTTTTTTTTTTCGTAATTTCAAATTGTGTCAACGGTTGGTAATCATTTTGAATCAAGTCTCAGTGAAAGCTAGTTAGATTTTCATTTATTCTAAGTGAGTTATAGCACCTCTGACCTTAAAATTTCACAGTTGATATTCCAAAGATACATGCTAAATATGTGCAAACTTTCATAAAGTCTGCAGATGTTTCTAAAAGGGACGGGCCATTTTTAAAGGTGAGGGGAAATTATGATGAAGATGATGTTATCCACATAACGGCAGAGGGGGTTATCGCAGCCACATTTCACATTTTAGTTTCGTTTCTGGATCACAGGATGGAATCATCTTAATATCATATAACATCATTGAAGTTAAGTGATATCGGGACCCATGATGACGTCAGAAGGGATATTTCTTGGTTATTAGTCCTGTAACCGTCACAACTTCTATCCTCACCCCTTAGATACATATTGGCAACGCATAAGGCCATATCACATGGCGATGACTCAGGAAGCATGTATAGCACTCATACATTCTCGAATGATAAACATCACTTAAGACAGGGGGCTGGATAGGAATATATAATCGTATATGTCATGGAACTCCGGGACCTAGTTCAAATATTATGTTGACCCGCAGGACACCTTTAAACGTTGACAGTGACCTATTCAGAATGGCGTTTCTCCAAGAGTAGTTCCCTTTGTCGAGTAGATAAATATTGTATAAGTCGTTAATTGCATTTTTATTGGTACAAGGGGCACGTGATATTCCCCTTTGTATGGAGAGTAAAGTGTGACATTGTTGCTAATGGGGAACTATTTGAGACAAAGTCGAGCAGCCAAGACGCTATTTGGGACCACGTCACGGTTTTGATTTGTGTGGATCGCATTGAGGGGATACCGACGTGAGGTGAATCCGTGGAACACGTCTCACGGGTAGGGACAATATCAATGCTGCACAATCAAAAAGAATCTAAGAACAGTCATCATAGGTAAGACATTGCCGACCTTGAGACTTGCCTTGGGGGTCGTTCATCTCGGAGTATCGGCTGGATTGAATACCTCAACATCATTATTTAATTTACGATGAGTAAGTACAAGATCAATGTGTGCTGATACTTCCTCGTTTATAAACGCGAAAACAGCTTGCTTAAAGTACTTCAATATTAGTTGTGAAACAAATCATTGGCCATTTTTGAAAAATAATCTTCAAAATGTAGTGATGCCACTATGTTATGAAGCAGGTTTCGAGACTTTTTATCACTTGTTAATCCTAATGTTAATATTAATCTTAATCAAGTCTTTTAAAATCCTTTGAATATCTAATGAGATTTTCGCTAGTTACACAGCAAAAAAAATATAGGAGACTAAATGATAACGAAATCGTCACGATAGGTTAAACCTTTCAGTAGCAACCACCTGTAAACAAATCCCAATGGGATCCGTGTCTATTACTTGTGTTCACAAATGAAAAGCGTTCTTTGTTTTTACACAATCACGAATAATTACCTGTTTTATGGGAAGCTTTGGCTTGCGAGGCTGCAGGCTTCGTTGGACCGTCGTAGCTGTAGTATCTGTCGTAGCTGGTAATTCTTCCTGATTGTATAAACTATACACCAATCAGATGAACCTATTCGGTGATCTAAGCTCACAAGTGGCCTTTCAATACTTAAAGGAAATGTTTCCTCTGTGCCGGTGAAAATTAAAAGCTGTGTACATCGTGTAAATAGAATAAGAAATAAAAAAAATATGCCGTTTAAAATTCCTCCGGAAGTATATTGTCACCGTAATGTCGCGAAAAGGTGCAATGAAAACTCCTCGCTTCACTCATTGCGGACAAATGAGGAAACGCAGACGACCTCAAGACCGTCTCGTACTAGGAGCTGAAATATCGTAACTGCAAAAAAATAGTGTTAATGTTTTAATGTTTACCATAGACTTGACATTTATTCTCTGGTCACTATAAGGTAATAGGCAGTTTCTACATCCCCCTTGTATTAAGAAATGCTGACTCAATTAGACTAATCCTGTTTACAGGCATGTATCCCGTCTGCTTTTGTTAAGATCTTATTAACTCCCTCTCTCAGCTGGTAGTTTGCAACGTAAGAGAAGCTTAGCTTGAGAGGCGACAGATTACAAAGTGTGACGGCACTCATGCATTATTTGAAACTTTCAGTTTAATATTTCACAAACTCAAGCAATATCATGTGTACGCTATACACTTTGTTCATGTCATGTTTTACTGTGTATAATTTGTTAATATGTTAAAAGAATATCCCGATTTTAATGTATGTATTGGTATTTGTCTAAGGATTTCCAAACACGTTTTAGCCACGACATGCACGAGGGATATTGCTGCCCCTTTTAAACTACTATCACCGGATCCATCGTGCCGATCTAAAATATGTGTCTGGCTGGATCTATTGATTTCTAGAAAGGCTTTAGCCATGTTAGCCGTGTTGGAATAAGTATTCCACTCCATAAATACTGCAATTGTGGATACATGGTACAATGTTCGGAGAATTTGATTCCCTTTTGAATAATGATCGTTGTGTATATACCATCGGTATCCCGTTGAATCCTAGCTTATCTTATTCCCATACACTTAAATCATGGACCTCCAGGGCCATGTTGCATATAGATTTTCAATAATTGTAACTTGCCATCAATGGTAACCACCATGGCAACGGGTACAATGATGAAAGCTCAATGGCTGTGGCCATGGTAGTTACCAATGATGGTTAGTTGCAATCATTGAACACATAAATGCAACATGGCACTGTTTTCCTACGTTTAACGTCAAGAAGGGGACTTTAGGATTGATGCAAATATTTACTAAGCTCTATCAAAGTGTAATTGATATTGTAAATACATTTCACGGTGACGTCTGGGAAGCTTCTAGTGCTATCGAATTGTGTTTTGGTGTTTATTGTTGTGTGTCAGAGTCTGTCATTGTGGGTATTACAATTCAGATTGAATAGATTAGGTCACACTGCTCAATACTGACACTTTATTCTGTGTAATGGAATCTACATGCATTATATGACACATGATCAACGGTGCCCATTGGAAATTATAAAATATACTACAAAGATGCCTTGTTTTTCTTGTGAAAGCTTGCAACGCGAAAAAGGAAATTTGAACATATAACTCCGATCCTACGTATTCTCCACTGGCTCCCGATAAGGGCTCGTGTTCAGTTTAAAATCCTTACTCTTGTATTCAAATGCCTATGTGAAAATGCTCCTGTCTATCTTACTGAACTCACCAAACGATACCAGCCTAGTCGTAATCTTCGTTCTCAATCAAAAAAATCTTCACTCTGAAATTCGTGTAAAATCTAAAGACATTCGGTGATAAAGTGCTGGTATATGCTCACAATACACCGTTTTCGTAATCTATTCACAACTTTCCAAACTGTGTAGAAACGAGTTATCACATTCACCTGTATTTCGTAATGAAGCTTCAATGGGCGGAACACACTCTGAATCTATTGGTTGTTGCTACTCGACAAACCTCAGAAAAGTGTTGGGGGTATTATTAGTGACGTATTGTTAGAGAGACTTGCAGATTATTTGCATACATAACGAAAAGGGTCTCTTGTTACCAGGAAACAAATGAGTGGAACCCTCTCCCGTCTCCATTATATGGCACACGGAAAAGGTGCTCATCGAAAATAAAACACACATTACGAAAACGCTTTCATTTCCTCAATCTTTCCACGCAAAAGTCAGTCTCTTCTCATAGGTTTGCCCTCTGTTCACAAACGATCCTCCCTCGATGGATTAGAGATGGTTAGTTTCTTGTAAGAGCTGTGTTATGTTCCCCCTTCAAAATCTCTTCATGTGAGTAGATAATTTGAAACTGCGAAGTTCAAGCGGTTTCATCAATGACGACATTGCTGACGTCGAAGTTGTCTTATCTCCTCAACCAGAGGCAAATGTAGTACAAGCGTTTGCTAGGATTGATCGATTTTCTTCTGCGCCTCCTTCTGACTGACATCCTTAAGTTGCACCCAAGATCGCATGGCGGCAGGGATTTGTTTCAATCGACAAGAACATGAAAGAGGTGTCATATGCAGTCATAAATCCATGATTTGCAAATGAAGGAGAGGGGAACGGAAAGTGGGGTAGTGGTGGGGGAGGGGGGGGGGAGAGAGAAAATGGGAAAGGGGTGTCAGCCTCTATTATTTTATGTTGATAGGTCGTATTGTCATGCAGGATCCCCCAACCTCCGTCGCGCCTCTTTGACCCTCCTTCTGAAGACGTCACTGACCTTGGATAGACCGTCAGTGATTTTGCTTTCAAGATACATATCGCTCTACTTATGGGTCAACGGACATATCCTTGTTTACTCAAGGGCTTAATCGAGTGTTTTTGCCTTACCCCCTGTGAAAAAAAACAACTTTCAGAAGCCTTCTGCTGGATGGCCGGGTATCTGATGTGTCAGTGTCAGTGTTACACGAGTTAAGTACCCCTTTGTGTAGCACATAATCGGCTGTTCTATAGGGTTTGTGTGTAGTGCTTGGGCGATAAATCATCAATGACACCTGAAGAGATAATCCTATATACACGACGTATGTCTTTTAGCACCCAGATTGCACCGAAGTGGTGTCGTCATATGAACATCTTGTCAATACAACTGGTTCTAAAAAAACTCGCCCCAGTGAGAGGCTTAGCGGTCCTATAGTGTCTATCGGGCTAGTATCGGGCATTCCCAATTACAGTCCCCGTTGTGTTTACAGCTGCTTGCTCTATATACCCGTATTGTTTAGAGCCAGATGTCTTGACAACATGTTCATACGACTACACACTGCGGTACTCTATACACACCGATGATAGCAAGAAGCTGCCTGGTTGGCTATTGATCTCGGTCTCACTCAAACCACAGATGTCTCCGTGGTCAGTGGGTGTCTCCGTGGTCAGTGGTGGTCTAGAAGCTAAGGCAGTGGCGTTTTTAATCAGGGATATGGGATCGATTTCCTGGCAGAAATGATTTTCATGAGATGATGTTGCATATAGGTTTTCATTTTGTGTAACTTTCCATCTATGATAATTAACATACAAGCAGCCACTCAACGTGTATTATTGCACCTGTTGCCGTGATAGTTAATATAACATTTCGGTAATGTTTTCACAACTTTCACCGAAAGGCATAGTAAGGTAACGCCTTATTCGCTTGTATCTATAGCCATTCAGTTCGTGGAATGCGTTATGTTGATATTAGTTGTTGCTACTCGGACAAGCCTCGGGCTTGCTTTGGGATTAGTATTAAACAGCGTACATGCATTTGCATACATAATGAAATGTGTATGTTCTTGTCTAAATGTAATAACGCGTGACTAGGCAGTTCGGGAGAATGTATTGAAATACATTATGAAAACGGCTTATGACAAGAAAAGATGCCAAGCAAATGAGCGCCATCTATCTACAGAGTTTGGCCAACTCGGCTTCATTCAATTACAACGTGGCGCATATTCTTTTGTTATTCTCTTGCCCAACACAGCAACATGCACCATGATGTGGCCTATTGAATCCAAGTTTGCCAAACTCTGTATAAAGATGGCTCTGAAACTAATAGCTCGAGCGCACTCTCGGAGTGGGTGCATTGTTCATGTACATAAGCCAGACGACGGCGTTGCACTGTGATCCACCACATGTTTAGGGTATGTAGCTTGTTACCCAGGGTCTTCATAGGCTACATAGAAAAATGCAAATTGAATAAAAACACCCACACACCCACACACACACACACAAACACACACACATACACACACAAACACACAAATGCGGATTAAAGATGTTGTCATGGCGATAACATAGTATATTCATAATAATAGATGCAGACATTTTTTGCAAAGCTCTATAGAGTACTGAAGTGATGTCGTCATTTGAGCATATTGTCAAGATTACTGGTTTTAAACAAAAATCACTCCTGTGAGAGATTTACCGGTCCGTACTCTAATCGGAGCCCTCGCTTTGATCACCGATGTTTGCTCTACCCGCATAGAACCAGTTGTCTTGACAAAAATGCTCAAATGACGTCACACTTACGTACTGTATGGCTGAAATGTTGTGGTAAAATATTCTTCTTAGGCGTGTTAAATATTTTTTTTAATTATTATCTTGCACCTGTCTCTCTATAACTACACAGTATATAATAATTACAATTGTTCTTCATGTATGTGTATTTGAATAACCCTCCAATCCCCCCTAACCTGAAACTCCTTGTTCCCTGCTAGCCCCGAAATCCATCTGCGCCATTCCCAGAATCATGGCAGTGAATGACACTCGGAAGAATGTCACGCGCCGACTTTACGACGACCGAATACGAGTCGCCTTGAAACACGTCCGCCTATTTTTTTCATGACGCGTTTCTATTTATTAATGAATGATCTTAAACCTGACGTTTTATAGTGCCCTTATCATCGCAATGCGCACTGGAAGTATGGGGTTGCTTAGCAACTGATCAAAACATAACATGGCGGAGATAAATGCGATACAATGCAAATAATGTGTGGCCACGCGTAACAATGGGATGCAGGTCTTTTCTAATTGTAAAACAGTTCCTTGCAATATGTGTAGCTTGAACCGTGCAAGTGAAAAATATGATTGAAAATGGTATTGATCTTTTACTCAACTGTCCTATAATCCAAACGGATTGCTCAGCTATTAAAGAGGGTATACTGTATACAGGTATAGGGAAGGAAAAAAAAAACCTTCAAAAAGGTGATCGTGAGCTCTGTTCTTGCCAATGGTCTTAAATCCATGCATTGTTAGTTTTAGAAACTTGCTGAAAGTTATTTGCACTCAGGTGATCCACATTTGGAGTAATAAGTGATTGCATCACAAATTATCAAATGTTCGGCCCGAACATTTTGAGGATTTGTGTTGCAATCACTAAGTACTCAAAATGTGGATCGTTTGAGGGCAAATAACTTTCAGCAATAATGCTAAATATAACCCCTACTTACTACAATTTTGTATCACACCTGATGAAGTGTTGCAGCGGCGCACGAAACATCGTGATCTTTTCGATTCCGTTTACCTTACATTGCGAGACAAACGACTATCAGTAGCCAACTTTCAGCAAGTTTCTAAAATGGTCAAAGCATGAATTTAAGATCATTGGCAAGAAGATTGTTCACGATCACCTCTTGAAGATTTTTTTTTTTGTCTTCCCAATACAGTATATTCCCTTTAAAATCGTGGTCTATCTGACCTTATTGACCGATCGTGGCACATTACTAGTAATGAAATGAAATGAAACCAATTCAAAGGTTAAGAAAAGAAAAGAAAGACTGATATGAAAATATAAATGAAGGGTTAATGGAACCACGGATGGCAGTTGCTTATAGATTCGCAGGTTTAAAGGTGTCGCAAGCTCCAAACATCTTGTACATGTGTGCACACAACACAGAGAGCGATGCCTCGACGGACAGGGTTACACTGACCCAACATCTTGACTCACTCACACTCGGAGACACGCGAGACATGACGAACAAGCTCCGACAGGCGAGAGCTGCACTGACCCGCGTTCCGATTCTGACCGAATGGCGTGTTCCGATGCCTCATCGGACATTTCATGCACGAACTACTCCCCTGTACAGTTAAACCCGTATTATCAAGACCACCCAAGGGTAACACAAAATCGACCTTTGTGGAGGACCGGTTTCTTCGAACAGTTGTAATTACATAGAAAGCAATCTAAAGGGATGCATATTGAGTAGCCTGAACAGACAGACTAGCGATATACAGATTGTCGTCAGACAGGGTGATATAACTGTATAAATGATACACATAATAGAGACAAAGTGAGGGGGACGGAAAGCAATGAATTGCATGGTTTGATAACATCAAGCATGTGTTACGCAGTCGGCAGAAGAAAACCTGAAGGTTAGAATAAGGTGGTGGTGCATAGCCGCCAACCACAGGCCCGGGCTTGCACCCGATGGTTGAGGATTGAGCGGCTGTCGCTACATACATTCATAACAGCGGTCTTTTTAAACATGATAGCCGTAGCAGCGCTAGTGTAGTGATATGGATGTATAAACATTATCAAATTATGTCTAAATGCTCTCTTTCCGCTTTTTCTTCGAACGTATATAAGGACATCGTTTCAAATTTTGAATATAGCATCTTCGTGTACACAAAATTGAATATCTCATGTAAATTAATGGCATAAACTCAAGACACGCACACGTAAAAAAAAAACATGGACATGTATGTTTTCTATTGTGTTTCATTGCTTATTAATTTGTATTAGGTGTAAAATTCGCATAAAATGTACATTTTTCTGTTCGAGTATACTCCTTTACAAACGAAAATAATACATTAATGTACTTGTACACATTTCAATTTTCATCAAGGGTGTTTTTGTGGTAGGCTAACAGTCATTTTGTCTAATTTGTTTCATCTCACATTGCAGACACAACTGCTCGCCATGGACTACTACAACGATACCGAAGGTTACTTTGACCCCTACGTCTCGGGGTCGATCCGGAACATCATCCTCGGTACTTTCATCCCACTCTTTCCCCTCACCATCTGCGGAAACAGCCTAGTCATCTGCGTCATTGTGCGCAACCGGAGTATGCGCACTGTCACCAACTTCTTCCTTGCGAACCTTGCTGTGGCTGACCTCATGGTGGCGCTGTTCTGCATAATCCCGCAGATGATGTGGTTCGTGTCGCCAACATGGACGTTGGGGGCGGTCATGTGCAAGCTCCACAAGTACATGATCGGCGTCACCACCAACGCCTCCATCTTCATCATGATGGCCATTTCCGGGGAGCGCTTCGTCGCGATTATCTACCCGTTGAGGATCAGGAGAGTCCTGACAATTGGAAGGTTGTCCTGCATCCTGTGTTGCTTGTGGATGCTTAGTTTCCTTCTCAGCATCCCGATCATCCATTTCTTCGAAGAAACGTCGGACTACAACGGAACCAAGCACTGCGGCGTCAGTCCGAACATCTCCGCAGATCAGGTGCTTGTACACAACATCATCAGTTTCCACCTGTGCTATATCGTTCCTCTCCTTGTTATGATGGTTTTCTATGCCAGGATCATCATTAGTCTGTGGCTGCGAGGACGCGCGGTGTATTACAGAACATCCAAACACGGCGAAAAAGCCTGCACCACGCCCCCAGCGGTGGAGATGGAAGTCCGCATGCATACAGGCGGAAGCGTGAAAACCCACACCCGGAAACCAAGTGGGCATAATAATCACGACCGTAATAAGCAAAAGGTGGTAGAGGACCCTGTCGCAGTGAAAGTAGAAAACCGGAAAGATGAGGAGGAAATCATTGACGAAAACAAATCTTTAAAGATTGGCCCCTTTTTCGTTGACTACCCGCCATCGCCGCGTCGTCATCCGGAAGCGTTTCCCGGATCGAAATCCTGCGAGAACATGTTTTTGCTTGGAGGTGATGCAAAGACTGAGAACCTACACCACCCGCTTGCGAGGAATAAGTCCAGATCTACTGGAGCTATTGATCACTACCAGCAGTTTTGCGAGGCGCTTCTCAGCCCTGATGGCCAGGAGGGTGATTGCGAGGTTGACGTCTCTGTTCATTCAGGGACCCATCCTCAACCCATCAACAACGGCAGTGCGGTACTCCTTCGGGACAATCGTGACAATGGGGAGTGCCATGTGACGAGTAGTCAGCATCAGGTGAAGGCCCAACAAGAACGCGAAGGCACAGACCCTGCTTGTACAAAACCACGACCGGTTCTCAGACAGCGGAGCTCGGGGTTTCTGCCAGTAAAGAATGGCTATGAGCATCTCTCAACCATAGAGGACGATGAAGTCCTCACCGAATTGGTCACGGCTCCAGAAACTAACAATTGCCACGAGCACGCACAGGTCAACGAGATACCCAATAGACCCCATAGCCTACCAGAGACCGTTCGGAAATGCGCGAAGAAGGCTCACACTCGGATTGCGGAGTTGACCAGGAGACCAACAGTCATGGTCGAAATCGTGCCAGCGGAGCATCAGAACATGAACACCAGAGCGATCAATCGTGCAAAGAAGATATCGAAGTCCACCATCGCCACGCGTAAAAAGGTCATCCGGATGCTGGTGGTTTTGGTCGTTGCCTTTGCCGTTTGCCTGTTCCCCATGGAACTGTTCGCACTGTGGACCGTCGTCGGGGACTTCCCCTATCTTACGAACTTCGGAATTCTGTTCATGCCCTTTACCTACCTCGCCTACTTCTTCAATAGTGCGTTGAACCCGTTCCTCTACGCGCTTCTATCAGACAACTTTCGAATGCGTATGCGGGAGACATTGGACTTCCGAGGTGCCTCACGGCGTGCGCGCTGGATGCGCACGCAGACGCGCCTCCGGTCGTTGACCTCCGAAGGAACGGACAATGATTGGATAGCCTGAGAGGATAAACAAACAGCATCCATGGGAACAGTATTTGTCAATGCGATGAAGGCTGCATCTGATCGCAGAGGGCGTGGGTTATTTATTAGCATCTTTCAGGCTCCCCTTGCCTTGTATACTTTTTATCATAACTTATTCATAATTGTTAAAATTTCAATATCTCGTGTTTCTCTATCCGTCATTTTAATTTTCGTGTTATCTGGTTATGATTAAGCCTTTTGCAAGTGTTCGTAAGGCTGTGGTATAAAGTAAAGATAACTTACGTCGTCCCACTTTGTATCTTTCATGGTTCAAGAAGTTTGTGTAAGAAACGGGTACAAAAATGGCATGATTGATGTGCTTATGACCATGTACATGTATTAAGGTCAAGACGTTCGGCTGTCAAATGCCAATGGTCAGCTGAATCATGTAAGTCTAAATGCAAGGAGGCTTTGGAGCAGGTACTTTCGTATTGTTAGGAATGTCTTCCATAAAGAATAAGTTTTTCATTTCTGAGCATAAGAAAATATTCACTTCGCTCACCCAATTCTGTTAAACTCATTTAGTCAATGTTTGCATCTATATTTAAGCGAAAAGTCCTGCCAGCTGCCGATGTCGTATTTGCAGGAACTCGTCTATTGATTGGCGAAATGGATGCTGGTTGGTCATGACGAGACAATGTTATTTGAAAAACTGCACGGACGCCCTATCTGACATTTCATGTAAATATATTCCCCCTCGTCCCATCACCCAGTATATTACCATGGTAACCGTGCTTAGATATTGTATCGCCCCAACCTTTACCATCACATAGCCTGCCTCAACGATTCAATGACCGACAAGACATCTCCTCTTCACTTATATCTGTGTTTTTTCTCCTTTTGTTACTCTTTGTGGTCTTCATTCTCATCGCTCTATCTTAAGCATACATCAAGCTGTTGTGTTATCATACCTTGTCAAAGGATTTCAACAGGACAGGGCATACTGACTCAGTGACTAACACAAAATCACACCTTCCTCACTAAATTCCCTCCTCGTTCTCGTCGTTCTTATTTGTCTCGTCATTTCCATCTTTTTCGCCTCTTTCTTCTCGTAATATTCATCCTTCTCTTCGTACCGCCGCCATCAATGCAATGTAGCTTCACATTGTTGCTCACGTACTTTATATCCACGACACGACAGACACAAGTTGACGAATAGGTACATTGATTCGGAAACACATGCGTCTTACATGCATATATGCATTCATACATCTTACCTCCAGACCGGACTCGAACGGAAATCAAATTTCCAATGTGACTGACGTTACCATGATCACTGTGAAGGCCTATGCACGACGAGTACATTTTTGAACTCTCCAAAACGACTGCCCTGCGAACAGGAAAATGCAGTACGTCATAAACAGCATAAGCAAGAGACCGACATAAAGCACCATGGTATGCTTGAAAAGGGGAAGAAGGGGGAATAATTAAGAAGGCCATAATCATTGCAGACCGTTCTCACGTCATCACCGAGTCTAGAGTTTGCCGGATTTCAACCATTTAACTTGCCGGGGGTAAAATACCTCTGTGCCGGAGGTTTTCTCTATTGCATTTTTCTCTATTACAGTTTGGTCGCAAATTTGCGACAGCGGCACGTTACCCCTTAGTCGCAAAAATGCGACAGTGGCAGGTTAAGCGTAATCATTTGGGAATAATGCCTTCCTGGTATTGTGAAATCAAACAAGAATGGAACTCGTGGTCAAGGGAGAACGGCATTCCATTGATAACGGAGTCGTTTCTTTTACAATATCCCCTTACCTTTCATGTATTTAACCCGGAAGGCGTCCTGACTGTCATTGACACCAACTGACTATAACCGACACTACTGACAAGAACGAACCACAAGCATAGGCACTGAAAGGATTAACCGACACAGTAGGACAATCCGGTGATAAACGCCCGTAAACCGTCTGCATGCCAGATTAACCGCTGCTCTATAGAGGCTGTGTGTATTACATTAAAATGCTTTAAAGGTGTGTTAATTCTTGCACATGTGACTTTTCCCACAAAAGTAAAACGCAATTCGCCCTATTGCATACAGCCGATATCAAGCGATATCCCCTCACGATACCGATATCTGATCAATTGCTCTTGGGTAAGAGTTCCGGTTAGAGTTTGGTAAGTACTCAATTCACGCAATAACGCACAGGATCTGTAATTTCGACTCTCGTAAACCTCGTAATATTAATACCTCTTCATACACATGGATAAAGGACTTAAGCAAAATACCACCAATAACTCACGGCGATGTTTTGCCTACCTCGGCATTGATTGTGGATGGACTAATGAAAGAATGAGAAAACACAAGCAAGACGATGGCCATAGAATGTCAATGGACCGCAAGTTGATATCCCAAGAATGAAAGGAAAAAAAAAAATAGAGCGCCACACGCGTTCAGATTTGGAGACCTATATGCGATAGGGAGACTTAACATAGAGCATCTGGCACGCTGAGACCCGAGGTTTAACGCAAACAGTGTACTAAGCCTTGATGATCTTTATGGGATGCCAAAGAAAACAACGTAAAACATTATTATTGGTTTAATCTAATCGATTTTGCCTTCGGAATCACTTTAGTATATCGACTTTGTCCACATTTTTACAGCGAATAATTGAAATCGACTACTTTTGTGATTCTGTGGTGAAAATCGACGATTTGGGGGTAGCATTAGACAATTTACTAGGCGCCCCATAATATTAGTCCAGGTTTAGTACACTGTTTGCGTTAAACCTCAGTTGGAAATGCGGGCCAAAGGGTATATGCCTGTCAACACATGGACATGTATGAGAAAGCCCAACGACAGGACAAAGCACTACTGAGACATTGAACAGTGTTGAAACAATTGCCAAAACGCCTGACTTCACTCAAATTGTATGAGACCCATTGGAGAAACATGACAAAAATAGGCTTTTTCTAACCCAGCCGACAATCTAGACACTTGCAGACGATATAAAGAGGTATATAGACGTTTGCCATGTTTTCCGAGCACACATCTAAAAAATCAAGAATCGATTTTGACATTGAACAATATTTTTTTTCCTCCAAAAACTAAATTTAGGACACGTCTCACTCCAAACATGTCAGATAATGCACGCCAAAGTTTAATTGATGGATTCGGTTTGATTTTGAGAATGCGGACTTACGTTTACCACGTACTTTTACATGAGGTCCAGTGGCTATATGACGAGGACCATTGTTACAGACGGACGAAAGACTGGATACTGCGATTCAAATAACCCCAAGAAAAAGAGCATTGGACCATGAAAGTTAGAGGAGAGTAGAATCAAAGTTAGAAGTAGGAAAAAAGTTAGAAACCAGGATTTGAGAAAGAAAACCAAAGTACGGGACATGGTACAGGAAATTAAATCAAATAAATTGAGGTGGGCTGGTCATCTGGCGAAGATGAAATATATTAGATGGACATATAAATTAACTGTCTGGACCCCAGAGCTAACACCAGAAGAAGAGGCAGACAAAGTAGGAGGTGGATTGACGATATTAGAGAATATGGCAGTATGACATGGAAACGAACGGCACAAGATAGATCAAAATGGGAAAATGATGAGGAGGCCTTCCTTCAGCAGTGGAGGGAAATAGGCTAGAGATATAGAAATATACAGAATCAAATACCACAGGATCCGTAATCAATGGAATGCCGCTCTGTCATGAACAAGGGATCCATTCTTGTTAGAATGCAGGATACCTCGAAGCATCATCTCAAAATTAAGGAATCGTCGAAATTAGACAAGGCGTGGAGTCAGTGATGACATGGATGACGTCAGATTGCTTATGCCATGATTACTACCTGCAAAAGGTACCAAAATGACCCACGGAAACTACCCATACATTCCCATCGTCGTTTGACCCTTCGTAATGACCAGAATGTACGGACATACCAACTCGACATATTGTACTCCACGGGAAAGATGTATCAACACTACTTTTAACTTCTACGCCAGGACCCTTTGTAATGACCAAGAAGAAGTAAGTGTGCCAGTCTGATCACTTGCACCCTACAAACAAGATGAACTTCCGATATTTAACCTCTGCGCCGAGACTATTGACATGACCGAGATGTGATGATATACCAGTGTAACTCCTGATACCAGTCTGACTCCACGTGCAGACCGACCGACTCGTATACACTATTAAAGATCAGAAAAGGCATATTTGAATGACCATACAACTACAACGACATAACATAACAAGAACAAACATCGCAATTATATTGACAACCCCGTTCCTGACTTTCACTGAGGACGGTGACTGATTTTTTTTTTTTTTTTACGAGTAGTAACCTAGCTTCACAGTTGCTAGAAATTCTTAACGCCGAGTTACTGTATGTAACAATGGTCAATAATCGTGAACTTGAGGCGATGCAGCTCCTGTGATGCAAAAACGCACTCGCCTGCGCCTCGGTGCGTGTCGCATCATGTCACACCATCTTTGTGCCCACTGTGAACGCCGACGCACTCACAAATGAGTATTATAGCTGCAGCATACTAGCACAGACTGGATAATGAGAAGATACAACCAAAAATGGAGGATGCCGTAAGTCTTGTCAGCTTTGATCTAACTGGATACGTGCGTTAGTTCGGGTTACACAATAATGTGAAACAGCCTGAACGTCATTTTTTTCATTAAATAATTTTACGTGTGAGGTGTGAGCTAGATATTTCGATGAATTCAATGTTCGCCGACAGATTTGTTTTTCAATCGCCGTACTAGGTTTATCACGAAAACAAAATGTCAACAGTGGTAAGCTAGCATGTTTATTATAATAAACATAGCTTTTTAGGGGGGAAACCCTGCTTGTCATCCTACCCGATAAACAGAGTTTTTCTCGGAACGTTAAATTTGGGCGAAAAAGCTTAATTTATCGAATTATTGAGCATTGGGTGGGACATGGGAGGATTGGAGGATGTATCGGCTTTCCTATTTCTGCTTAGGATATCTCCGTGATCAGACGATGGCTATCGTTACTTGCTACTTTACCGCAGAAGTGAAACCAACTGAGATTTACCTTGCCGTGGATAAGTTACCTTTAACGTGTTTAAATGCAATTAGAGCCTCACGTTTCCCATGTACCGTATTCCCTTGTTTACGTTGGTTGATGAACGGTTCTCCCAAAATGATGGAACAAATGACCAGACGGGAAGATCATGTTTGACCTATGACCTGCGACCTATCAACCGTCACCATGACCCGAACAAGGGTTTATTGTGTGCCTCTAAGCTTGTCTATTTGTTTATTGTGTCGTTTTCTTTCTTTTTTTGGCGGTGAAACAGACAATGACCATAAACAAATCAGCAAAAAGAAAAAGAAATCTCAAAAAGTTACAGACTCTTGGAAATATACAGTGTGTCCCAGAAAAAAGGAAACCCGTTTTTCGAGGTCGATAACGTAATCATAAAATATAATATGATTTAAAAAACAACAGCAATATCGAGAGTAAAGAGTCTTCTTTCGTTTGGTACCAAATTCACGATGAATTGTTCACGCATGAATGATTTCAAGCAATTAAAAGTGCTCGATGTCAGAAACATTTTGCGCAGAATAATGAATGCTGTTTTCACTACGTCGATGCTTCCTTACAAATCTTGACCATTTGTCCTGCGTAACTTGATTTCGACAATTATTTTTTAAACATCTGTTGCTCCTCAACGCATGACTTAAATCTATCATGTAAGGTGTCAAATGAAAGAAAAAACACCGTACTTTCTAATGATGTGTATAATATGCCATGGTTTGTTTCAGTCAACTAGAGAAATAACACATAATCTTGGTTTCCTTTTTTTCTGGGACACACTGTATATTAGGTCTAGCTTGGATACCTGATAACCCACCAGGTTGTATGAGCAAACTGAAAATAAGTCCAACTGTGTAATACTTAACTTAAAACTTCGGAAATTATCCTGATGTGGGTGATGTGAAAGCGCATAAATATGAAGAGCTAATTCAAACTCGGACTGACTACTATCGTCCTTATGACCACATACAAATGACTTTGGACAGGACAAGATAGAATTCATATATTCAGTTTAGATAACAAATTACACTCGCACGTTCGTAAACTAAACCCCGGAGCGTAACAAGGAGAAGACGATCGATGCAAAACACGAGCAAAATATAAAAACTTCTCTTTTCCATTCCGCACCTAATTTCTTCCGATTTCAGGGAAACACAAGTCATTTGGGAAATCGTATAGGTTACGACACTGCTAATCAAGACATATATGATTGCGAGGTGTGAAGACACGGACGCCTGAAAGACAGTGACTCTCCTCTCTTGACCTGTTTACCATGTAAATCCCCGACTCTTCTCTCTAACCCGTATGTTACCAGGCCTTGTATATCACATTGGCTAATGACACATCTTCATGTGAATGGTAATGAGATCATGATCAATCATGCACATGTCGACTCACTGCAGGCACGCCATACACACAGTGTAAGGAAACGACGAGAACGCCCGTTTGCGCCAATTGTGCATATTGCTACAGCTTGTAGACTTATTAACCCTTCGCGTGTCACAATTGATATTTTTTACGAGTACTTCACACAATACCCATAAAGCAAGACATTGTCTAGCACATAAAAGGTTAAGTCACGCATGACGTGACGGCGCCTGACGGCAAATAACAATCTTTCAAAGGCCAACAAATTGGCAACAACAATTTTTATGTCGCTTAAAATGGAACGTGCAAACCTTGATTAAAACAGACTTTTGCCAATCTAAAACGCACGATTATGATTTAAACATTTCCAGCGTATTGTCAATTTGAAGAATCAGTTCACCTCTATTTCACCTTTACTTGTTGGGAGAAGTTTACACTCACATTCAGCTTTTCCAATTAGTAAAGGATCTTTGAGGTTGAGATAAACGGACTACTTTCTTTCATTCATGAATGTTGGAGTATCGCCTATATTGAAATACTATGTCTACTATGTGAGATATATCTATCGTAAATATATACGCATGGACAATTTTAGTGCTAACTTGTAAATGAATTCTGTAAATTAAAAGGAAAATGTTACGTTAAGGAGAGAGAGTCTCGTCGCCTCGCTTCGAAGTGATTACACGTACAGTAAGAATGGTGTGGTGATGATGGTGTGGTGATGAAGATGATGATGACGATGACGATGACGACGGTGATGATAATAATGAAATGAAGATGTGGTGGGAATGACGATGATGATTAAGATGAGGATGATGAAGAACATGCAGGTGATGATAATGGCGTTGATGATAATCCGAACGATAACCATTATTAATTCAATGTATATAACTTTGATAGTATTGCGGATAATTTTTAATTTCTATCTTCTTTTTAATTTTCTTTTTTTTATTCTTGTTGTCTTTCTTCTCTATCTTCTCCTCCTTCTCCTTTTTCTTCATATTTTCCATTTAGTCATTATCTTCCGCGTAGTTTTTCCTTGTTCTTCTGTTTTTCTTCTTTTAGTTGTTATTGATGTTGTTGTTGTTATTGTTGTTGTTGTTGTTCTTCTTCTTCTTCTTCTTCTCCTTCTTCTTCTTCTTCTTCTTCTTCTTCTTCTTCTTCTTCTTCTTTTTCTTCTTCTTCTTCTTCTTCTTCTTCTTCTTCTTCTTCTTCTTCTTCTTCTTCTTCTTCTTCATCTTCTTTTTCTTCTTCTCCTTCTTCTTCTTCTTCTTCTTCTTCTTCTTCTTCTTCTTCTTCTTCTTCTTCTTCTTCTTCTTCTTCTTCTTCTTCTTCTTCTTCTTCTCCTCTTCTTCTCCTTCCTCTTCTCTTTAATCCCTTCCTTCAGATTCCGCCTTCGCAAATGACGATACAATTTCTTTCCTTTGCCTAAGAGAAAAGCTGCATACAGCAAGATAAAGTTTCCTCTGATCAATACACGCCTTCTGCAGTCACGTGTTCATAGTGTATTTGATCGAGTGCAAACTGGGGAATTAGCAATGCGGCTTGCATAAGTTGGAGTTTACGTCGCATCTAGTAGTGACGTCAAACAACACAAAATGAAAATCTCTCCTTAATCACGTTAATGGATGGCTACAAGAATAGCGCTAAACTTGAATGACCCAGGAGCGGAGCGTGCATTGGATCGACTCATGTGCAATTTGTTTAAGTTACGACTATTTCGAGATCATAATTTGATTTTGGTTCAGCCATGCAGGGGAATCAAGCCCACCGCCGAGATATCGAGGAAATACCCACGGAGCAAGAGGCCGTTTTTGCATACTCGCAGGTGTTTTTGAATGTTTTCGTTTAAGTCATCTAAAAAAAATCTGTAAAAGGGGAAATAAGGAGGACTGTATGTACAAATATAAAGGATAAAGAAAAAATTATATCAAGAATTCTTTGATCACTAGTATTAATCTTCATCGATGTATAATCGAAAACCATTAACAATTAACATTCTTGACTACGCTTGAAGTAGGCAAGGACTACTCTCATATCATCATTAGCATTATAAATGAGTTTGAATTAAATCATCTCATTATTTATCTCACCCAATAGGAAATGAATGAGTCAGATATGAATAGGTTTTATATGCATTTTCTAGTGATGGGTCCCCAATACGCAAACCGTGACAAAGTCAAATCTGTTTGTGATAACCATGGTAACTTTACACCCAATAATCGAATTTTGATTCTAGCATCACGCATTGCAGCCGACCTTACAAGGTCGCTCCTGGAGGCATAGACGGGGCGTGTCGGATGTGTGAATGGGGGATGGGGTGCTGGGGGAGGGGGAGGGCGCAAGGGGGGGGGGGGGGCGGGGGGATGGGGGTTGGGGCGGGGTTGAGGGGATATAATGTCACCGTGAATATGTTAGGACAATAAATGCAATTTGTTCTTGTGTTCCCTTCTCAAAATAAAGGATGAAATTAGACATAATTTCGAGGTTAACAGTTTAGAATTGATCAGTGTGTATACGGGGAGGGGTGTGGGCGCAACCCGTAAAAGGTCAAAGATTCTTTAGTGACATCCTGCAGACCAATCATTGATGACGTGCTTAATATTGCATCTGATGACAGTCATCGACCAGGGGACGATTAAGAAAATTAGAAAAAAGGCTCCATATACTTTCAAGAGGGATGTTTTTTTTCGCGATGTAAAACCCAAACAGGCGCGTCTGGATATTTCAGCATGATAAAATATTACTGACTTACGTGATGTGCAATGGATGAGGATGAGAATAACAGAAAGATAGAAGGGGGAGGCCCTGGGGGAAGGGGGCAGTGAAGGAGAGACAGAGAGAGAGGTACAGATAAAAGTGTACTTATAATCACGGACTAGAGGGGGTGTTATCAGAAATGAATATGAAAGAGAGAAAGAGAGAAAGAGAGCAGAGATAACGCAGCGTGTTCACTGTAATCTCTCTCTCTCACTCACTCTCTCTCTCTCTCTCTCTCTCTCTCTCTCTCTCTATTTCTCTCTCTCTCTCTCTATTTCTCTCTCTCTCTCTCTCTCTCTCTCTATTTCTCTCTCTCTCTCTATTTCTCTCTCTCTCTCTATCTCTTTTTTTCTCTCTCTCTCTCTCTCTATCTCTCTCTCTATCTCTCTCTCCCTCCCTCCCTCCCTCGATTTTCCTTTTTCTCCTTCCCTCGCTAATCTCCCTCACTCATACTCCATTCCCCCTCCCTCTCCTCTCTCCCCATTCTCTCCGTGATGGATGTTATCCTTATACCCCATTTCACCCCTTGATTCGCACCCAGCCCAGCGTGCCTGGGAGATGCCAACGACCTCCATCTGGACCACCACCCACTCCTCCTCGCCACGACCACCATCCATATGAAGACACCTCCAGCTAATGGGGAAACGCCTGATCGTCCGATCTCATTTCCCGCGCGGTGTATTTAGCGATTTTCCCCGTTTGTCTCCAAGTGGAACGCAGTCATTATCAGCCAGACTTGGGATCAATTCTCGCGTCGAATAATGGAGGTCATTGTCGCATACGTATTTCTAATCTATTAATCCGCATTACCATTTGCGACGAAAGAAAATAACGGTTAACCTCAGGGTAGATCTTCATCGTTCTTTTGATTTACTGACCACGATAAACACTGGCTTTCTGAACATATAGGTAGCCGGAAACCGTAATTTGCTTTGTTCGAGTCAATCTGTCGAGACCCAACGGCATTAACTCTATCCATACCAGCTCGAGGAATGCGCATTGTGTCTTTTGTGTTTCAAAGGAAAACAATAGTGCCATTCTCATTGGGCTAAAAATCGCGAAGTTTGGGTGAAAGTTACATAGCTACCGTACCAAAAGCCGAATGATCCTATTGTCCCTGTCCCCTAAGTTCGAGATTTCTCTAACTTCTCGATTTTTTAAAGCCCAGTGAGAATGACACTAATATTGCGCCTTTGGCGCTTAAAGAGCTAATTGCCAGTATTCCTCTATGCTAAAGAATATATGAATCTCATTTTATTCCTTTCTAGCCTGCGATATTAGCCGGGGGAATTCATTTGATTTGTTGAAATGCGTCTGTGTATCTGTCTCCTGTTTACACAGACTCATCAACCTATATTTTACTCCCATACCGGCATGACCGGGATGGATTGGAAAGATATCATGTTCCACTTCTCATGCATTTATTTCACAACTTTCGTATAAAATGAAATGCGACTATGTCTTCCACTTAGAACTAGCAGGGAATGAATGGGGCTTGCAAGGCAAGATTTATAATCTGGCGGCATAGCTCGATACATTGACCTAATTGTTCACTTTATTCTTAAACGTTTGTCTTCAGTTGAAGTACCAACAATGGCAACAGGTGGCATGATATATTTTATGCAAATTTAAATATTTAGCCATCTCGGATTTTGCCCACTACAGTGATTAAAAAAAAAATTATCACCCTAGAAAAGTGTTATTGACATATCTTTTTCAAAAATTACAATTTTTATAAATTGCATGACATCTTTCTATTTCAAAAATACGCGTAAAGAATAGAGACTTGTTGACAATCTACCATGATAAATGTTCATTAATTTGTGAAAACTAACAGCGTCATTGCTCAGTGAGTCGTGAGTTCGAGTCGTGAGTTCTATAAAAGACATATGTAGACTGTACGTTGAAGTATGTGATAGCAAAGTATGTAAATTAATTTAAGTAAACCAATCGGGTTAAGCCCAATTAAAAGGTTTACTGAAAATTGTTTACTTGGAAGTTAACCCTCGTCGTTGCTCTAGTCGGGGTGCATGTCACGAGATCGGCTCCCCATAGAAATCATTGGTAAATATACATGTACACATGAGATGATTTAAAACTTCAGTTACTTTTTGTGTGTGTGCGTAATCGGCCCGTACGAGTAGTCTGATGCAAAGTCAATAGTTCGGTCAAATATGATGGAGCTATTTCATGGAAGCATTCAAATTATGCAAAAACTAATAATTTGAAAGAAATACGAGAATGAACAGGAAGCCAATGTAAGTTTCGTAGCAGAGGGGTAATTGATTCATATTTTTAGTTTCTTGCAGCAGAGTTTTGGATAGTCTGTAATTTCTTTATTTGTCGCTGTGGCAAACCAAAAATTAAGCTGTTCCAGAAATCAATACCAGAGAACAAATGCATGGATTAGTTTTTCAGTTGTAGGTTCATCCAATTAATTTCGAATTTTTCATATTCGATAAAGAGCATATGATGCAGTGCGACATTTAAGTGATATAAATTTCTCAAATGTCATGTCCGTGACTCAAAGATTGCCCCTAAGTTTCTACATGGTTTGCTACGAGGAGTAGATGTTTCATCAATATCTAAACTCTGTATTGGGATTGTTTCTCGGAAACGTAATATAATATGAAGGAATTCTGTTTTACTACTGTTCGGTTTAAGAGTATTATTTTGTATGCAATATATTATTGCTTGTATGTAATTCAAAATTTCAGTGGTAGGGTCAGAATTATTCAATCTCGTGAAAGAATATCCCATGTCTGTGCATGGATTTGCCAATATAGACCACCTTATACTATTCCACAAGTATGATTCGTTTTATTTGTGTTTTGTAACAGATTATAGTACTTCTCTATGGGACGTATAATGTAGTATTGGTGAAATAATCCACCAATGGCAAAATAAGGCTTAATTCAGGTATACAGGTATTCCGAGAGATCCCACTTGCCTATTCCATGCACCTTCTTCCCCCTCATAAAAGACAGAATCTTTAGCCTTGGCCCCGAGGATGTCAACAAAATAGAAGACTTGGTATCAACCGACTGACGTGCACGTTCTACCAGCCCTCCAAAGAGGATTAAGTGAATAATGAGAAATCTGCGCGAGATGAACGCGCCGCGCTCAAGGGCGTGCACATATAGGACATCGAGTCGAAACAAAAACCGTTTGGTGAAAATCGAGGATGACGCTAACTGTTTACTCTCTACTTTGTTTATCGTGTTTTTTTTTTTTACTTGATTTATACTGCAAATCGGATTTCTCCCATGCATTTTCTACTTAAATGAGCAGCTAGGCGCGGAGCTTCTTTAAATGTGAGAAGTCGGTCAGATTTTGCAAGTCAGATGTTTCGTCAAGGTGACTACATGAGAAACATAACATGTTCATGTTGACTGCATGCTGATTTCGTCTCTCTCTATCTCTCTCTCTCTGTCTCTCTATGTCTGTCTGTCTGTCTATCTCTCTCTCTCTCTCTCTCTCTCTCTCTCTCTGTCTCTCTATCTCTCTCTCTCTGTGTCTCTCTCTTTCGCCCACGCTCCATGCCCCTCTGCATCCCTCTCTCCCTCATGCGTTCAACCGTCGGCTCCAAACTCACTCTCACTTTTAACCTTGGCCTTCCCGGTACTTCCTCCCCGTCCCTCCAGGCCCATCCCCCGGGCCGTCCCCCGTGCTTCTACTCCACCGTCGAGAACGTCAAAACCATGTCTGACGCGCCCCAAATACGCCATAATTCAGCCCGAAGGACCTTCTCATACGGTCTTGAACCTCCGCAAATGTTTGTGTGCTCACACCACACCACAAAAATGATATGCCGCTTAATTTGCCGCTTGCCGCTGCGTCTTGCCTGCTCAATTTCCTTATCATGGAAGCGGTTTGCCGGTGTCGTGAGTGATTTGTCGCCGCGACAAAACAATGAATGAAAGTTTGCGAAAGTCAGGGCGGACCACCATTCCTAGAGCCACGTTGCATTATAGGTTTTCAATCATTGTAACTTACCATCAATGGTGAACCCCGTGGCCACAGACTCATTATTGCACCTGTTGCTATGTTAGTAACCATTGATGGTAACTTGCAATAATGTGGTCCGTCCTGACTTTCAAAACCTTTCATTCATTGTTTTGTCGCGGCGACAAATGGCCCTGGGGGAACCCCCCCACGAACGGACAAATAGAAAGTGCCATTATGGGAAGCGGTAAAGTATAGCAGGAACGTTCGTGTTGCCAGTCGCCCTTTACACTCGGCTGTCACTCTGTTTGGTTAACACATACATGCCCTCGTTACTGAGAAGACGGACACCTGCCCCTATCTCTTTGCAAGCCCAATTGGATAACATTTTGTTCGATCACTGTATTCCATTGGGGTGAAGGACAAGCCAATGTGAAGAGTGGTTTGACAACGTGATACCCGTTCGGGCTTGCATATTAGATTGTTCGGCTTTCCAAGCACTGATGGCACTATATCAAAGCTCTGCTAGTATTTGTATGGACTCTTAACGCGCCACTTGAGGATTATAGGACAGCATCAATAGGACTACATACAAGCAGTATTTTGTTTTAAGCACAAAATAAATGATTAAAGCGTGTACCCCCTTTATCCTACCTAGGAACAATGTGAAAGGGTGACCGGTTGTCCTCCGCTTTGCCACATTGATTGAACACAAACTCTGTATGTGCTGCGTGTGCTTGTCTTCACATGTAATGCACGCACTTCCCATTGAAAAGCAGTTTATCTGGCACACAATGTGTTAAACCGGTTGCATGTGCATTGTCATGTTGTTTATTGTCCTAAAGCTTGATGCAGCGGTAAACCAGCGCAGTGCGTACGTGCGTGGGAGCATCTTCCACTAAAGCAATGCTAAGTGCCGGATATGTCGTGCCGCCTTGCGTCTTATGAAACCTCGATAAACGCATTAATGGAAGCCTTGAGAACAAAAACCAACACCCTAAAGAGCCTTCCGAGTGTCTCAAGCTTTACATTTCTGTCGCCCGATCGTTAATACCCAGTTTCATATTCTGGACAGGAAGGAATTTTTTTGAGGGATCATTCTAACGCGGAGATAAACCAAGCGCATGCAACCACGCAGAGTGAAAAATAGAAAGTTGAATTTGCTTCTGTAAATCATCTCATATAAATGACATTTGTGGATTCATAGACCTTCTTTCTCTTCCGCGGAGCATAATCATTTAGCAGATCAATTACAGAAAAAAACAACTTCCGAGCACTCTCGATGATACATACACACACCCACACACATGCATACTTACACACAAACACATACTCTACATGCACATACACACAACATACCTACACACCCACACAGCACACCTACCCGATATTTTCTCTATCTACAAGAGGTAATTACTTGTGTAATGTTCTTCTACGATGATAGCTCATATAAGAAAATATTAAGCAGTTGGGGTGGTGATAGACTGCCTATTTCAACTTAACGTTACGCACCATCTACAAACATAAAAAAATAGCTTTGCATGATGTCCATAAACTAAACATAAAGATACATTAACACCAAACGACAAAGGTAAAACAATCATGCAACATTGTATATGTTTTATAATTAATTTATATATTTTTGTTTTTTCACATTTTTCATAGAAAATATGTAACATTGTAACAATATATTCCATTACATATATACAGAGATATATACAGAACAAAATAAAAATGTTATCATCTCTTCTTTCTCTTTCACTCTTTCTCTTTGGGCAAAACCGGGGCCTATATCTCACCGTCTCACCTCCTTCTCTCTCTCATTCTCTCTCTCTCTCTCTCTCTCTCTCTCTCTCTCTCTCTCTCTCTCTCTCTCTCTCTCTCTCTCTCTCACTCTCTCTCTCTCTCTATTTGTGCTACACCCTTCTCCCTCCCTCTCTCTTTCTGTTGCCATTTCTCCTCAATCACTCTACAGAATGACAGCCGTATCTCCAACTGATCTATTCATTAGCCCATATACTCCTAAGGCGATCAAAATCACAAACGCTTAACACATGGAGAAACAAGTAGCTGAAGGTTGAAGTAGAAGGCAGTACAGAGCATATCAAATTATATCATTACAATTAACTGCTAATATTCATATTCCAATATAAATAATAGTTCGGTTATGACTTCGTTTTTGGAAGAGTGAATAAGGTGTGTATTTGAAACAAAGCAAGACCTTCTCAATTTGCAATAAAAGGACAAAATTGATATCCAGATATGCTTGTCAAACTATGCCTTCTCATAAGACATAAAAAAATCATTGGAATCAACCAGGTCAGCCTTCACTTCTGCAACTGTTTAGTCATTTAAACTGTTATGAATCGATGGAGTGTCACTGTAATTGAGTTGATACAAGGAAATATCTGTTCACAAATTGCATGAAATTTAATCTCAAAGGTCGTCCTCCACGGTACATGCTCATGTACACTGTACTACAATACCACTTTGAAACAATTCAATCTACCTAGAGGTTTGTTTTTTATTTATTCAAAGTATGGCAGTGAAATTGATAAAAATCAAATTAATATGTGCCACACACAGCAGAAACTTTGCAAGCATAATGAATAAACAAATCTGCAAAGTTGACATATCATTCCGGCTCCTTTCTGTGGATCGTTGCAGCAAGTCTTGCTCCTGGTGGTAGCTCTTGGTGATTGAGTATACCCTATTTCAGCTTGATGCAGGAGCTGAAGCCCAACTGCTCATCGAGTAGAGTCCCATGCCCACAAATCTTGGAGTCTGCAGCCATTCTGCCATCTTATTCCATAGGTGAACTAGATGCTAACAGCAGCTGAATCCATTCTTGAGCATGACACATTCAAATAGTCCATCTTCATTCGTAGAGTAAGAAGCAGATAATAGACGTTTGGTGCATAACACGCAAAAGTTTTTTTGTGTTTTAAAAGTGTTTCTCCTTCACGGTAATGTCCATTTTGTTTGTGCGTTGTAGAGGAATGATTGCTTCTTATTAGTGGTCTGTGGTCGATACGTAGCTGTAGAGAGATGAAGAGAGAAGAGAGCATTAGTAGATATATTTTGTATCCAATTCTTATTGCTATATGAACTGTCTGTGTCAAGGGTCCACATGCAGCCCCAACTGTCAAAGCCGCATGTACATGTTAAAAAAGCACAATAATCCTATATCATTATCAAGTTAATCAAGTAAATCTATAAATCAAATCATCAGAGGACATTTGTCACATATGATGTACAGTACACAGAATATAGCTTAAAGATCAATCCATCAAGCAACTTTTCCAATCTTCCTATACAAAGTATTTTACATTTCCCGAAACTGTTTAAGTCGAAGCTCACTTATGAACCTCTCTTTCACTTTAGCCCCCCAGATAATGATAATTACATCACAACAATAAAAAATCCCCAATAAAACAAGCGCGGGACCTTGATAATGACGGGTAATACAACAGTTCTGCTATGATTATGGCCTGTAATCATTACCACTACTACCCACTCACTTAACCGTCTCGATACCAAGCTTTAAAAAGCACAGTCTTTGGTACATAGTTTTTGCTCTCATGGGATTGAGAGGGTTTAATTATGGTACACAAAATCAAACACCTGGTAAGATATGATGTGAGTTTGCCATTCCTTCTATTCTCTTTGCAGGCATGTTTTGTATACCCCTTACCAAATTTTTAACTTGTCTTCGCTTGTTAGTTTTTATCAAATGTGGAAATAAATTAATTGAATGAAAAAAAAAAAAAAAAACATTTGCTTACCTGGTCCGGGGAATTCCCCATTCTGAGCCTCGCCTGTCCAGCGACTTGATGAGGAGACAAAGACGGAGCCGGACATATAGTGCTTGGACGGGCCCTTGTAGTTGACCAGTTCATAGGACCCAGGACCAGGGTTGGGCAGGGGTGGGGGGAGGGGCATGGCAGGGGCAGAGATACACAGATAGTGCTTCTTCCTGTTTGGTGAAAAGGACAAGAGTAAGAGAGAGATACATGAGGTTAACATTAGCAACAATGCTTGCTACAGAGTGTAACCTGATGGGAAATGAAGACATACTGCAATAGCGCCATCTATGGCGAGAAGTAAGCCAACCCACTCTTCAGATATCTGAAGCTAACAGATGGGTCAATCCACGTGAAATCAACCAATTTTCAGACGATTTGTAACCCGACCCCCTTCAATTTTCTTCAAACTCGCACCAAATGTTCCCCCAAGTGTCTGATGGAAGATTCTGAAATATTTTGCCCCAAGGTCAAATGGTTGCTAAGATACGGCCTCCCTTAGCAACCAATGCGTGATCGAACAACTGAGTTTAAATAAAATTTGCTATTTTTGATTGACCGCTGCAGCCAAGTTAGATGAGTTACATTGCTCATTTCCTGTAAATTGAAAGAACTTTTTAGTCTTAACATGCACAATGTATTCTGGTGCCAATCGGACCACCCATTCTTACGCATGACGTGACGGAAACTGGTGTTAAGCGTCAATGGCAATGTGTTCGGGTGCATGTTTGGAAGCTGATAACTTTAAAACTCAATTAGTTTAGAACCCACTATTTTGCAGATATATAGTAGTTTACTAGCTCTACCCACCTACCAAAAATTAACAAAAAAACATGCATCGTTTTCTCGTAGAGTGCCCTCAAAGTTTGATTTTTTTTAAAAGTTGCCAAGTTCAAGGTCTCAAATCACCACTTGTCCCATTGAGGATCGACACCAATTTTGGTGTGTTGATAGACTTTTACCTATACTTTTATAGCATACCTAAACACTTTTGTGACCGAAATGTTAAATAGCTGATTTAAGCATTTGAAAATGGTTGTAAACACCCCAAAATCTATGTAAAATGACACATTGGATTTTAAGCACATTTCAAATTGTGATAACTCAGAGATGAAAGGCCAAAATACAATGATATCTTCTGTGATAATAGTCTGTTATTAGTACTAAAAGAATATACATCACAAATATTTTTGTTTTTTTTGTCAATGACCTCAAAAAAGCGCCTGAAAATCACAAGAAACAATAAATCAGTCAATTTGCCGTAACCATGGTTACCATAATGGTGTTAATGTGTGTTTACATTGATTTCTAATTGTGTGTCATTTCAGTACTAATGGTGACTTAAAGCTGATAACTGCATATCATGTTCGAATATATATTTTCTTTTAGCTACACATAATATCTTAAGTCATGTTCATATCTATTGACCTTGACACCATTCTGAAAGAGCTGTATAAGCCTAAAAATTAGCATATTCTCAACACCAGTCAGCTTTACATCACATTTCAAAATCATTTTTCTCTCGCACAGAATGCCTGATCATGTCGATATATGCAGTATTGGTAGTCTGGAATTAGTATTTAGAGGATCTAGTATTATTTGATTTGTCTAAAATGACAATGACCTTGAAAATACACCTGGAAATCACAAAAAATCAATAGTTCTATTGCAAGGCATTTTACAAAGACTTTCAATAAAAAAAATGTTTCATTTTAATATCAATAGTGAATTTAAAGCCGATAATTGTTAATCATGTTCCATTTTCTTTCATTTTAAGCTACAAATAAAAGTGTAAAACTCATTATGTTGTGACTTATGCTCAGTTGGAGACATTTACGACTAATCTTACATTTATGTCAAGGTCAATGTTATTTTTACTTTAAATATTATTTGCAGCTCAAAATGGAACAAAAAAGGGCAACAGATTTGCAATTATCAAACTTAAGTCAGTATTCATATTAAAATGGCACTCAACTCAAAGCCGGTGTCCACATTCTATTATTGGAAATTTCAATGATTGTTGCTTTTGTTATGATTTCCAGGTGTATTTTCAAGGTCATTGTCATTTTAGACAAATCAAATAATACTAGATCCTCTAAATACTAATTCCAGACTACCAATACTGCATATATCGACATGATCAGGCATTCTGTGCGAGAGAAAAATGATTTTGAAATGTGATGTAAAGCTGACTGGTGTTGAGAATATGCTAATTTTTAGGCTTATACAGCTCTTTCAGAATGGTGTCAAGGTCAATAGATATGAACATGACTTAAGATATTATGTGTAGCTAAAAGAAAATATATATTAGAACATGATATGCAGTTATCAGCTTTAAGTCACCATTAGTACTGAAATGACACACAATTAGAAATCAATGTAAACACACATTAACACCATTATGGTAACCATGGTTACGGCAAATTGACTGATTTATTGTTTCTTGTGATTTTCAGGCGCTTTTTTGATTGACAAAAAAAACAAAAATATTTGTGATGTATATTCTTTTAGTACTAATAACAGACTATTATCACAGAAGATATCATTGTATTTTGGCCTTTCATCTCTGAGTTATCACAATTTGAAATGTGCTTAAAATCCAATGTGTCATTTTACATAGATTTTGGGGTGTTTACAACCATTTTCAAATGCTTAAATCAGCTATTTAACATTTCGGTCACAAAAGTGTTTAGGTATGCTATAAAAGTATAGGTAAAAGTCTATCAACACACCAAAATTGGTGTCGATCCTCAATGGGACAAGTGGTGATTTGAGACCTTGAACTTGGCAACTTTTAAAAAAAATCAAACTTTGAGGGCACTCTACGAGAAAACGATGCATGTTTTTTTGTTAATTTTTGGTAGGTGGGTAGAGCTAGTAAACTACTATATATCTGCAAAATAGTGGGTTCTAAACTAATTGAGTTTTAAAGTTATCAGCTTCCAAACATGCACCCGAACACATTGCCATTGACGCTTAACACCAGTTTCCGTCACGTCATGCGTAAGAATGGGTGGTCCGATTGGCACCAGAATACATTGTGCATGTTAAGACTAAAAAGTTCTTTCAATTTACAGGAAATGAGCAATGTAACTCATCTAACTTGGCTGCAGCGGTCAATCAAAAATAACAAATTTTATTTAAACTCAGTTGTTCGATCACGCATTGGTTGCTAAGGGAGGCCGTATCTTAGCAACCATTTGACCTTGGGGCAAAATATTTCAGAATCTTCCATCAGACACTTGGGGGAACATTTGGTGCGAGTTTGAAGAAAATTGAAGGGGTCGGGTTAACACCATTGGTTGATTTCACGTGGATTGACCCAGATCCAGTTTGCAAAAGCTTACCTAAAACAGGTAAGCCTCTCGATTATGTTAAAAACAAATATTTTCATGGTAATGATAATAACATCTTAACTTAACTAAGGCTGATCTTAGTACTGGTAGAGCCATGACTGGCTAATTCTACACAGATGAGACAAACTTGCAGGGAGAGAGAGGGGGCCGGAGGTTAAGGACGAGAATAACAATATCTAAACAGTCTCTGGTACAATACTGATAGAGCCACGGCTGAAAAATTCTGCAATGATAAAGACAAACTTGGAGAAGGAGCAACTAAAACTCATTACACATTGAACATGAAGTTGATATTTTTAATTTAAGTCAATGTTTTAACAATAACAATTTATCATGAGTTACCCGATACAAGTGCATACGTGCATACAAGTGTTGAATTTATCATTATGTACTGTGGAGCTCAACTGAACTTGTCTGATCTAAATCAAAGCAAGACCACATGCATTCATGCAATGCACAAGCTACATATTGTCTGGTCTAGATCAAAGTAAGACCATACACATTCATGCAAGGCACAAGCTAGATATTGTCTAGGTTTTGACAGTTTTAATTGAGCTCTTCTGTACATGTACTAAGAATGAGTACTTACGGGAACAATGTTCTCTTGGGCTCTTCAACTGGCTCACCGGGATGATAATGGCCTGGCCCCGGGTTCTAGAAACAACAAAACAGAATCAAAAGAAAAACAGAAATGTTAAGGGCTATGATAAATCAGCATTTAAGACAAAACAGACTTGATACTTAATTAAAACAAGGAGTGGAGATGGTGCACAGAGGTGGTTTGCTGGCTTTGACTACGTCCTTTGTATGATGTGGGAGAGGACCATGGCTCCATTATTATGAAGTTCTATTTATTCATTCAGTCTGTTTTATATAGGGTAGCTCCATCAACAGGCTTGTACTGTTCTCCATCAGCTAGAGGTCTTGTGTATAAAAACATGCACATCATGCAGACAAGCAAAGTAGGTACCGGTAATAAGGCTGCACTAATTACTACATAGCTTGAGTGATAAGATTCATAATTTCAAACAAATGTGGAAGAAATAATGTTTTTAGCTCATCTCTTGAAGGCAATGCGCTGGGTTCAAGTCCTAAGTTGGTCTATGCACAAGAGCCAGCATTCTGTGCTAAACTCCCTCCCCACCCCCTCCTTACTCTACCCCTCCCCTCAACACAAACAGTGGAATATACCATTCTTGCTAGGTATGCAAAGTTTATTCATGCTGTTCACACAATACATTACTCATGGTTACCCCACAGCTAGTCTGATGTTTGAGTAGCAACGACTAATAGATTCAAGTTGCGTTCCATTCATTGAAACTGAATCACAAGCTACAGGTGAACGTAATAACGCGTCACTTTGCAGTAAATGGAGGAAATTGTGGCTACATTACACAGACAGTAATTGCAACGTCATGCATCAACGTACCGCATTTGTTCCTGAGTTCATGTCTCTGTTTGAAGATGACTTGAAGCTGCTGAAAGGAACCTTGGGTGATTCCTTAGTGAGGTTGTCATTGATATTGTAATGGCCTGCACAGAAAGAAGCATGGAGAAATAACACGTGGAATTAAAATGACACGCTACTACGCATACAGATATTATTTGTGATGAAGACATTGGTCTGTATTCAGAGAGGTGGTTTAACTTACACCGCATACTTAACGTAGACTAACTTTATGAGGCACAAGATAAAATATCTGATACTGTTACAGAATCATTGATTTTCATCACAGAATCACAACAGTGGGTGAATTCAATTAATTGCTGTAATTATTATGTAGGTAAACTTTATATACTATCGTGATTCCGAAGAGAAAATCCATTATATTGAATCCATAATGATCTTTTATGTTGCTTTATTTGGTGTCCTATAAAGTAAGTCCAGGTATATTACACTGTTAACATTAAACCTCTGTTCAGAATATGAGCCTTTGCTTTTTAGAACAAAAGGGGTCAATAAGTTAACCTTTGTGTCCAAATAACACTTCTGAACTGATGATGCCAAACTATGATCTACACAAATACTAATAAGCATATCACAATATGAGACCTACTGTGCCAAAACACAAAAGTTTGACTTATGATAAAATGAGCTACAGCACTTTGAATCTTTCTTTTGATTGTTTCAATAACATAAAAATTGTATAAAGCAATTTAACGGGCAGTAATATTGCAGTAACGCACAATGTGGTGCTTGATAGCTCTGAAAACATGAATGCCTTTTCAAACACTGAAGAAAATGTAGCAGATCAATACTTGTCATCAAGTCAAGAGATACAGGATACTATCAATGCTGATACATTCAATGCACGGGGAATTAAGGTGAACTAATTGTCTTTTGAAAGTTAACTGACCTTACAGTTTACCAGCCAACATCAACAGTATCTTGTATCTCTAAAGTGAATGACACAACTCGTTCTTCCGTGTCTGAAAATGAATTAAAACTATCCAAACTTCATTCATAATTTTGTACCAAACACCGCAGCACAACATTATACTTTGATGTGACATTATGCGTCGCTGCGACAATACCAGTTTAAGAAGGCAGTTACATATTGTTCCTGACTACCGGTACTATTATCTTGTCTTTTGCCCCAGCACAGGACAGGACAGACTTGAGGTGACTTACAAGGCGCAGGCGCAACACTCTGGCCTCTGCTGAAGTCGATCCTGCGTGACGTGGACTTGAAGGAAGCCTGGAACTGGCTCCCATAATGCCTTCTCATCGTACTGTCAGAAATCTGCAAAACAAACAGGAAATACAGAAAAAAAAAAAATTAACCCCACAATCAACGCACACTAGTATGCAATGTACATGTATGAGGAGCTGATGATCACAGTAGTCTACTTGGTAGTCCTTTACTGGCTAGTGAAACATTGTGATCGTAGGCTCAGTTTCTAACTTTACATTTTGCACAATTTCCAGTAAATGAGTCATGATTTAGAGTTATCTTGATTATATTGAATAATTGCTTATATTTATGGAACTTCAAAGGACTGTTAGGTTATCGTTTTTGAATAACTCTGATAAGAGATGCTCAGAGAATGAGTGAGAAAAGTAGAAAATATAGAGTGAAGGGAAAAAGAATGTATTAATTGTGATACAGGTATGCTTTCAGGTATTTGTAAGTGCCCGTCATTGAGTATGTTTCACAGGGTTGTCTGATGCAGTGATTGAGAGGGTAAGTGATTATGTATGCCTGATTCCTTGTTGCCAAATATCTTTTTATGACAATCTGCTGGTCAATGGTGGAGATGAGTATAACAGACAGACAACTGAGCTCTGAAAGACTGCTTGGCAGCGTGCCAGCTAGAGAGAGAGCCTGGTTCCGCTTACAGTATATTGAGTTATGACAGCTGGTATACCTTGTATTGGTTGGGTGCTGGCATCGTGGACTCCTTGTCTCTGGGGACGGCGATGGGTTGGTGGAAGCTGCTGGAGGAAGCCTGATTGAAGTCCTTCCTGGTAGAGAGCATGCTGGGAAGGTTGTAGGCTGGGCCAGGCCCGGGGGTGTGCTTTAACTTCTTGGCTCTCCTCTCCTAATGATGTCAAAAAGTCATGGATATAAAATCGACTTAAAACGACTGCTTCTTAAAGCATTGTTCCATTGCAGCCAAGAATAAATTGAATTAAATTGAATTGTGAGGGCTACTTTAACTGACCCCCTCACACATGAAATGCCTACGAATACCCTATTGAAATAACATAATCCTCAGAGGGAATCAGTTTTGCATTGCAGGAACTAAATCCTGATGATGTCAATGAATGAGTCATGGACAGAAAAAAAATGACCATTCCTTATTCATATCAATTAAAATCACTTTACTTTTTCTCTTAAAATCAAAACAAAACAAAAACATTATAACAGAATAAATGTTTAATGTAATGTAAACATGTGCATACAATGATGAACAAACTAATGCATGTGAAAACCCCCCACAAGAAGTAGCATTTTGATAGCATGTTTGTATGATAAAAAAAAACATGGCTTGTTTACGTTTTTAGATATTCAACAGTTATTTGTGTGTATTTTTTATTTTTTATTTTTGTATTTTTGTATTTTTTATTATTATTATTATTATTATTATTATTATTATTATTATTATTTTTTTTTTTTTTTTTTTTTTTTTTTTTTTTTGGGGGGGGGGGAGGGGGGGTACACACAAGCAATATCTAATATCAAATAAAAGCATTTGTACCTATGCCCCCAAGCCCCACCCCCCACCCTCACACACACACACACATACACACATACACAGAAGCCTAAAGGAAGATATGAGAAAAACAAAGGAAACAGAGAGATAGAAGAGTAATGTATAGTTCTTCTATCATAATAATAATTGTTATGGAAAACAAACAAACATGCTCTTTCCCTTCTCTAGAATACATTATGGATTTATCTACCCTCTAATTCCCCATACTGCATGTACAGGAAATTCGTCCCATACCAACGCACCGCGCAATAACCCCAAGATTTTGTTGCAGCCATGTCTACGTGAGAGCATAATGACTACACTTTTAGCATCACACTGGCCGAGGGTAGTGGTGTTAGTGCGCATGGCCTGTGTGATTGATACATGTAGTTCCTTCTTACCGTACAGAGTAGGCAGGAAGAAGGGGAACTATAAGGAGATAAATGTCAACCGATGCAATTACAATAACACGTTTCCTACACTTGAGGTAGACATAACGGCAACAAAATCTAAATGTGGCTGTGCTTACCTCGCAGTGTATCATGGGAGGACTATTCTCAGAGGGGTGTTTCACCAAGCTGCTCTTAAGCTATAAGACTGGTGACCTGTTCTTGTGTTAATTTATTATGGTATTATCATAGTGGGATTTAATTTCCAACAATCCTAGTCAAATTTGACAAATCATACACTTTGTATGCTTTGTATGCAGATACTTGTTAACAACAAGAATTCTATTTTACAAAGATCAGATTTCAACTTAAGCTTATGGGAATCAAAGTCATTGAGAATCTGATTTAGCACAAGAACAGGTCACCAGCCGTGCGCAGAGTTGTTTTGTAGCTCATGAAGAGCTTGGTGAAACACCCCAAAGGTTGATTATGGTATGGAGTAAGTGAACAAATGTGTAAAATAAGGTCTTTTCAGAGAAACCATCACACAGTAAACTTACCTTTGAGACAAAGCCAACTCCCATGCCTTTCTTGGAGAAGGATGGTTTGATGAGAACAGGCTTCCCTTGGTCTACATAAGAGCCAGGCCCAGGGTTTTCATTCTGGTGCATGAAAGATACATTCAAATTATTTGAATTACTAGTTTGTATTACACCAGAGAAATTTGTTTCCATGTGTTTGCAGCATACATGCATACATGTACACTCTAGCTCAAAGGAGTTGGCATGGCGAAGGGGAAACAGAAGAAAGGGAAGGAGCCGCAGTTTTAAGTCGCAGTATACTTTGTCCAGTTCAGCATTGAAACACGATGCATTAGCCTAAAAAGCATCATGTTTCATGCTGAACTGGACAAAATATAACGAGGTTTAAAACTGCAGCTCCTTCCCTTTCTTCCCTTTCCCTATATGCCAATTCCTTTGAGTTGGAGTGTGTGAACATTGCATTTTACACTATGCAACTGCACATTTCTATTTAAACATACGCCTGTACCTGTGTAAATTCCAAGAAACAGGTAAATCAGAAGTACATTTTTAATTATCTGAATATACAATTTGGTGAGTTATGTAGGGCAGTTTACCCTACAAACAATCAGTCAAGATTTTGCCCTTCTCAGTTTCTAAAACAATTACACACCCTAACATCCTACATTGTAATTTGTTAACAATATTCCAATAAACATGACGTAAACATTCTATCACAATCTGACCAACGGTTTCACAACCATGATAAAAGGAAGTGGACCCATCTTTAATATTATCGCACAAATGCATGCTACACACATGAAACCATTATTCCTGGAGGAAGGTTCAAATTGCACACACATCCATCCAAATTCCATTCTCTGTGGTTTACTATGGACGCTTCAGCTCAACAATCATGCACGGTGTCAAAACAGCTACAGTAGTAGACTCTCGCACATATTGATTGCATGTTGGCAGATTCAATGCCAATTGAAAAGATTGATCAAGATTGATTAAAGTAATGGATCACTACATGTTTTCATGAATTTATGTGTTTGATTTGCCTGCAACAGTAACTTTGATACTCCAGAATTTTTCACAAAATCGATATCAAATCTAAAACACTTGAAAATTTCCAATATTATGGGAAACTATCACCAATCTAAATACATTTACAATTATATTTCGACAACTTTGATCTCCAATTACGCATTCATTGCTGCTTTGAAATGTGTCAATTTACTCCGGGTTGAGGAAACATTGGCTGATCAATAGTAAGCAGGGGTTTACTTGTATACTTTTCTTGCTACTTGTATTCTTTTTCAAATCTAAAGACAAAAAAGAGCACACGTCACACCAATCTTAGTATGTTAATATAACAATTCTATCTACATGACTGAAGTACAATCCAAAATGCTGGACTTTAGGTCACATCAAAAGCTATTGGAGTGTTAGAAATTGGGCAGCTCAAGAGTAACAGTTGCATCAAAAGCTTCCTAACACAATAAACAAAACTGTTTAAAAAAAAATGATGTCATTCTAAAACTTTTACTTACCACAGTAATGTCGTAATTGAATCTTCTTGAGGTAGCACCAAATCCTTTCTGATCTGCATTGTTAGTGACGATAGTTTGATACTGGCTGGGAATAGACGACGTAGCTGCAGTTATACCATGACCTGGACATCAGAATCAAGGAAAGAACAAAATAAAGGTCTACATGAGACTTGTGTCATCTTTTGTGTGACATCACCAAATCATATATAATGCTAGACACCTTCTTTCTTATCAAATACATTTTTGCCACAAGATTTATACCACAACACTGAATTCCAAAGTCAAATCTGAAGTCAAGAACATGACTTTTGCACATTTTGTGACGTGCTTCAAGTTCTTGTGTTTTCAGAGTCAATGCATCTAATACCTTGGGTGGGATACCTTGCACAGAAGACGACTTCTCGCGCAGTGCATCCTCTTCTTCAAAATTCAGCATAAACTGGTAGACATCTCCTTTCCACCCATCATCTTGCCTGCCACATACATCGGACGAAATGATCATACTCTCAAGTACAGCATTCCAAAAGCCACCATCGACTCTTTCAAGTTTTCTTTCTTTCCACGAACTATCCGGATTTGGAACCAACTACCCCAACTTGCAGTCGTGGCCACCTCGCCAGCTGCCTTCCAGGTGGCTGCCCTGCCAACCATCAGAGGGTTACGCCCCCCTGTTGGTTCCAGGCTGATGTAAGCCTTATCCACCTTTTACTCGCACATCATGTGTAGTCAGTTTTAAATGTATATAGAGGACTACACATGCATATTATCTTGATGCACCACCAACCATCGACACCGCCAAACTTCGACATCCCAGTTTAGCTTCCCCAGTGAGCTGCTTTTGGGATTATTTCTACAAGGTACAAGGTACATGCAAAGTGTGTACCAGGCAAATGTTGCCGTTGATGACGAGTTTTCAGCAGGATTGAAAGTGACCCAGAAATCATGCTTTCTTTTAAATCAAACTCAACAAATTAAGCCTAGCCCTAGGTTGTGGTTAAGCTTTTAGTCGTTGTTGGTTAGGGATAGGGTCACGATGAAGTTATTATATCATATTTGTGGGACGAAAGTGCATTACTTAACGCCTTTCCTTAAAGTTGTTTACAGTGTTACACACTAAGTTACAAGATGTACAAATCTGACTCACTGGACACTGGAAATGTGATTTCGTGGTCCTCCAATCATCACAAAACCAAAACTAAAAAGCAACACATTTTGAGTGTGCACATCATATGTTAACTTAACTACACAATAGTAATCATGTGGATCAATTCGCTGAACTGTATAATCCGCTCATCATGAAATATAAAAGTCGAAGTGGATTGAACTCTTTGAAGAACGTGACTAATCTTACGGGCAATAGTGCACACATAAAATGTAATGCGCGGGACAAGGTATAGACTTCTAGGTAACTGTGACTAATCAAACGGAGAACAGGTTTGAAACTCATCATTTATTCAGACTTTCGCTTTCAAGTATACTCATAATACCTAAGTATATGGTCAAAATATATCGTCATTTACCTTTATGTATCCTTCCTGACTTAATAGATCCCGCCATTCTCCTGTAAGCTGGGTCTAAAATCTGCACGCTATCCGCCATCTTTTATGAATCCTTCAAATAAACTCACTGTTGTTTGTACGTTCCTATTTTTATGTGCACACACACGCACACACACGTCTCTTCGATTGTGTACGCTCGTAACTATGCACTTCCTGGATACTAATCAATATTAACGTAGCCTTATATCCAGTCGCTGCGTATTTTTGCAAATTCCTATTCGCAAGTTTTATATAATAATATTGCAAATGTATTCTTATCACAATTATACAATCATTACGAATTTGCAACTGCTTCGTTTACGATGTGATATTGCGTCTGTTATGTCTAAGCAATGGAGAATAAAGCGTGTAACATCAAACGTATATTGATACAATTGCCACGAATAAGGCTATATCAAACAAGTTTGTTCTCTTCCATCTAGCTGGCGATCTTTTCTCTTTTTACCCCCCCCCCCCCCCCCCCCCCCCCTTCCATCCCTCCTGAGCATGTACTGTGTGTAGTGGTTGTTCTCTCTCTCTCTCTCTCTCTCTCTCTCTCTCTCTCTCTCTCTCTCTCTCTCTCTTTCTCTCTCTCTCTCTCTCTCTCTCTCTCTCTCTCTCTCTCTCTCTCTCTCTCTATCTAAGTATGTGATAAATTACCATGATAACCGTTGGTTGGTACAGGAATAGATATGAAAGAGGAACATCAAATAGAATATCACAGCGCCAAGAAAAAATGTGCATTTTGCCCGTCAACGAATAATGGTCATTTATGAAGAAACAAAGCAGATTTTCCGCTTTGCAAGTATTATTGCATGTATCAATTTGTGCAGAGGTATCTTCATGACAAGATTCTGACATAATTACGTATTTAAATCTGAAGGGAAAGTGAAGTAAGTGAATGTATGATAGGTTTAGGGATATGTTAACTTCCTTTAAAAAAGAGAGAGAGAAAAAAAACGTGAATTCATTAAAGTAACTGAACCATTCACCTAAATGTACGTTAACGTTGTGTTATTGTGTATCTATAATACAATTATTTTATTCAGGGGAATTCAGCACGTAACATCACTGCACACCAACAAATTGTTTTGTTTTGTTTTTATAGAAAATTTGCTTTAGGTCCAGGGCCATGTTGCATACAGGGGCATTTCAAGAAAGCTGTCAGCACTGGCAAGTTGTCTTTCTTCGACAGTTACCATAGTAACAGTCAGAGGAAAGTGCCTTGTAGCTAATCAAAACCGAGGATTTCACTGAAATTGTTGGTCTAGCTATTTGGTCAGTGCTGACAACTTTCATGAAATGCCCCCAGGTTTTCAATTATTGTAACTTAATATCCATGGTAGCTACCATGGCAACATGTGCAGTAATGAGAGGTCGTTGGTTGTTGCCATGGTAGTTACCATTGTTAAATACCACTATAAGTTGAATTACTTTTATGTCCCTAACGCCTCTGATGATCAAATAATAAACAAGATTCCAAGAGTTTAATTTCATTTGTTCTGGCACGCATTGTTTTAGGGATGTGTGATTGAAGGAAGCAAAATGCTTGTGTATATTATGCCCTACTCTGACAAAAGGAAGCAAGTGACAAATCACTAAAATCTGAGTTATTGGTACTCTTAGATTGTACCCAGCATTCCCTACATACAGGCAAAATCGGGACAAGATGTATTCATCTTGCTGCGAGACATTCAATTTAACATGATGTGGTGTGGCACTGATGCCAATGCAAGTGACAGACACATCTTGTTAAGTTGCTTCCTTTTGTCAGATTAGGGCAGTATTGGTAGGAAGTTTATCGATACAACAAAATTGATGCACAACACAAACTCTAGCCTAACAGGAATAAGCTTGAAAGAAAATCATGATGGACGAATCAAGCATAACGTAAGGGGTTGAATTACATGCTTTAAGTGAGAATTGTTCACGTGATCTGTGATATCAAGTATCCGAATTATCATAATTATCATAATTATCACGCCTCCGCATGTACAGTGATATTGGAATGAATTAAGGAATGCGACGTATTCTGAATTCACTTCTCGATTTGGTCGCATGTAAATTCGAAGCATCACGCACAAACTGTCAGGAGAACTGATTTGATAGTGGGCGTGCGTATTAACTCTTCAGGCACCATTTGTTCATTGTGGACCCAATAATATACAGCAATCAAACAGAGGAGCAATCTGCCCGGTACGCAGGAAGTTAAAGCAATAGGGCCCTGATTACAAGGTTGTCTGATTTCTCCGCGCACCAGCCACGCCCCTCTGACTCAAATAGCAAGGGTAAAGCCGCGCTTCGTCCTCATAAGCTCGCTTGGAAAGATTTGCGTTGATCAAGAGGAGGTAAGTGCTTATATTTCACGCGCTTTTTGTTAGTTTTAAATATGATCACCTATGTCAGTGAATCTAGATTCAGATGTACATGTATTGTCTTACACGGCCGTGTGATTGTGGTGTCGTAAGCAAAATGTAGGTGAAATGATAATGGTAGCCAGATCGATATGAAAATTATTACTAGTATCAACAGGATAAATAGAACAGGAGAAGAGGACACAGAGGCAGAAAAAGTGTATACAAACGAAAGAGAAGTTTATGTAGAAGACATGTGCAAGATAATGATATGAGGAGAACACAAAAGGAAAAAGATGAAATTACAAGTAGGGGGAGAAATATTTAAGGAAAAGGGGGAAATGGATGATGAATTCCTGGGGGAAAAGATGATGAGGATATTCAAAAACGTGAACAGATAATGAAGAAGGAGAGGAACGAGAAGATAAAGAAGAAGCAGGGGAAGTGAGGCGGAGGAAGAGGAAAATGATGAATGAGGTAAAAGGATTTATTTTGAAAGAATGGGTGGACATAGAAGCGGAATCAGCAGAGGAAAAGAAGGAGATGGATGGTAAACAAAACGAGGATGAGGGAAAAAGGCGAAAACAGTAATTTATAAAATCATACGCGCTAAAAAGATAACAAAACCTGATGATAATGATATGGAGGAGAAAAAGAAAAAAGAAAAAGGAACAGAAGAAGAAAAGAAGAAGAAGAAGAAGAAGAAGAAGAAGAAGAAGAAGAAGAAGAAGAAGAAGAAGAAGAAGAAAAAGAAGAAGAAGAAGAAGAAGAAGAAGAAGAAGAAGAAGAAGAAGAAGAAGGAAAAAAAAGTGAGCAGGAGAAGAACAAGAGAAAGAAGAATAACACAAATAAAGAAGAAGAAGAAGAAGAAGAAGAAGAAGAAGAAGAAGAAGAAAAAAATGAAGAAGAAGAAGAGAAAGAAAATTATTTTCTTCTTTATGAGTATTTTCACTTCATGTTTTAAAGTGTCTTCTGTCATCTGCCTGTAAACCGGAAGAGTTGTTATTCTTTGGTACCACATTATGCATCAAAACATTTTGTATCTCCTTTCCAGACGGAATTAACCACGAACATGACTCCTGTGGGGATTAGAGTGGCCATTGTTGCCCTGATGCTGTCAGTAGCGGGTGTTGCTGGAGAATCAAATATGGATACAGGTCAGTCTCTTTTCACGCGATGTTCCTTTTGTATTACTTCTTCCTTCTTTTGTGTTGATTTTCTTTCTACATTTGCATCGTCATACATTGTGTGTTTTTTATGTCATTGCTTTCTTCTGCTCAAAATGAAAATGTCCAACTCTATTATCTCACTTCCCGCCCCCACCCTCTCTTCCCCCCCCCCCTCTCTCTCTCTCTCTCTCTCTCTCTCTCTCTCTCTCTCTCTCTCCATCAGTCTGTCTGTCTGTCTCGCTCTCTCTCTCTGTCGTGTGTATGTCTGTATATCTGCCTGTCCGTCCGTCTCCCTTTCTTTCTCCCTCCGTCTCTCTACCCCCTTCTCTCTCTCTCTCTCTCTCTCTCTCTCTCTCTCTATCTATCTATCTCTCTCTATCTATCTATCTCTCTCTCTTTCTGATCTATTCGCCCCTCCACCCCCCATATCATCCCCCCCCCCCCCCCCAGCACCAGCCCCAACCCCTCTCTCCCCCTCTATCTCCTCTTTCCCCCTCCTCCTCTTTCTTTCGTTCTTATTCTGTTAACTCCCCTCCCCCCTCTCTCTCTCTCTCTCCCTCTCTCTCTCTCTCTCTCTCTCTCTCTCGCTCTCTCTCTCTCTCTCTCTCTCTCACTCTCCCCCCCTCTCTCTCTACCCATCTTCCTCTCTGTCTCCCTCGCTCCCTCGCTATGCGCAGTAATAACGCTTACTTCGTTGATTTGTAACGACTTCAAACCAGTCTCCAAAAATATTGTGACCAAACTTCCGTTTATTAGACTGTGGGTTGCTTGAACAGTGTTGAAAGAGGCTTCACTTTGTTCCTCGCCTGTGCCAGATCGTTTGACATCAGTGCAGTGTGGTGTATTATTTATTCCTTTTCATCGTTTTATAACCATGGAGACCAGTTTTTTTTTGTTGGTCATTCCGTCCAAAGAGCCATAGGAATCATGTTTCTTTTAGTTGTGTAGTCATTTTATTTCTTCTCTTTCTACTTCTTCTTTTTTCTCTTCTTCTTCTTCTTCTTCTTCTTCTTCTTCTTTTTTTTCTTCTTCTACTTCTTCTTCTTCTTTTTCTTCTTCTTCTTCTTCTTCTTCTTCTTCTTCTTCTTCTTCTTCTTCTTCTTCTTTTTTTTCTTCTTCTACTTCTTCTACTTCTTTTTCTTCTTCTTCTTCTTCTTCTTCTTCTTCTTCTTCTTCTTCTTCTTCTTCTTCTTCTTCTTCTTCTTCTTCTTCTTCTTCTTCTCAGTACTATTATAATTAAAGGCTTTCACGCGTCGATTTTATGGGGAGACGTCTATGGCATGCCGTTTGTTCAATAATTCAGAAAAACAGTGTTTATCAATGATAAACAATGTTTTTCGACCGATAAACCCTGTTTTACAACTCATAAACATTGTTTTTCGAGATAAACAATGTCTATCAAGTGATAAACAGTGTTTTTCAGAAAAAACACTGTTTATCGAGTGATAAACAATGTTTTTTGGTTGATAAACATAGATTTGTGAAAAACTTTTTTTCATCGGTAAACATTGTTTATCTCGAAAAACAATGTTTATCAGTTGAAAAACAGTGTTTATCGGTCGAAAAACATTGTTTATCATTGATAAACAGTGTCTTTCGAAAAAACACTGTTTGTCACTTGATAAACATGTTTATCGAAAAACACAGTTTTATAGCTTTGTAGTCCGCTAGCTAGCGACATGTGGTATTACCCAAAGATCATTTGTACCAAGTTTGATCATAACTGATGCAGAAATAAAGAAATGAGAGCAAGTTACAGAAAAACGTTAACATTTTTGTAACAAACCAACAAACCAACAGACTAACAGACTAACAGGAAAAGTGATCACTAGGTCTCTACCTAACTTCGTTCAGGCGAGACAAAAAGGGAACTCTTTCCAATAAATAGGTATTACGGTAATATTAATATTCAGATCTACGCAAAGTTAATCAGGCAACCCTGTAATGCTAGTAGTATGTACAATAGGGGACCAGGGTATCCCACTAATTTTATGAATTTTAACCCTCTGAACCTAACCCTATATATAACCTTACACCTAATTCTAAACCTATCTCTGACCTTAACCCTTACCCTAGTCTTAGACAATAAATTTCGTTGCTTAATTCGTCAAAAAAGTAACTTCTAGACTAGGTAACCTTTTGCCGACGATAATCATGATAATCAGCATTGCAGCGTTCCCATTGCGTGCAGTATGTGCGATACGGGCTGGTCCCCGGCCTTAGGCTATTGTACGGGATTGCCGTTTATCATCATGTTGTAGTTATACTTACATCATCATCTGATTCTAAGCTCATCAATTCTAGTGCCGGCGTAGCCATCCTGCCTTCTGATCTTCTAGGAATGTGGAGGCCGGGCGCTCTCGAACGATGTCAATCTCATTGACTAGCTAGCTCACAATCGTACACCAACACGTGAACAAGTACAAGCAGCCGCAGGCCCTCAGCGCTAGCTAGCGCACGTCTATAGCTCTCGCCACTGACGTACGGTCCTCTACGACATCGCGCAAATAACTGTGTATATCGATAAACCCTGTTTCTCGATAAACAATGTTTTTCGACCAATAAACACTGTTTTTCAACTGATAAACATTGTTTTTCACGATAAACATTTTTTTTTTTCACTTGATAAACATTGTTTTTCGGAAAAAAAAACTACGTTTATCGGTGATAAACAGTGTTTATCACTTGATAAACAAAGTTTTTCATGATAAACAGTGTTTTTCGGTTGATAAACATTGTTTTCCAGGAAAACTATGTTTATCAGCCGAAAAACACAGTTCATCTCGAAGAACAATGTCTATCAGTTGCAAAACACTGTTTATCGGTCGAAAAACATTGTTTATCATTGATAAACAGTGTTTTTCGGTGATAAACAGTGTTTTTCTGAGTTATTGAATAAAAGGCGCGCCATAAACGTCACTATTTATCTGCTACGCTGACTTCCGCGGCACGCAGCGAAATGGCTAGCCACGATTCACATCAAGTAACAATTCGGCGTGTGCCGAATCGACAGTGCAGTACTTTGTGCATGCATGTAGGCTAGCGAAGCGAAGCGCTTAGGCCCGGGCCCAGGCCGGCCAAACACGTGTAAACAAGCAGCTTCGAGAAGAAAAAAAAACCTGCATGTAGCATCGAGGAAGAAAGAAATTAATATTAAAAAGAAAGGCGTCGGCTTTAATCACCAAGTTCTTGACTGATTGCCATCACAAAAAACAACTAGAGGTCCTGACTATTTAGCCCACATAACGCAACTCAACTACTTGTACGTTTTAATTTACGCGCTATCGCCAACCCGAGTGCCCGGATGCTCCAGGCTATTTGTCCTAGTGTATGTTTTCTATAAATTAAAGAATATGTAAAATTAAGCAAAAAATACGAGTATTTACATTTCTTATCATATTATATTTGTATTTGTTTACACAAATATTTTTTTCTACAATATATACATAAATTCAAATATTTAACATAAATGTTAAACCCTACGGTGAACCAGTCGACCACTTCGTGACTCAGATCAGGGCCGAAGGTTTAGCTTCGGTAAGGATCGTGCATTCCCAGGACGAAAAACCAGTAGAAACCAGTAGAGAAAAACCATTAGAATTTCTACTGGAAATTTTCTACTGGTTTGAATATGGAAAGTGAAATGATTTACAGTAGAAACCACTAGAAAAATACCAGTAGAATACCAGTAGAAACCAGTAGAAATCTCTACTGGATCCAATAGAAGACCAATAGAGTACCAGTATAAACCAGTAGGAATCTCTACTGGATCCAATAGAGATTCCCATTGGTTTCTACAGGCATTTTTCTACTGGTTTGAATATGGAAAGTGGAGTGATTTCCAGTAGAAACCAGTAGAAAAATACGAGTAGAGTGCCAGCAGAAACCAGTGGGAATTTCTCCTATATCCATAAGAATACCAGTAGAAACCAGTAGCATACTGATACGAGACCAGTAGGAATAAAAATTAAAAAATATTGTTGTAATATTAATTTAAATCTATAGGACAATCCGAATTATGGCATATTTCCTAGGTGTTCTAATCTAATCCTATCCTACCCTATACCTATTTATATCCTTTCCTATTTCTATCCTACGTCGTACCCTTTCCACAACACACTTTCATATATATAGTGGTACGGTTATAAGGTTCATATGATATTGGTTACTACAACTTACATTTAAGAAAAGCATTTTTGTTGTTGTTAGCATTGTTGTCTTCACTTAAGTGTGTGACATTCACTAATCTATGTTTAGACTTGAAATCATTAATTGGTAAAATCCCTTTTATCTGGTTATGTGGAGGTTATCTATTTAAAAGTACAAAATTATGACACGTGGATACATGCATGAATATTCATGAGCACCTCTATTTCTATTGGTTTCTACTGGTCTCCAATACCAGTAGAATTCACTGGTCTCTAATGGTTTCTCTTGGTTTGACTTTGTATTTTTCACACTCCTTTTCAAACCATTAGATCTAACTGGTTTCTATTGGTTTCTGGTGGTTTGACTTTGAATTTTTCACACTCCTTTTCAAACCATTAGATCTCACTGGTTTTTATTGGTTTCTACTGGTCTCCGATACCAGTAGAATTCACTGGTCTCTAATGTTTTCCACTGGTTTGACTTTGAATTGTTCATACTCTTTTTCAAACCATTAGGTTTTACTGGTCTCTAATGGTTTCTACTGGTTTGACTTTGAATTTTCACACTCCTTTTAACCATTAGGTCTCACTGGTTTTTATTGGTTTCTACTGGTCTCCGATACCAGTAGAATTCACTGTTCTCTAATGTTTTCCACTGGTTTGACTATGAATTTTTCATAACTTTTTTTAAACCATTAGGTTTTACTGGTCTCTAATGGTTTCTACTGGTTTGACTTTGAATTTTCACACTCCTTTTCAAACCATTAGATCTCACTGGTTCCTATTGGTTTCTGGTGGTTTGACTTTGAATTTTTCACACTCCTTTTTAAACCAGTAGGTCTCACTGGTTTCTATGGTTTATACTGATCTCCAATACCAGTAGAATTCACTGATCTCTAAATACCGTTTCTTCTAGTTTTCCGCTTTTATCTAACATTTCTAATTAACTTTTTAAAACAGTTTCATCATCATCATCATCATCATCATTTAAGCATGTTTAATCCATATCACTGTATGGTCTCGCTTATGCAAACTTTACAAACCTCTTTTTCAATACAGGTACAACAGGTACAACTTTTTCGGGAGATGATCTAACTACGTCAGTTATACATCAGACTGGGAATTGGACATCAACACCATCGGCTTCAACAGGTTTGCAACATAGCTTTAAACTATACATTTCCTTTTCATTTATTTTGTTCGATTCCCCCTTCGTGCTTATTTTTCTTTAATGCCCATACCCCATACCGTATTTATCTTCACTTTCTCCTTCTTCTTCTTCTTCTTCTTCTGATGAGTAGTACGTACTTATCGTGTGCTCCGGTTTCTGTGAGTTTTTATTCTTTTTCTGACCTTCCAGGTCGCAGGTTGACTTACCACTTTTTTAGTTATTGTTGTACTCAGTGTGTAGACCAAGTACCCTATTTATAATCTGTAATATCAAGGATTTTTAGTAATTTTGTGTGTCATATTCCTCACCTCCTTGGTGGCAAAATGGCTAGCAGGGCTGACCATGTCCCCCGGGACCGGCTGGGGCCAAGCTCGACTGGGCATACTGTACCTACCGCATCGGGTGCGGCCACGGAGCCTTTTCAATCACTAAAGAGAGAGAATGGCAAAACTTTCGAGGCCGCACCTGACATTAGCATCCATGAATACATAAAGTCATTGTCAAGTGTTACGACGCCTGCCCGCATCGTCTCTGCATCCAGAATCAGTAATCAGCGCATAGCGGTTTACCCAAACTCGCGTGATGCTGCTCTCGATGCCATGAACAAAGGTTTTTCTCACAAAGGCACTTTTGTGCAGATTTCTCCACTTGTCTTACCGACTACACGTCTAATCTTGTCTAATGTATACCCCGAGATTCCAAATACAGTATTGTCAAAACACCTTGCTCCGTTCTGTGAAGTAGCCTCGCCAATCCGTCCTATACCACTGGGTTACAAAGAAAAGGACTTTTCGCATATAATGTCTTTCCGGCTGCAGGTTCAGGTTTTGCTCCCCCCTAATGTCATCCCGCCAGATCACATTGTCTTTGTGCATGCCGGGGCAAACTACCGTGTTTTCTTGTCCACTGACGCGGCACGGTGTTTCGTATGCGGGGAGGTTGGCCACATGAGTCGATCGTGTAAAAAAAATCTGCTCCAACAAGCATGCCGACTGAACCAACTCCTGTCACACAAAAGGGTAAATCTGACCCTAAACACCCGCCCAAATGCTCAGACCCAATCCAAAACCGCGCCGGCAGCGGTCCCCAGCAACAAAGCCCCGGGGAACCCGCCCCGTCACATGATGATTCCACAACTGCTCCCTTACCAGCTGTCCAAGGTGAAAGCCCTCAAAGGGCTGCAAAGGGGAGACCCTCCCTGCCCAATAGCCCCCATGTTGCGGAAACATCTGAAATAAGCAATAGTAATACGAGTACTATACAGCCCCCCTCAGATGTCCCCCCATCCCAGCCTACTGCTTCTGGTTTTAGTGAGCTTCCTTTGCCCACCCGTCTCTTTTCGGAGGTAGTATCCAAAAGGAAACAGTCTCCACCCAATACATCAGTCGAGGCATCAAAACTCACAAAACTTTCATCTCCTTCCCCAAGGAAACTCTTCCGGAAGGCCTCATCCCCAGGGACCCCATCTGAACCCTCCCCCTCTTCCCATTCCCCGGGGCTGTTTTCACCCACACCATCTATCCCAATTTCCACCCACGATCCTACTGACTCTGATTGTGAATGGGATGACACACAGTCAAATGATGATGAATCGTTAGATTGGGCTTCGTCCTTCCCTTCTAGTCAAGGCCCCCTCTCTGACAAGGACTTAATGAAGTTCTTGAAGGTAGTTAAGGCCCAGAAAAAGCCACTAGAGGTGGCAAGAAAGTTCACCTCAAATATACCAGGTCTCACTCGTCAACTAAAACCCCTTCGGAACAGCTCGGCGTTTAAAAAGAGCACGCAGCAGCGAATACAGAAGCTGATCAAGAAATTTGAAGATTGTGTATAAATATATCTTAAAAATGGACGTTACTCTCTCAGCCTTATACTACTTTATGGCACTTTCGCTGCTTTCTCTCAATACCGAAGGCTGTTCTAATGCTATAAGAAACGCCTCCCTTCTTACTTATGTTAACAACAATTGCTTGTAATCCAGAAATTATTTTTCTCCAGGAAACATACAATACTCAGCGCTCGTGTTGGAACCTTTGGTCATCATATAAGCCTATTTGTTCTCCATGCCACATACGGGGGTCGGGTGTAACCATATTGTGTAAATCAAACACCCTAAATATCGTTGACTCGTCTGTATTATTTGAGATGAACGTCCTATACCATGTATACGTTAAGATCGAGTTTAATAACGCTCTATACCATTTATATAATATTCTGTTGTCTCAAGACGACCCTTCTGCCTTGAGAGCTCTAAATTCCCTCTCCTGTCACATGTGCTCCCAAAACGATTATAGTGATTCTTGTGGGTGATTTTAATTGTACTCTGACTCCCTCAATCGATCGCTTTTCCATGCCCGTCGAACATAGACCCAATATAGCAGCATCACTCAAACGCGTTATTGACAAATCCCATTTGTGTGACGTTTGGAGGAGGATGTACCCCCATGAAAGGAATTATACGTGGTTTAGGTATAAACCACGAAGTTATAATGGTGTATCCAAAGCCAGGTTGGACCGTTTTTATGCATCCACCTGTACAGTGTCTTCTACACTTCCATGCTCAATCTTGCCATGTACATTATCTGACCATTCAACCGTTCTTTTCAGAATCAAAATACCCACTTCAAAACATGGAGGTAGCCCTTTTTGGCACTTCAATAATTCTTTTCTCAGTCATGTCAATGGCAATAACTTCTTAGGTATAATCAACAACTTTTGATCAGAATGGCAGAAGCAAAAATCTGATTTCTCTAATATCTGCTTGTTGTGGGATAATGGCAAATGTCATATTAAGTCTTTAGCAAAGAATGTTTGGATCCAAGCTTGCAGGTGAAAAGAAAGAGTCTTTTTTGAAAATAAATAGTACAGTGGATGAACTTCAGTCGGCGCCAACATTTTCTCCTGAGATTCAGGAGGCTCTTGCCGAACAACGAGAAGAGCTTAATCACCTTTTTAAATCCCAAGCGAGAGGTGCACTTGTTCGCTCAAGGTTTACGTATACAAATGAAATCGACACCAGTTCAACTTTTTTCTTTAATCCGGAAAAGTCAAATTCTATCAATAAGTCAATTTCACGTATTCGTCTGTCTTCAGGTATAATCACGGAAGACCCTGCGCTAATTAAAGCTCATATAAGGGACTTCTATGAGAAGTTATATTCGAATGTTAGCACTGATAACGACTCTCTCAATGCTATTCTATCTGAACTTCCTAAACTGGATCCTCAAGAAGCGGAGGAGCTGGATGCGCCCCTCTCACCTAAAGAAATTGACATTGCTCTCACGCAGCTTGGGAAAGACAAAGCACCCGGGCTTGACGGTCTTACCTCCGAATTCTATAAGACTTTTTGGTCTCTATTTAAACATGACTATTTCCTTGTTTTGCAACATGCAATCTCATCTGGCGAGCTCCCGTATTCTTTTCGAAGAGCTGTAATAACTCTTCTTCCAAAGAAGGGAGACTTGAAGGACATTGCAAACTGGCGCCCAGTCTCCCTCCTCAATAGCGATTACAAAATTTTGCTAAGGTAGCAGCCAATCGACTAAAGAAATACATCGGAAACATAATCTGTGAAGATCAGGCATACTGCATACCCGATCGTACAATATACGATAATTTGACTCTAACTCGTGATATTATCGAATTGGCCAATACTAATGACTTTCCCCTCGCCGTAAACCTTGACCAGCGGAAAGCATTTGATAATGTTGACCACGGCTATCTTTTTAACACAATGAGAGCCATGGGTATTGGTGACTTTTTTCGTCTCTTGCACAGAATTAGTGTATAAACATGCTGAGAGCCTTGTTAAGGTGTGCGGTTCGTTAACAACACCTTTTACTTTTCAGAAAGGCATTCGTCAAGAGTGTCCATTGTCAGGCTTGCTGTACTCTATAGCCATTGAACCTTTCCTTAACTCCTTAAGAATCAATCAGGGAAACAAAGGTTTCCCCTTGCCTTGTACTAATGACGCTGTGTCAGTATCTGCTTATGCGGATGATATCTCAATTTTTGTTACTCGTGTCTATAACACTTTCAGTAAGGCGTCCGCAGCCCGGTTGAATTATGACAAATCACAAGGTTTTGGGGCTGGAGCGTGGTCCAAACGAAACGATAGCCCCCTTGGCTTCCAATGGAATAACAAGGGGCTTCTTATTCTTGGCGTTTATTTAGGAAATTGTATCTCAAACCTGGACAAAGTGCAGAGAAAAGCTTATTACAACTCTTGATCGTTAGAATTCCCTCTCACGATGATTGTCCTTTAAAGGTAAAGTCTTGATTGCCAATCAATTGGCAGCTTCTAAAACTTTTCACTGTCTTTCTGTACTCCCCCCCCCCCCCCCCCCCCACTCAACAGGTTCTAAAAGACCTTCAAAACGTGCTAGTTGATTTTGTTTGGTCCAGAAAAAGACCCCTCATTAAGAAGTCGGTTCTTTTTTCAGGATCGTAGCAAGGGTGGACTTGGTCTAGCATGTCTCCAAGCACGAGTATGTACTTATCGCTTAAGTTTTCTTTTACGATTCATGCAACAGTTTTCTCACCCGGCCTATACCCTCTGCTCATACAATCTACGAAAATACAAGAGACTAGGTTTTGATTACAATCTTTTCTTTGTCGAATTAGAAGAAAGATTTTTCACCAGTCTTCCTTGCTTTTATGCAGAAGTACTACATGCTTGGAGAGTCTCCGGAGCACACATTGATATCTAGTCTTTCTCAGCCCACCATGTGTTAAATATCCCCCTAATTTATCCTCCGTTGTTAAAATGCACTCAAGACGGTGCAACGGTTTCCTCCTGACACTCTTTGCATGTGGAATCAAGCTCATCAAACATATTGTTAATCCGGCGAATGGCACCTGGCTCCAACATGAGGACTGTCACCATCCGTCGATGATTCGTCGTCCTTCTCCACGTCTTCTACAGCATGAACTCTCTCGCTTGCGCGGAACCATCTGCGCTATCTTCCCTGCATTCTTCTCGCCCTCTGGACTCCGATCTTCGAATCACCCTCTGAACAACTACGACTCATTACTCTCGTCACCATACACTGTAAGATCCAAGGACAATACTGCTCTTCCTGCCACGAACACTAAGTTGTTCTACAGTCTCCTCAATCAATCCATTAACTATCCTCATACGACCTCATCTACTTACTGGCATGATAATGGCACAATCTCACCGACCACCGTTGTAAAATGGTCTGAAATATACAAAACTCCTTCTTCCAAGAAAGATGGATATGTGCAGTACAAACTCCTTCACAATGTTCTCCCCTCGCTGACGGTTCTGCATCATTTTAATCCGGACATTTCTTCATTATGTGGATAATGTGGAGAGAGAGGAACAATTCACCATCTTTTCATGCGCTGTCCGGTCATCCAACCGGCCCTAGACCTCCTTCACCATTTCATCTCTCGTCTACTGCCAGGTGCAAAAATTGACATTTATTTATATTGGTCACTGGTTCCACATGCAAGAGGCCGTCACAGGGAAGCCGTTGGTGTATGTAACTTTCTGATCACAAGTCAGGAATCTGTCGAGAGAGGCTAGGAGTCGTTCTTGATCCTTCACGTCATGTCGACCGCTCCCATCGCACTGGGAAACGGAAACCGGCAACATCTGAGACATTTCGGAAGCACCATCGCTCCATCATTGTGAAACTGACTTCATACAGGAAGAGACAGGAGATAATTGCTAACAGGAAGAAGCTGAAAGGTTCCGGCATCTCGATTCTGGAAGACTTAACATTAAGGAACCAGATTCTTCTTGCCGAGACACGTAAAGTTACGAAGATCCTGGCTGCGTGGTCTTCCGACGGCCGCATCATCGCTCTGCTACCTGCGAGTGGAGGTCAAACTGTGAGAAAGGTGATACACAATAAAGAAGACTTGAATAACATTTGAACTTGTTGAACACTATGTGCCGGCTTGTGCCGTACAGACTTTGACTGTTATTTTTTTTTTGTCAGGCTACTTCCATGCCTCTGTCTCAGTTGTAATATTACTTTTCTTGGCTACTGATAATCGTTTGTCTCGCAATGTAAGGTAAACGGTATCGAAAAGATCACGACATTTCGTGTGCCGCTGCAACACTTCGTCAGGTGTGATACAAAATTGTAGTAAGCAATCTCACACCTGACGAAGTGTTGCAGCGGCACACGAAACGTCGTGATCTTTTCGATACCGTTTACCTTACATTGCGAGACAAACGATTATCAGTAGCCATCTATCCGCAATGAGTAACATATTTAGCATTACTTTTCTTATTTTGTTGATTATTTTGTTCTGTTAAACTTACTTGTGTGAATGTGTGTGTGTGTGTAAATTGCGACAACTCATCTTCATCTTCTTTATCATCTTCTACTGAACCATGGTTATGCATAAAGTGTTTATCTGATATTTTCCCATTTAATTATGTTATTGATGACGATGAATTTTACTTGACCATGTATGTTTTTTCCGCTTAAATACCCATACCAATTTAGATAAATTACAACATTTGAAAATAAATCAATTTTATCCACACTCCTTTGATCAGCTGAATGAATACGAACAGAATGTATTTTCAGATGATGGCTCTACTTTAAGCTTAGATAATGGTTCAAAGTATGTTTTCTGCGAAGATTTCAATAGTCAAATTCTGATAAGAAATTTGCATTTTCTATGTTACACCTGAATGCAAGAAGTTTAAAAAATAAATTTGATGAATTACAATTATTATTGTCATCACTTGATCACGATTTTAGTGTAGTTGCAGTATCTGAAACTTGGTTTAGTAGTAATATAAATATCAATATGTATGATATTGAAAATTATTCTCTTATAAATTTGTGTAGACCCCACAAGATAGGTGGTGGAGTTGCCCTTTATATACAAAATGACTTTACATATATATTTCGTACTGATTTATCATGTTCTGTTAATGACTATGAACTTATCTTTGTGGAAATCCCTCAGAAGGATTAATCTATTATCATTGCTTGTATATATCGACCGCCGGATTCTGATGTGTCTTCTTTCAATGTGAAGAAACCGTTAATAGGTCCCTCGATTACCGCCCGACAAAATGAGGACACGAGGCCATCTGGTGTATGGTTGATGGTACTTTATTATGTAGGAGAAAACCCCCTGCATTGCACAGAAATATACCAACAAACAAAATATGAGTACTTCGTCATAATGTAATTACTATTGGATAGCATCATTTCTGTAAATTACAGTGCAGTTCAATTCAGTTCAGAATTAATTTCAATGATTTGATTATTATATCACACGGATTTAATATTCCACCATATGTGGTAATAAAGTATTTCAAATGGTTAGATAGCATAATTGTCATTGCAATATAAAAACCTCTGTCACATTTTATAACCGAATAGATAAATGCGTTGATATCGAGTATCGCTACATGAATGATTGCATAAAACATGTATCACAACTCAAATCCCGATCCCTAAACGCATAGAGACATCGTAATCTTAATGTGATATACGCTATACAAAAACTGCCAATTACATGTACTGTCCGATAATAAAACTCACCCTAGTTATGGGGCGGACCTGCTTGCGACCTAGGACATGAGGTCGAGCACTGGGTTGGAGTTTGTATTGGCTAAATAAGAAAGTACGAAAGATCTAATTAATTACCGACACAAGTTATATTTCCGAGATTGTAAAAATCAACGGGCTAAATAATCGTGTCTGAAACAAGAGACTACGAGTTCAACAAACACACAAACGAGTACGGTACGACCTTCAATAATCAAGCGTTCAATCTCGGACGTTTTTCTTCTTTCTTTTTTTTGTCAAGAAGAAATATATACCATGAATAAAACTTGTACTTGTATCGAAGTTTTATGTTGAATTACACAAAATATAATGTTGTTTACAAGTTCAATAGAATGTAATTAATATACGGTGTACCGCCATCGGCCAAATGCCACGCCCAAAAATGTAAAGGCACCTAATGTAACATTGGGTCACTCTTTCAAATACATGACTGTCATGGAGAATTAAACATATATAAATACATGACCGTCATGAAGAATTAAACACACAGTATGAATATAGCAATCACCGTCTAAAAATTGTTATATAATTAACGTACCTTGGGCAATACAGTACAAGTATGCCACGTACTGGACGGCCTTGCCACGTACTGATGGGACGGCCTTGGTACGGACAAAAACAAGGACAACCACTCTCGCTGGCTAGTAAGATGCAAGTGACGCTAACGCGCCTACCCGAACGGGCCCTGCCAGACATAGCTACTTTGCATATATCGGCGAAACAATTTTACTAACATTAATTGAGTAGGTGAAAACTTTTGAATAGAAAAGTATATCACACACAGGTTAAAACAATCCAAAACGACTCGTAATGTTCATATAAAATGTTATATAGTAATTAAATTAAATGATATGATAAATGAATGACAGGACTACTTAGTCGGCGAGGAAATAAACAAGTGACACGTTTTCTATACATTGTGACGTGGCTAAAACGGCGCCAAAAGAAAACTACAGTGTCCTTAAGAAAACAAACCAAAATATAATGTTCACGCTTTTGGTCGCTACAAATGAGAAAATGCAATCTGTATTACAAATATTGGAAAGTGAAAAGAAAGAAATATATATCATGGGCGACTTTAATATAAATCTTCTTAACTATGGAATCCATGAGAACACTATCGACTTTCTAGATACCATGTTCTCACATAGTATGTTTCCACTTATTACAAAACTCACACGCATTTCTCGCAGCAGCGCAACTTTAATAGACAACATATTCACCAATGCCATTCAATCTAAAAAAATATACAGGACTTATTTACTCTGATTTGTCTGATCACTTTCAAATATATTGTATATGTAGGAATATACCAACATATTATTGTAATAATCAATACCAGACCAAGGTTAAAACACGCTCGATAAATGATTTGAACATTAATTTATTCAAACAAAAGTTGCTGTCAATTGATTGGTCACAGGTATATGAATGCACTATTGTCAGTGACTGTTATGGTATATTCTTTGATAAACTGTATTCTTTGTATAATGAATGTTTTCCTTTTAAAACTTGTAAAAGTAAAAAGGGATGCAAATTTCGTAAGCCATGGATTGTGGATGGTATACTTCAGTCTGTAAAACGTAAACATAGACTCTACGAAATCAGCAAGAAAAAACCTACTGATCATCATAAGAAAAAATACATTTATTATAAAAACAAATTAACATATATCATAAGAGCTGCAAAGAGAAAGTATTACAATGATTTATTTGTTGCTTTAAAAGGAGATTTAAAAAGAACGTGGAGACAAATTAATTCATTGTTGGGTAAAAAGAAAACCAGTAGTTTCCCACAAAATATGTTTTTAGGTAATTTGAAACTATCATCTAGACAGGCCATTGCTAATGAATTTAATTCATACTTCATCAATATTGGTAAGCAACTCTCTAATTCAATACCTGTATCAATACATTCATTTCAGGAATACCTCACGGTTAGTAACCCAAACTCATTTTTTGTTAAACCACTTTTACCCAGTGATATAGTTGAAATTTGTTCATCTTTGAACGCAGCAAAGTCAAACGGCCCCGATGATATTTCAGTTAAAGTAGCCAAACAATGTATACATTATTATGTAGATCCCCTTTGTGATATCTTTAACAAATCATTATGCTTTGGAATAGTCCCCGACAAACTGAAAATAGCTCAAATAATTCCTTTGCATAAGAAAAATAACTTAGAAAATATTGAAAATTATCGGCCTATTGCACTGCTCTCTGTGTTTGCAAAGATGTTAGAAAAAATTATGCACAAACAACTTTACAATTTTCTCACTAAATATAAATGTATAATTCCTGAACAATTCGGATTTCATATTTCTATGACTTCATTTTACAGGAACTTGATAAAGGTAACTACTGTTGTGGGGTTTTCATGGACCTATCCAAGGCATTTGACACCATCGACCACCACATTCTTTTACAGAAGCTATTTTATTATGGTGTACGTGGTGTACCACTTTAGTGGTTTGAAAATTATTTGTCAAACAGAAAACAGTACGTGGTGGTTGATGGTGTCGAATCAGCTTATATGGATGTTTGCGTGGGCGTACCACAAGGTTCTGTGCTTGGACCTCTTCTATTCATTTTGTATGTTAATGATATCATCAACTCTTGTAAATTGTTGAAGTTTTCATTATTTGCTGATGACACTGTTACTGCTTATTCTTGTCCTCGCATCCATGATCTTATTACTATTTTCAATGAGGAATTATTCAAGTTAAATGAGTGGTTTAAATGTAACAGATTACTGCTTAATTATGATAAAACAAATTATGTCATATTTCATACCAGAAGAAGATACGTTCCAGATGTTATTGATCCTGTTAAAATTGAAAATGCTGTAATTGAAAGAAGAAACACCATTGATTTTCTGGGTGTTATCATTCATGAATCACTTGACTGGAAATATCACATTACTCATGTATGTTCTAAGCTTTCAAGAAGTATTGGTGTCTGATACATGTTGAAGAATTTCTTACCATTAAAAATATTATTGTACATTTATAATTCCATAGTAGTGCCACATCTGAGCTATTGTAATATAATATGGGGCAATACATATAATTCAAAATTGAATAAACTACACATTCTACAGAAGCGGGCAATACGTTGTGTTACTAACAGCAGTCATTATAGTCCAAGTTCTCCTCTATTTGTGAAAGTAAGAGCCCTTCCTGTCCTTGATCTAGTAAAAGTAAATACTTGATTGTTCATGTATAAATTTAACAAGGGCATTCTTCCCTCTGCTTTCCTTCATATGTTCCAATCAAATTCTTCATTGCACTCGTATCCAACTCGTCAGATAAATAATCTCCGCCAACCGTTCTCTCGTTCCACCTTGGTTTCCCACTCAATCCGCTTTATTAGTGTGCAAGAATGGAATTCTCTTGATAATAATATAAAATCTAGTTCCACCATCACACGGTTTAAATTTCTTCTCAAACAATCTGTATTTAAAAACATGTTATCTATTGTTCAATAGTTCCCTTCCGATGTACCTCTTTTCTTCGTTGTTTTTCTTTCTTCCCCTGGTCTTTTCTCTCTTCTCCTCTTCCCCTCTCGTTTTGTCGCATGAATAAGTGTGTGTGTGCGTGTTGTGTGTGATTATGCAAATTAATTTATTGTTTGATTTCCTTTAAATGTTTATTGTTTATCACTATGCATGTATTATGTTTTGTTAAGGGCCCCGCCCATAAGCAGATTTGCTTTCAAGGGGTCCATACCATTATTTTATGTTTGTAAATATTTTCTATTTTTGTTGTTTCGTTTTTATAATGGTTAAATAAATGAAATGAAATGAAGTCTGAAAAGCACAATCTATTGGTTGCACCGTACTTCACACTTTTTGGACCCTGTTCCTTTCTGGACGCAACGAATCAAGAGCAAGATTATCTTGATTATGAATTTAACAAACGCCAAAACAATACAATCTCTTTCTATAAACGGTGGTCATATGATCACCTGTTTTTCCTTCTTGATTAAGGAGGACTCACATGGTGTTTCTAAGTTTCTTTTTCAGTTGGGAAATCTTCCTTCCCCGTATATTGTATTATCATGTACTGATAATACTGAAATTACATGTTACCATTTGTGCTGCTTGCAGCAATACAAGAAGGTAAAACTACTTTTAATGTCATTGTACAACATAATCATGTTGCTCTCCTTATATCGGGGTGCTGTTTTGCCTTTGTAGTGAATATACCCTTGTTTCCTTTTTTTTTTAAACCAAGCATATGACGTTACTGGTGTGTCCTAGTCTTTAAGCCCCGTGTATATTTTATTATTTTCTCTGTTGTTTTTAATTGTGTACATTTGCTGCAACTTTTAATTGGGTTTGCTCACACTGCATGATGTACCTTCGTCATTTCAATAATATGTGATTGTAAATATTTATCCTCTCTTTTTGATGCTGTCGCCTTGCCAGAAGTCATACCTGGCATGACATAAACTACTCGACAGTGTTTCCCTCATTTATAATTTTCAAGTATATACGTGTTTTAAATCGTCTCATGTTTTGTTCACAATAGTAAACATTCATGAATGTATATGTTTCAAAAGAAGCTGTATATTTGTTTGCACTTAACTGAATAAAAGAATTCATTGTACCAAATAAAGTTATCTTTGAAAAAAAGTCTTCCTCTTCTTCTTCTTCGACGTCTTCTTCTTTTTTTTCTTCTTCTTCTTCTTCTTCACCTTCTTCTTCTTATTATTATTCTTTTTCTTCTCTTTCTTCTTCTTCTTCTTCTTCTTCTTCTTCTTCTTCTTCTTTCTTTTTATTTTGCCTTTTCTTCTTCTTCATCATCATCTTCTTCTTTTCACCATTCTTCTTAGTTTTCTTTCTTTCTGTTTATTCTTCTTCTTATTAGTATCATAATCATGAGTATAATGTTTCGATATTTCTGCATGTGTGATTTTGACACATGCTGTTCACTTTACACAATCATTTTCAAAATCGTTTCATATAGTTTTCCGCTCTTCTGTAATTTAAATTTTAATCAAGTTTCATGACCATTTAAGCACGTGTAATTTCCATATCATTGTATATTGTCCTGCTTATACAAATTTTATGAACCTGTTTCTATACAGCTACAACAGGAAATAGCTCAACAGCAGTGCCAGGTACATCAACTTCAGGAACCACTAATATTCCGGCAACAACTGGTTCTACAGGTTTGCAACATGGCCTAAAACTAAGGACACCTTTTCTTGTTATTTCTTTTCTTGCTTTTTTACCTCCATGCTTATTTGTCTTTATAGTCTCCGCTTTTCTTCTTCTTTTTCTTCTTCTTCTTCTTCTCCTTCTTCTTCTTCTTCTTCTTCTTCTTCTTCTGCTTCTTCTTTTTCTCCTCCTCCTTCTTCTTCTTGTTCTTGTTCTTCTACTTCTTCTTCTTCTTCTTCTTCTTCTTCTTCTTCTTCTTCTTCTTTTTCTTTTCTTCTTCTCCTCGTTCTTCTTCTTCTTTTTTTCTTCTTCTAGTTTTTCCCCTTTTTATCATTCTACTTTTTCTTGTTTTGCTTATTTTTCTTCTTCTTCTTTATCTTCTTCTGTTTTTCATTCTTTTTGGGTTTTTTTCTTTCTGATTATTCTTCTTCTTATTAGTATCATAATCAGAAGTATAATGTTTCGATATTTCTGCATGTGTGATTTTGACACATGCTGTTCACTTTACACAATCATTTTCAAAATCGTTTCATATAGTTTTCCGCTCTTCTGTAATTTAAATTTTAATCAAGTTTCATGACCATTTAAGCACGTGTAATTTCCATATCATTGTATATTGTCCTGCTTATACAAATTTTATGAACCTGTTTCTATACAGCTACAACAGGAAATAGCTCAACAGCAGTGCCAGGTACATCAACTTCAGGAACCACTAATATTCCGGCAACAACTGGTTCTACAGGTTTGCAACATGGCCTAAAACTAAAGATACCTTTTCTTGTTATTTCTTTTGTGGCTTTTATACCTCCATGCTTATTTGTCTTTATAGTCTCCGCTTTTCTTCTTCTTTTTCTTCTTCTTCTTCTCCTTCTTCTTCTTCTTCTTCTTCTTCTGCTTCTTCTTTTTCTCCTCCTCCTTTTTCTTCTTGTTCTTGTTCTTCTACTTCTTCTTCTTCTTCTTCTTCTTCTCCTTCTTCTTCTTCTTCTTCTTCTTTGTCTTTTCTTCTTCTCCTCCTTCTTCTTCTTCTTCTTCTTTTCTTCTTCTAGTTTTCCCCTTTTCATCATTCTACTTTTTCTTGTTTTGCTTATTTTTCTTCTTCTTCTTTATCTTCTTCTGTTTTTTATTCTTTTTGTTTTTTTTTCTTTCTGTTTATTCTTCTTCTTATTAGTATCATAATCATAAGTATAATGTTTCGATATTTCTGCATGTGTGATTTTGACACATGCTGTTCACTTTACACAATCATTTTCAAAATCGTTTCATATAGTTTTCCGCTCTTCTGTAATTTAAATTTTAATCAAGTTTCATGACCATTTAAGCACGTGTAATTTCCATATCATTGTATATTGTCCTGCTTATACAAATTTTATGAACCTGTTTCTATACAGCTACAACAGGAAATAGCTCAACAGCAGTGCCAGGTACATCAACTTCAGGAACCACTAATATTCCGGCAACAACTGGTTCTACAGGTTTGCAACATGGCCTAAAACTAAAGATACCTTTTCTTGTTATTTCTTTTGTGGCTTTTTTACCTCCATGCTTATTTGTCTTTATAGTCTCCGCTTTTCTTCTTCTTTTTCTTCTTCTTCTTCTCCTCCTTCTTCTTCTTCTTCTTCTTTTGCTTTTTCTTTTTCTCCTCCTCCTTCTTCTTCTTGTTCTTGTTCTTCTACTTCTTCTTCTTCTTCTTCTTCTTCTTCTTCTTCTTCTTCTTCTTCTTCTTCTTCTTTTCTTTTCTTCTTCTCCTCGTTCTTCTTCTTCTTTTTTTCTTCTTCTAGTTTTTCCCCTTTTTATCATTCTACTTTTTCTTGTTTTGCTTATTTTTCTTCTTCTTCTTTATCTTCTTCTGTTTTTCATTCTTTTGGGTTTTTTTTTCTTTCTGTTTATTCTTCTTCTTATTAGTATCATAATCATAAGTATAATGTTTCGATATTTCTGCATGTGTGATTTTGACACATGCTGTTCACTTTACACAATCATTTTCAAAATCGTTTCATATAGTTTTCCGCTCTTCTGTAATTTAAATTTTAATCAATTTTCATGACCATTTAAGCACGTGTAATTTCCATATCATTGTATATTGTCCTGCTTATACAAATTTTATGAACCTGTTTCTATACAGCTACAACAGGAAATAGCTCAACAGCAGTGCCAGGTACATCAACTTCAGGAACCACTAATATTCCGGCAACAACTGGTTCTACAGGTTTGCAACATGGCCTAAAACTAAAGATACCTTTTCTTGTTATTTCCTTTGTGGCTTTTATACCTCCATGCTTATTTGTCTTTATAGTCTCCGCTTTTCTTCTTCTTTTTCTTCTTCTTCTTCTCCTCGTTCTTCTTCTTCTTTTTCTTTTGCTTCTTCTTTTTCTCCTCCTCCTTCTTCTTCTTGTTCTTGTTCTTCTTCTACTTCTTCTTCTTCTTCTTCTTCTTCTTCTTCTTCTTCTTCTTTTTCTTTTCTTCTTCTTCTCGTTCTTCTTCTTCTTTTTTCTTCTTCTAGTTTTTCCCCTTTTTATCATTCTACTTTTTCTTGTTTTGCTTATTTTTCTTCTTCTTCTTTATCTTCTTCTGTTTTTCATTCTTTTTGTTTTTTTTTTCTTTCTGTTTATTCTTCTTCTTATTAGTATCATAATCATAAGTATAATGTTTCGATATTTCTGCATGTGTGATTTTGACACATGCTGTTCACTTTACACAATCATTTTCAAAATCGTTTCATATAGTTTTCCGCTCTTCTGTAATTTAAATTTTAATCAAGTTTCATGACCATTTAAGCACGTGTAATTTCCATATCATTGTATATTGTCCTGCTTATACAAATTTTATGAACCTGTTTCTATACAGCTACAACAGGAAATAGCTCAACAGCAGTGCCAGGTACATCAACTTCAGGAACCACTAATATTCCGGCAACAACTGGTTCTACAGGTTTGCAACATGGCCTAAAACTAAAGATACCTTTTCTTGTTATTTCTTTTGTGGCTTTTTTACCTCCATGCTTATTTGTCTTTATAGTCTCCGCTTTTCTTCTTCTTTTTCTTCTTCTTCTTCTCCTTCTTCTTCTTCTTCTTCTTCTGCTTCTTCTTTTTCTCCTCCTCCTTTTTCTTCTTGTTCTTGTTCTTCTACTTCTTCTTCTTCTTCTTCTTCTTCTTCTCCTTCTTTTTTTGTGAAAGGACGAACTTCCATAGTGCTCCGGAGTAAGTCTCTTTTTTTATATTGCTTGGACCTTTGTGGTCATTGTGTACTCACATTAGTGATTTATATACTTTCCTTGGTTTATCTAGACCAAGTCCACCGTGGTTCACACTCTTTATTTACTGATATTGATCAATCTTTGTTACTGCCATTTTCTAGACCTGTCGCTTGCCAATATGGCCGGTGCAGCCGAACAGGTCTCCCGGGACCAGCCGGGGACCAGTTCGGCCAAGCCTCCCGTTGCTTCTGCTGGCGGACCGATAAAGGCAGTCAGTAAAGGCAATGGAATTTCGTTCAATGCAGCACCAGATATTTCCATACATGAATACATTAAAGCTTTAAAGCATTAAAGCATTAAAGCTGCCAACCGTGTTCTCTCAGCGTCACGTATCAGCAATCAGCGCATTGCGATTTACCTCAATTCAAAGGACGATGTTCTCAGTGCAGTAAACAATGGGCTAACGTACAATAACACATACATTCCAGTTTCCCCCCTAGTACTTCCAACCACCAGGCTCACATTATCAAATGTCTACCCGGAAATTCCGAACGATACCCTGACTAAGCAAATATCAAACTTCTGCAAAGTTGTGTCGCAAATTCGAGCAATTCCCTTGGGTTTCAAAGACAAAAATCTAGCCCATATCATGTCTTTCCGAAGACACGTCCAAGTGTTGCTAAATCCCAACGTCACACCCCCCGATCACATAAATTTCAGCCACGCGGGAGCGAACTACCGCGTTTTTCTATCGACAGAATCAGTACGGTGTTTTGAGTGTGGAGAGACGGGCCATATCAGCCGGGCGTGCAAAAAAGCCGCACGGCAAGATGGGCCCACGATTGATAGTCAACCGCCCACATCAAATAAGGGTAAATCTGACCCTAAACACCCTCCCAAACGTTCAAAATCCGCACAACCTAATTCCAGCGCTACATCTCAACACGTCCCTGCGCGTGAAAATCATGAATCTGCCGACCCGTCAAACGTGGGTCCACAGCCTAAACCCGTCTCGAATCACGACACAATCCCTACCGTAGAAGACTCCTTGTCAACTGCATCACAAGTAGACGCTCCTCCCAACCTCCCTAATAATACTAATGCTTCTGTTTGCAACAACCATGAAAATGAAAATCCAACATCCACCCCTACTGACACCCCTTCAAATCCATCAAATCCACCAAAACCACCACCCGTTGTCTCTGTTTGGGGTACACCTCCCGCCCCTACCAGACTCTTTTCAGAAGTAGTCTCAAAAAGGAAACAGCCCCCAGCCCCTTCCTCTAACAAGACTCCTGTTCTCGTCCCCCTTCAATCACCCACCCCTCCACGGAAACTTCAGAAAAAAGTTTCCACCCCCAAAATGTTTCCGTCACCCACCCCCTCTCAAGCTTCTCACTCAGCACCGCCCACCCCATCCACTCCTGCTTCCACGGGAACAATTGATACTGACGCGACGATGTGGGAAGATACTGATGACGATTCTGTTGACTGGGCCTCCTCTTTTCCCTCTAGCCAGGGTCCCCTCTCAGATAAGGAACTTATTAAGTTTCTGAAAACAGTAAAAGCCCGGAAAAAACCTTTGGATGTTGCCAGAAAATTCACGTCAAACATTCCTGGACTCGTGCGCCAACTACGACCACTAAGAAACAGCCCACTTTTTCAAAAAAGCACTCAGCAAAGGATTCAAAAACTAGTCAGAAAGTTAGAAGACTGTGCTTAATTTCTCATTCATTATGTTTGTTGCAATACATGCTTTCCTTTCCCTCTTCCTCCCTATGACAATATCGCTTCTCACACTCAATACTGGAGGCTGTTCTTCTCCCTTGAAAAATGCCTCTATCTATACCTACGTTAAAAATATTACTTCTGTACCGGATATTATATTCTTACAGGAAACTAATGATTTATCTGGAAAATGCTCGTGCTGGAATGTATGGTCATCATACCATCCAATTTGTAACCCTGGACCTACACGAGGATCAGGGGTAACCACGCTTCTAAAGGAAAATTCTCTTTGTATCATAGAAAATTCTGTCATCCATGATGGCCATATTTTATATGTCAAAATTGATCTTGATGGTGCCATATACCACTTGTATAATATTTTGATTCCTCAAGATGATACTTGTGCACTGAAGGCTATCAGTTCACTTTCATCTCACTTAAATCTACGCAAAGATGGACATATCATATTTGGTGGTGACTTTAACTGCACCCTAAATCCTGTTATTGACCGTTTATGCATGTCCACTGAACATAGATCAAAAATATCCACGGCTCTGAAAGCTTTGATTGAGAGTTCTCAATTGTGTGATGCCTGGCGCAAGCTACACCCCTTTGAACAAAAATTTTCTTGGCAGAGAAGAAATCCCTCTAGTGTTCATGGTGTTTCTAAGGCCAGATTGGATCGTTTTTATACACCTATTAACTTAACTACATCCATCCACTCATGCTCAATCATACCTTGTTCCCTTTCAGATCACTCTGCCATATACCTGAAAATTAAACTTCCTTCTCCAAACCTGAGAGGAAGTGCTTTTTGGCACTTAAATAACTCACTACTTACTGATAAAAGTTATCAAGATATCATTATTCATTTCTGGAATACCTGGCAACAACAAATACATGACTTTCCGAATATTTGTGCATGGTGGGACTTTGGTAAATCCCACATAAAATCTCTTACTCAGATGTACGCTTCTAAGGTAGCTAATGAAAAGAAAGAAACCCTCTTGAACATTAACAAGACTATCGAAAAGCTTCAATCTAATTCAGACTTTACACCTGATATACAACAGGCTCTAACTGAGCAGAGGGAGGAGCTCAATCTCCTCCTAAAAAAACAAGCTAAGGGAACTCTGATTAGGTCTCGCTTTCAATATGCCAATGAAGCTGATACAAGTTCCAGCTTCTTTTACAATCTTGAAAAAAACAACTCTATTTCAAAAACAATGTCTCGTATACGTCTTTCATCTGGTGTTATCACAGAGGATCAAGGAGAAATCAAAGCTCATGTACGAAATTTCTATGAACGCTTATATAGTAGTATTCCTACTGACCAAAACTCTCTTGAAACTATTCTATCGAATCTTCCTCGGCTTGAACCTGAAGAATCTGAAAATCTTGACGCTCCTTTGACACTAGATGAAATTACCACTGCTGTAAAACAGCTTGGAAATAACAAGTCTCCAGGTTTGGATGGCCTGTCTTCTGAATTTTACCTCACTTTTTGGCCGCTCCTTAAAAATGATCTCCTTTCTGTTCTGCAATATGCCATTACATCTGGGAATCTTCCAAACTCCTTTCATAAGGCGGTTATTACCCTCATTCCAAAGAAAGGGGATCCGGCAGACATTGCAAATTGGCGCCCTGTATCCCTTCTCAACAACGACTACAAAATTTTTGCTAAGGCACTTGCAAACAGACTTAAACTGTGTATTGGCGATATCATTCATCATGACCAGTCGTACTGTGTACCTGGTAGAACAATACACGACAATATTATCTTGATAAGAGATGTAATTCACTTTGCAAATTGCAATAACTTCCCTCTTGCTATTGTTAATCTAGATCAGAAGAAGGCCTTTGATAACGTTGACCACCACTATCTGTTCAGCACAATGAAGGCCATGGGTATCGGAGACTTCTTTATCTCATGTGTAAAACTCTTGTACAAAAATGCTGAGGGTCTTGTTAAGGTGTGCAGATCTCTATCCGCACCTTTTCCCTTTCGTAAAGGCATTCGTCAAGGTTGTCCTATGTCTGGTCTGTTATATTCAATCGCCATAGAACCCTTCCTACATCTGTCAAGACAAAACCTCTGTGATTCTGGTTTTACCTTGCCCAACACCGGAACGAAAGTGTCTGTATCAGCGTATGCTGATGATATATCTATTTTTGTTAGCTCTGACTCCGGTTTTGACACAATTAAAAGAGTGTATAACATTTTCAGTACTTCATCAAATGCCTGTCTTAACCATGAGAAATCACAAGGATTATGGCTAGGGTCTTGGTCCAGACGGAGTGAAAATCCTCTTCACTTTAAGTGGAATAATGAAGGACTAACATTTCTTGGGGTTCACCTTGGTACAAGCAACACATTCATAAATCAAAACTGGATGAAGTGTAAAGAAAAACTAAACAAAACTCTCACGCGGTGGACCTCCATTACACATAGTCTCTCATTGAAAGGCAAGATTCTCGTAGCAAATCAATTAGCTGCCTCAAAAATCTTTCACCATCTTGCCACTCTTTCTCCCCCTAAGTCGATATTGACAGAACTCCAAGAGATGCTTATCAACTTCGTCTGGTCCAATAAAAGACATCTTTTGAAAAAACAGATTCTATATCAGGAACCAAATAAAGGTGGACTTGGTCTAGTGTGTCTCCAAGCACGAGTTCTTGCATTTCGTTTTGCCTTCCTTCAGCGCTTTTTGAACCTTTCTTCTCATCCTGCATATGCTCTGTGTTCTTATAACCTAAAGAAGTACAAAAGACTCAACTTTGATTTCCAGTTGTTCCTCATTGAAACAGATCCAAAATATGACACGAGCTTGCCTTGTTTTTACTCCGAAGTGCTGAGTGCTTGGAGATCCTCCGGAGCACACATTGAAAGTTCGTCCTTCTCGGTCAACCATGTGTTAAATATTCCTTTAAACTACACCCTTTTACTTTCATGTGACTTGAATGGCACTATGGTTCTCCCTGCTCGACTTTTTGCACGCGGAATCAAACTCGTGAAGCATCTTCTCAACCTTACAAATGGCAAGTGGCTTCCGGCTGAAAATATCACTCTCACCACACTTCTTCGTCCTTCTGTTCGCCTCCTTGAACTTGAACTCTCTTGGATGCATAAGAAACTGTCCAACAACTTTCCAGCGTTCTTCTGTTCCAACGGACTTCGACTTTCTGGCTTTCCACTTCATCATCTTGCTGCCAATATTTTGTCTCCATACACTGTCAAAGCCAATGACAATACGAACTTTCTCATCACATCCACCAAGCGATTGTATCACCTCTTCAACGTCTTCACAAACTCTCTTCCAATATCTTCTGTCACACACTGGCATGACATTGGCATTCTAGAACCCTCTTGTCGAGTTGCTTGGAGCGAAATATATCAAGTGCCAGCCTCCAAAAAAGATGGAGACGTCCAGTTCAAACTTTTCTACAATGTCCTGCCTTCATTAGCGGTTCTTCACCACATGAATCCGAACATTTCCTCATCATGTGGATGGTGCGGCGAAAGAGGCACAACTCTTCATCTGCTCTTCCTGTGCCCGCTCATCCAACCTGCATTGGGCCTTCTTCACCATCTCCTATCCCGTCTGCTGCCCACGGCTAAGCTGAACTTTGAACTTTATTGGACCCTGATTCCGCGTGTACGAGGTCGTTGCAGGGAGACTGTTCGCCTATCCAATTTCCTTATTATCAGTTTGAAGAGCACACTGTACTGGCTTTATCGCACATCTCATTTTGTTGACCCTCTACCTATATGGACCTTTAGAATAAAAAACAAAATCATTCTAGACTTTGAGTTTTACAAACTGCAAAACAACCTGTGTGCCTTCATAAAACGATGGTCTCAAAACAATTCAATATTTTTCCTTGACAATAACACAAACCTCACATGGTTGATCTAATTTGATTTGATGTTCTAGTTTATAAGTTTGTCAGTTGAAAAATTGTTGAGTTGAAAAGTGATAAACTTTTCAACTTTTTTTTGTACCTTTAAAGGAAATAATTTTCCCGTATTTGCTATGATTTTGATATATTGCACTAGAACGAGTCGTCTTTGTTACAACCCTTTTAATTTGTAATATTATGTAAACTCTTTTTATGAACAATTTTTACTTTGTGTAAGCATTGCCCAAATGTGGCTTTTGTTTGAAATTGAATTATGTATTATTGTAAAAAATTGACTTAATAAAGATTTACTTTGAAAAGTCAAAAAAAGTCTCCTTCTCCTCCTTCTCCTCCTTCTGCTTCTTCTTTTTCTCCTCCTCCTTCTTCTTCTTGTTCTTGTTCTTCTACTTCTTCTTCTTCTTGTTCTTCTTCTTCTTCTTCTTCTTCTTCTTTTTCTTTTCTTCTTCTCCTCGTTCTTCTTCTTCTTTTTTTCTTCTTCTAGTTTTTCCCCTTTTTATCATTCTACTTTTTCTTGTTTTGCTTATTTTTCTTCTTCTTCTTTATCTTCTTCTGTTTTTCATTCTTTTTGTTTTTTTTTTCTTTCTGTTTATTCTTCTTCTTATTAGTATCATAATCATAAGTATAATGTTTCGATATTTCTGCATGTGTGATTTTGACACATGCTGTTCACTTTACACAATCATTTTCAAAATCGTTTCATATAGTTTTCCGCTCTTCAGTAATTTAAATTTTAATCAAGTTTCATGACCATTTAAGCACGTGTAATTTCCATATCATTGTATATTGTCCTGCTTATACAAATTTTATGAACCTGTTTCTATACAGCTACAACAGGAAATAGCTCAACAGCAGTGCCAGGTACATCAACTTCAGGAACCACTAATATTCCGGCAACAACTGGTTCTACAGGTTTGCAACATGGCCTAAAACTAAAGATACCTTTTCTTGTTATTTCTTTTGTGGCTTTTATACCTCCATGCTTATTGGTCTTTATTGTCTCCGCTTTTCTTCTTCTTCTTCTTTTTCTTCTTCTTCTTCTTCTTCTTCTTCTTCTTCTTCTTTTTCTTCTTCTTCTTCTTCTTCTTGAAAAATGCCTCTATCTATACCTACGTTAAAAATATTACTTCTGTAACGGATATTATATTTTTACAGGAAACTAATGATTTATCTAAAAAATCTTCGTGCTGGAATGTATGGTCATCATACCATCCAATTTGTAACCCTGGACCTACACGAGGATCAGGGGTAACCACGCTTCTAAAGGAAAATTCTCTTTGTATCATAGAAAATTCTGTCATTCATGATGGCCATATTTTATATGTCAAAATTTATCTTGATGGTGCCATATACCACTTGTATAATATTTTGATTCCTCAAGATGATACTAGTGCACTGAAGGCTATCAGTTCACTTTCATCTCACTTAAATCTACGCAAAGATGGACATATCTTTGGTGGTGACTTTAACTGCACCCTAAATCCTGTTATTGACCGTTTATGCATGTCCACTGAACATAGATCAAAAATATCCACGGCTCTGAAAGCTTTGATTGAGAGTTCTCAATTGTGTGATGTCTGGCGCAAGCTACACCCCTTTGAACAAAAAAATTCTTGGCAGAGAAGAAATCCCTCTAGTGTTCGTGGTGTTTCTAAGGCCAGATTGGATCGTTTTTATACACCTATTAGCTTAACGACATCCATCCATTCATGCTCAATCATACCTTGTTCCCTTTCAGATCACTCTGCCATATACCTGAAAATTAAACTTCCTTCTCCAAACCTGAGAGGAAGTGCTTTTGGCACTTGAATAACTCACTACTTACTTATAAAAGTTATCAAGATATTATTATACATTTCTGGAATACCTGGCAACAACAAATACATGACTTTCCGAATATTTGTGCATGGTGGGACTTTGGTAAATCCCACATAAAATCTCTTACTCAGATGTACGCTTCTAAGGTAGCTAATGAAAAGAAAAAAACTCTCTTGAATATTAACAAGACTATTGAAAAGCTTCAATCTAATTCATACTTTACACCTGATATACAACAGGCTCTACCTGAGCAGAGGGAGGAGCTCAATCTCCTGCTTAAAAAACAAGCCAAGGGAACTCTGATTAGGTCTCGCTTTCAATATGCCAATGAAGCTGATACAAGTTCCAGCTTCTTTTACAATCTTGAAAAAACGACTCTATTTCAAAAACAATGTCTCGTATACGTCTTTCATCTGTTGTTATCACAGAGGATCAAGGAGAAATCAAAGCTCATGTACGAAATTTCTATGAACGCTTATATAGTAGTATTCCTACTGACCAAAACTCTCTTGAAACTATTCTATCGAATCTTCCTCGGCTTGAACGTGAAGAATCTGAAAATCTTGACGCTCCTTTGACACTTGATGAAATTACCATTGCTGTAAAACAGCTTGGAAATAACAAGTCTCTTGGCTTGGATGGCCTGTCTTCTGAATTTTACCTCACTTTTTGGCCGCTCCTTAAAAATGATCTCCTTTCTGTTCTGCAATATGCCATTACATCTGGGAATCTTCCAAACTCCTTTCATAAGGCGGTTATTACCCTCATTCCAAAGAAAGGGGATCCGGCAGACATTGCAAATTGGCGCCCTGTATCCCTTCTCAACAACGACTACAAATTTTTTGCTAAGGCACTTGCAAACAGACTTAAACTTTGTATTGGCGATATCATTCATCATGATCAGTCGTACTGTGTACCTGGTAGATCAATATACGACAATATTATCTTGATAAGAGATGTAATTCACTTTGCAAATTGCAATAACTTCCCTCTTGCTATTGTTTACGTTGACCACCACTATCTGTTCAGCACAATGAAGGCCATGGATATCGGAGACTTCTTTATCTCATGTGTAAAACTTTTGTACAAAAATGCTGAGAGTCTTGTTAAGGTGTGCAGATCTTTATCCGCACCTTTTCCCTTTCGTAAAAGCATTCGTCAAGGTTGTCCTATGTCTGGTCTGTTATATTCAATCGCCATAGAACCCTTCCTACATCTGTCAAGACAAAACCTCCGTGATTCTGGTTTTACTTTGCCCAACACCGGAACGAAAGTGTCTGTATCAGCGTATGCTGATGATATATCTATTTTTGTTAGCTCTGACTCCGGTTTTGACACAATTCAAAGAGTGTATAACATTTTCAGTACTTCATCAAATGCCTGTCTTAACCATGAGAAATCACAAGGATTATGGCTAGGGTCTTGGTCTAGACGGAGTGAAAAATCCTTTTCACTTTAAGTGGAATAATGAAGGACTAACTTTTCTTGGGGTTAACGTTGGTACAAGCAACACATTCATAAATCAAAACTGGATGAAGTGTAAAGAAAAACTAAACAAAACTCTCACGCGGTGAACCTCCATTACACATAGTCGCTCATTGAAAGGCAAGATTCTCGTAGCAAATCAATTAGCTGCCTCAAAAATCTTTCACCACCTTGCTACTCTTTCTCCCCCTAAGTCGATATTGACAAAACTCCAAGAGATGCTTATCAACTTCGTCTGGTCTAATAAAAGACATCTTTTGAAAAAACAGATTCTATATCAGGAACCAAATAAAGGTGGACTTGGTGTAGTGTGTCTCCAAGCACGCGTTCTTGCATTTCGTTTTTCCTTCCTTCAGCGCTTTTTGAACCTTTCTTCCCATCCTGCATATGCTCTGTGTTCTTATAACCTAAAGAAGTACAAAAGACTCAACTTTGATTTCCAGTTGTTCCTCATTGAAACAGATCCAAAATATGACACGAGCTTGCCTTGTTTTTACTCCGAAGTGCTGAGTGCTTGGAGATCCTCCGGAGCACGTATTGAAAGTTCGTCCTTCTCGGTCAACCATGTGTTAAATACTCCTTTAAAATACACCCCTTTACTTTCATGTGACTTGAATGGCACTATGGTTCTCCCTGCTCGACTTTTTGCACGCGGAATGAAACCCGTGAAGCATCTTCTCAACCCTACAAATGGCAGGTGGCTTCCGGCTGAAAATATAACTCTCACCGCACTTCTTCGTCCTTCTGTTCGCCTCCTTGAACTTGAACTCTCTTGGATGCATAAGAAACTGTCCAACAACTTTCCAGCGTACTTCTGTTCCAACGGACTTCGACTTTCTGGCTTTCCACTTCATCATCTTGCTGCCAATATTTTGTCTCCATACACTGTCAAAGTCGATGATAATACGAACTTTCTCATCACATCCACCAAGCGATTGTACCACCTCTTCAACGTCTCCACAAACTCTCTTCCAATATCTTCTGTCACACACTGGCATGACATTGGCATTCTAGAACCCTCTTGTCGAGTTGCTTGGAGCGAAATATTTCAAGTGCCAGCCTCCAAAAAAGATGGAGACGTCCAGTTCAAACTTCTCTACAATGTTCTGCCCTCATTGGCTGTTCTTCACCATATGAATCCGAACATTTCCTCATCATGTGGATGGTGCGGCGAAAGAGGCACAATTCTTCATCTGCTCTTCCTGTGCCCGCTCATCCAACCTGCATTGGGCCTTCTTCACCATCTCCTATCCCGTCTGCTGCCCACGGCTAAGCTGAACTTTGAACTTTATTGGACTTTGATTCCGCGTGTACGAGGTCGGTGCAGGGAGACTGTTCGCCTATCCAATTTCCTTATCATCAGTTTGAAGAGCACACTGTACTGGCTTTATCGCACATCTCATTTTGTCGACCCTATACCTATTTGGACCTTCAGAATAAAACACAAAATCATTCTAGACTTTGAGTTCTACAAACTTCAAAACAACCTGTGTGCCTTCATGAAACGATGGTCTCAAAACGATTCAATATTTATCCTTGGCGACAATACAAAGCTCACATGGTTGATCTAATTTGGTTTGATGTTCTAGTTTAAAAGTTTGTCAGTTGAAAAATTGTTGAGTTGAAAAGTGATAAACTTTTCAACTCTTTTTGTACCTTTAAAGGAAAGAACTTTTCCCGTATTTGCTATGATTTGATATCTTGCACTAGAACGAGTTGTTCCAAGTATATATATCTTCCACTTTTTGCAATGAAATACTTCTAATATTATTACCAATACCAAGGCTTAATAATTTGTGTGTCATGTGAAAAAAAGTCTTTTTTACAACCCTTTTAATTTGTAATATTATGTATACTCTTTTCATGAACAATTTTTACTTTGTGTAAGCATTGCCCAAGTGTGGCTTTTGTTTTTGCTCGTAGTATTTTGATGTATTTGAAATTCATTTCCAATGTAATTTGTATGTATTCATGCAACATTTCATGATGCTTTTTCATGACTGCTGTATTTGCTGTGATTTCTTTCATGACTTGTTATTAATTTGTATCAATTTGAATTATGTATTATTGCAAAAACTGACTTAATAAAGGTTTACTTTTAAAAGTTAAAAAAAAAGTCTTCCTTCTCTTCTTCTTCTTCTTCTTCTTCTTTTTTTCGTCTCTTCTCCTTCTTTATTTCCTCTTCTTTTTCTTCTTCTTCTTCTTTTTCGTCTTTCCCCTTTTCCTGCCATACGTCGGTAAATTTAGCACAGTAATTTTTTTTTTCGGGTTTCCCATTCTATAAAAGAATGATGGTTCGGTACAATTATGTGCACACTATAACTTCCGCATGGTCGAATGTAGACTCCTTTTGTTCCCTTTCTTCTTCTCTTTTACCTTTTATATGTGTTCTTTCCTGGTACCTCATCTCATTTGTGTCACTTGTTTCTGTACTTTTCCTACTTATTCTCCTACTTCCTCCTGAAAATATTCCGCCTTTCATTACTCTCCTCCTCATCGGATAATGCCTCTGCTACAGACAATGGAGATCAGCAGACAGGAAAGCCCATCGAGAACATGGAGGAGGGGAAGAAGGAGAAAGGGCCTGGAGAAAACGGCAAGAAAGACAAAGGTACGTCGGGAGAAAGGGGTGGTCACCAGAAGGACGAAGAGAAGGTCTTATCTCTGTATATCGTCCCACTAATACACACTTTGCCTATCTGTTTTCTTAACAGGTATACCAACAGCTGACTTAATAACGGCATTGACAGATGTATCAACTTCTGTCTCCGTTTTGTTTTCTTCATATTCTTTTTTTACTTCTTCTTCTTCTTCTTCTTCTTCTTCTTCTTCTTCTTCTTCTTCTTCTTCTCCTCCTCCTCCTCCTCCTCCTCCTTCTTCTTCTTCTTCTTCTTCTTCTTCTTCTTCTTCTTCTTCTTCATCTTCTTCTTCTTCTTCTTCTTCTTCTCTTTCTTATTTCTCTTCTTCATTTCCCATCTTTTCTTATCCTCCTCCTCCCTTCTTTTCTGTAACTAGGTTTCCTTTCATTGCTGGCTAATCTTTGTTTTACCGCAGTTTCTTACTCGTGGCGTTCTTATATCTTTTCCTCAAGTTCCCCCTTTCTATTTTTTCCTTCCCCTTTCTCTATCATGTATATCTTTATTTTTCCCTTTCTCTCCCACGTCCTCTCGCCGCTCCCTCTCCATCCCTTCTCTCTCTCTATCTCTCTCTCTCTCTTTCGCTCACCTTCTCTCTCTCCATCTTTCTCACTCTCTCCCTCTTTTTCTTTTTGCCACACCTCCCACTTATGTACATGGTATATGTTGATCAAAGCACAATTAAAATTGGAAGTCGTCCTAATTATCATTCCTTTCATCACTATCATTTTGAGCTCTTCCTGAAACATTCATCAATCTACATGATCTAAGACTAATAGTAAGCAAATAATCAACGTTGGTGAGGATGATAGTTCGTCTCATTGCCTGAAACCAAAAGTTGGTTATTTGCTTTATATTTCACATCTGAAACCAACTATCTATACCGAAAATGACAATTTGACGTACACAAGTAATGTTTACTTCTCTACCTAACCCCGAGCCGCTGCAGAGAGGAACACGCATTAGGACGCGCGTTAGGACGCGTTAGTAGGAGCTACTGTTAGTCAATTGATCGTCTGAGTGTAAGGCACTTTTATTTCGCGCATACTCAAAATATTGATCACGCGTTAGGACTGTGAGGCGTGAAGAGATCAGCGAAACCAAAAAGTACTATCACCTAGGGTGTAACGAACTTTTCTTCTCAGGTGATCAGATGGGCAAAACTACGCTTTATAACGTGATCAACTCTTGACCAATCATATAGCAGAATTCTTAGTATGTGGAATATAATACGAACTAATTTTTAAAAGAATAATTCATATTTAACTTAAAATTATCACACGGATATCATGGATATAGTAATTTGAGTGATGCTAAAATTAATCATTTTTAGTTTTTGAAGGGGGATGAGGGTGAGGGGGGGGGAAAGGTGGGGGGGGGGGGGGGGGGGGACCTGGACCGAGACACAAGAATGACTTAATGTAGGTGTCACTCACTTACCTCCTTAGCCGACTTAGAGACATCACTAAATTTGGTAAAGGAAAGTACACATGATGCATTTTAACTTTGATATCTCCCGGCCCAATCAAAAAGGTGCATGATACAAAACTGGGACCAAGTAATAGCTGTATAGTACGCACATGACCATGATAAACAATGTTACTACTCAAAATGAGTCATAGCATGATTTTCCATACTCATTGTACATTGTGGAATTTTTAACTAGCGGCCAAGATATATATACCTATTTTGCAAGTTCGCTTTACAAAATTCCATACAAAATAGTTTCATCTACCCCCGTGATAACAAACAACAGAAAAGGATTATTCTTGAAATCCAAATGATGAATATTACATCTTATCATGACATTGTCTCGTCAAGTTTCGCTTTTGTATTGTTACACAGGTCGTCTTGACAACGCGACGATAGCGCTTCTGTTTTTGGCGGGCGCTATGCTCATTCTGCCGTGCGTCGCCTGTGTCCTTCTCCGCTACCTCAGAAAGAGGCAAGTTCTTACTTCGTCTGTTTTCCTGCACAGTTACCATGGTTACGCAATACACACACATTTTACAAGGGGAGATCCAGTCATATTTTGGTTGTGTTCTCTAGATGCAGGACTTCGGGAAAACAGCGCAAACAAATCCCATGAAAATCTAATAATTTTCATGAAAAATCGTAAGAATGATTTAATTCAGAATGACATTTTATCGCAGACAAATTGACAACTCAGTAATAAGGCTTTCATGTTAGAAGTGCATTTTTACTAACGTTTTGTATTCTGTTTCCAACTTCATGAAAACCTAGATTGTCAACATTGTTGAGTTACTTAACAACATTTTAAATGATACTCGGTTAATTATCATCATCATTTTAAAGTAAATGATTAAATGTTTCACATATTGTTCATTATAATGTCCATATCCCTCTCCTTCACCTTCTCCCTGCTGTCCTGCATCCTTGCCCCTAAGAACGCCCCCCCCCCCCTTAACCACTGCCCCCCCCCCCCGCCTCTGTCTGTCTGTCTCTCTCTCTCTCTCTTTCTCTCTTTCTTTATCTCTCTCTCTCACTTTCTCTCTCTCTCTCTCTCTCTCTCTCTCTCTCTTTCTCTCCCTATTCTCCTGTCTCTCTCTCACTCTCTTTCACTGTCTCTCTCTCTCTCTCTCTCTCTCTCTCTCTCTCTTTCTCTCTTTCTTTATCTCTCTCTCTCTCTCACTTTCTCTCTCTCTCTCTCTCTCTCTCTCTCTCTCTTTCTCTCCCTATTCTCCTGTCTCTCTCTCACTCTCTTTCACTGTCTCTCTCTCTCTCTCTCTCTCTCTCTCTCTCTCTCTCTCCCCACTTCCTCATGGATCTAACCCGACCTTGATCTTGATCCCTTTCCATTTATTCCTTCCTCTCATTGCTTGTAAAACAAAATATAATGATACAATTTTAGGTACCCCCAATAATAATCCAAAGAATGTCATTAAAGCTAGTTGTTGTTGTTTTTCCCACAGGTCAGAGGAAAAACTAAGACTAAAAAATGCTCGAAGCAAGGGTAACGAAATCCGACTGACTCACATCGCAAAAATCAAAGACAACGATGAAGTGGGCGTCGACGTCCCCGCTGAGGTGGTGATTGAAGACGAGACCACCACCACAGCGCTGGTTGCACAGAACGAGGCGGTTGATGATGGGGAGACGAAAGCTGTTGACAGTTCTACAGCGCCCTCAACGACAGGTTAGTGTTGTTTTGTTTGTTTGTTTGCTGATTGGTTCATTATTCGTAATTGTGATCGCCCTTTTCTTTGTCTCCTTTCTTACCCCCCCCCCTTCTTGAAATTGATTCTATCATTAATCTCATATTACATGTTCTTCTTTTCCTCCTTATTCCTCTTTCTCCCTTTACCTCTTTCTGTTTCTTCCTGATATCTTCCTTCTCATTACATTCGTGCATCTGTTTGTGTTTAAGAATGTGTTTAAGAATTTCCTACGAATTTTCCAACTTCAGTGATTTTTACCGCAGTGCCTTTAAATTTGCATAATACAGAAACAATTTACATTTTTTACCTATTCTGCTTATGTTGGAGATGAAATTGCAAAATGATTAAAAAATATTAAATATATGGTAAGTGTTGCCATATGTCGGTAAATTCTGCCCGGTAATTGTTTTGTTTTGTTGTTTTTTTGCTTTTGTTGCCCATTCTATATATAAAAAAAATAATAAAATGATTCACTGTTTGCATTGTTCAGTAAAATTTTGTGCACGCGATAACTACGGCGTGGTCGATGCAAATTGACCTTATGCGCATACTACGTACCCACTCAAACATATGCATCATTTGAATATCACCATGATCTCCTTCTTCTTATACTTTGCCTTGTACATAATTCTTTCCTTGCACCCTTTTCTTACTTGTTTGTGTATTCCTCCAGCTCTTTCTTATTCTTCCTCCTGAATGTATTTCGCCTTCCATTACTCTGTCCTCGTCGTTGTGTATCGCCTTGATTCATTTGTTTCGCAGATACGACGACGGACAATGCCTCTGGTAAAGACAGCGAGAAATCTCAACCGCCTGAGAGCGCTGGGAAAGCTTCTGCTGTAGACGGTGGAGAACCGCAGAAAGCAGAGTCCGTCGGGAAGAAGGACGGGGATGAGGAGAAAGGAGCGGCAGAGGACGGCGAGAAAGACGGGGGTACGCCGGGGGAGAAAGGGAGTGATGGTGACCAGAAGGACGGGGAGAAGGAAGAGAAGAGTGCAGCTTACACAGGAGAGATACCAGCTCCAATCCTGGAAGGTCAAGCCGAGGAAACCAACTCAACGGCTAGTCAAACCGACGCTCCTAAGCAAGCGTATGTAACAATTTAATTATCCACCCTCATTGGTGTAAGCGCATCAACTTTTTCCTTTGATATTTTTTCCACATGCAACATAAATATAAGTTTACATTTATGACAATTTTCACATTTTACACAAACAAGAATTTAACCCCTTGTAGGTAAGGTTTCGCTAACTGAATACATTAACAGGTGTTGAGATTTCTAAGCGTCAGACCTCTGACAAATGAGTTGACGTACTTTTCGTCGTAAATGGAGCTGTTGCAGTGTGTCGTTTCGAGTCCCTTTATACAGAGTTTGGCTAACTTGGTTTTATTCGGTTACAACTATGGCGCATATCCTTTTGTTATTCGTTTGCCCAACAAAGCAACACGCGCCAAGTTGTAACCTATTGGAACCAAAGCTGGCCAAACTCTGTATATCGAAGGCTTTGATGTCGGTGACACATTTCAAAGAATGTTTGTTTAGTTAGCATAAGGATGGAACATTAGTAAGCACCCCCTTGAAAAAAAAAAAAAAAACGTACGAAATTGTATATGTGAAAATTGCAGTGAATTCCTATTCAATAGTGAAAATAGAAAATGAGATCATAATTTTGACGAGAGAAAAAAAAAAGGAGACGGTGATAAAATGTTTGCTTTAAGGTGGAAAGTATGTAGACAGTGGTTATTAAAAAAAAATGCAACAATATAATTTCAGAGAATGTGTCATACTTCAATAAAATTCAGCAGTTTTAATAAAAGGAATAGTGGTACACAACATGAAAACGAGTGGGACATCGGGTGAGCCTTCGACCATCAATTTTACCTCATATGGCAATCTGTAAATAAGAATTGGAGTTTAACTTATGCGTCGAAACCATGGCAACTGAGCGACAAGGAAAATGATACTTTGTTTGCGGCTTTAAAGGAGACCACTCACATTAATATTAATAATAGTTATTGTTTTGTATCTTCCTCTTAATAACAATAGAATGAAAGACCAATCAAATCCACAGACGCTGCTGGCTGATATCATCGATCCGAACCGAGATAAGACAAAGGCGGACTCGTCTACTCCTGCGGATGGGGGAGACGGATTGGCGGAGGGACCGAGCACGTCGAAAAAGCCGATCGCAGCGCCGAGGTGAGTTACCAAGTTTATGCGCGAATGATTTAGTGCGTAGTTGATAAAATGTATTGGCATCATGAGGGAAAGCGTTAGTGAGTGAGTCAGTGAGTGATCGATTTGAGCGATTGATAAAGTGAGTGAGAGATTGCTCTATTGATCGATTGATTGATAATTGATTGAGTGAGTGAGTTAGTGGGTAAGTGAGTAATTGGTCATTTTATTGATTGAATAAGTAAGTGAGTAAGTGAGTGAGTATGTGAGTCATTGAGTATGTGAATGTTGATGAGTGAGTGAGTGAGTAATCGATTGATTGATTGATTGATTGATCGAGGGTGTGGGTGAGTGTGTGGATGAAAAAGTGATTGATTGAGTAAATGAGTGAGTGATCGATTGATTGATTGAGTGGGTGATTGAGTGAGTAAATGAGTGATCATCGTTCATTGTTGGTGTTATTAAATAATTGATGGTGAATGGCAATGCATTATTACTTGAATAACTAAATGAGTAAAAGAGTGAGTGAATAAATGAAAGAGTGATGGTTGAAGAGTTTATTGCTGGTATAAAATGACTGATTGATTATCGACAAATTTTCGATGATGAATCTACCAATGTATCGATTCATGGACTGAATAATGAGGATGATTAATGTTCTGTTTTTTTCTTATTTGTATTATCCCTGCTCAGACCAGCGAAGAAGACACGTAGAAAATCGGTTTTCCACACGGGCGCTGATCTGCTAGCCAGTGTGCTGGGGAAAAAAAAACACGAAACCCTGAAGAAAGACTAGCTGGCACGATACATCGTAATTTCTTCCAGGCTTCCGGACATCTATGATCCAAAACATCACAACGATGTCAGGGTCTAGCACTACAAGACTAATTCTCATCTTCTCCCCGTCCACAACAAAACTAGAGAGCAGTTAGTTTACTTCATCCAGACCTGTTTATTGTAGAGTTTGGATAATACAGGCTCAACAACTAGGAAACTAGGCTATGCTCTTCTCGTCGATGAAACAATTGAATATAATCAGGGTATGGATTTAGTATTAAGAATTATCATTATGGCATTTTACTATTAGCATGGATATGTATATATACAGTAGTAAGGCTTTACGGTAAGGGGTGGTAGCGGTGAAGATTATGGGGCCTGTAATCAAAATAATGATTGCCATCCTGACTTGATCATTCTCGTTTGATTCCAGGATAAAATGAAATAATCATCTCAAAAAATAATCTCAATAAAATTTCAAAAAAAAAAAATCAAACAAATCCGGAGCCATTTCTCAAGGCAGAACGTTTCAGCTATGATTACGGTCGTTTAATAATTACCACTTCTAACCATTACCTTGAAACAGTAGCTATTTTGTGGTTGAATTGTAAGAAGGATTATTTGTCAGAAGGGAAGTTATGGACAAATGGCACTAATAGGACTAAATCATGAAGTATATTTGCTGGCTGTATTATACGAAAAATACGAAGGATGTGTACATTGTACAGTGTATACTAGATTTTGGCACAGTTGAATAGTCAGGAGAGAGAAGGGATATACATTGCAGAGAGTGAAAAATGAATTGGAGGGGAAGAGAAGGGAAGATAAAAGTATAGGGAGTCAGAGACACAGAGAGAGAGAGAGAGAGAGAGGGAGAGAGAGAGAGAGAGAGAGAGAGAAGGACTGTTGGGAGAGGGGAAGGGGGGGGGGAGTGAGGGGGGGGGGAAGAATGAGAGAGAGAGGGTTGAAAGGGGGGGGGGGGCACAAAGCAAGGGTTATGGTGCGGGGAATTGGGAGAGGGAGAGCAAGCAGGCAGGGGTGGGGGACTAGAAAATATATGTTTAAAATCGCTTTATATCAGTGATTTTACCATTTTCATATGACACTTACGGGAACAAATAACCTAATGTGTGAACTTCAATATTTGCTTTTTTTCTTATTCTAGCAGGGAGTAGATTCTCTCCCGAAACTGGAAGCGCCCTCACCCCCCCCCCCCGCCCATCTCTTCCCCAGCCACCGCCCCGCCCCCTTCAGCCTATCCCCTGCACATTTTGAACGCGGAGCTTCAAAATCTTTGGTCAATCACTGTTTTATGCACGTAAAATATTTGTAGTCCTGATATCGTGTGCAAAGTCTCAATTGTATAAAGAATAAATAAGGACAAAGAAAAACAAGATTAATGATATACAAGTTGGAACCTTTGATCATCCAACTTATGATTGTAACCAAATGTGAATTGCGCATTCCATCATGTAAACAGTTTACTTTCCTACCCAGAATAATACATTTACCACGTGCATTTAGCATGATAAGTTATGATTACAGTTCAACATAGATTTATATTATACCATTGGAATGAAGTGTTGCTGATACTCCAATGATACACTTTAGCATTATGATGTATCATAAAGTTGCTAATCGTTATGATTTCAATCATATTAATCATCAATTTTGCGCTCGTATAGCACATAGGCCTACGTTATTCAAATAAAGAGCTGAAAATGTTAATTTTGAAAAACAAGCTTTTGGAACTCCTCGTCCTTAATTATCGTATTTGTGCATTACGATTGTTATTGTCGAGAGGAAAATAACCAACACTACGCATTTAGGTTTAAGAAGAAAACAAGTGTCGTTAACATGAATTCAAGGAAAGACAGAAGGGAATGAAGAGAGAGAGAGAAAGAGAGAGAGAGGGAGGGAGAGAGAGAGAGAGAGAAGGGGAGAGAGGGAGAGAGAGAGAGATAGAGAGGGAGAAGGGGAGAGAGGGAGAGAGAGAGAGAGAGAGAGAGAGAGAAGGGGAGGGGAGAGGGAGAGAGACGGAGAGACATAGAGACATACAAAGAGATATATACATAGAGAGCGAGAGAGAGAGAGAGAGAGAGAGAGAGAGAGAGAGAGAGAAGGGGAGGGGAGAGGGAGAGAGACGGAGAGACACAGAGACATAGAGACATACAAAGAGATATATACATAGAGAGCGAGAGAGAGAGAGAGAGAGAGAGAGAGAGAGAGAGAGAAAACGACAGAGAGAGACAAACAGACAGACAGATTCAGAGAGAGATATAGACAGAGAGAGAGAAAGGTGAAAAGAGTGCAATAGAATCAGACAAAGAAAGCCGGGGGAATACCAATTCATGTATAGCTGGATGCACATGAATGAGTGCTTCCATTGTATTCATTCGACTGATATCAACTTTGAAATAACTTTTAAGAAACCAAACCAACATGATACACGTTGAGGCAGGTAAATACAGGTGAATGGGATTTCCTCCGAGTTTTAATTTTTGCGATTAATGTCAGATTTTTCTCGTTCCACTTCCCCGTGCAACCCCGAGTTTATCAATCCTTAAATAAACAAACTGCTCGCGGTTTCAACATAAATGTAGCAAAGAGGAAGTAGATGGAACTAAATCATATTCTTTTATTCAGCCAGTTTCAACAACAAGGTTCAACTTTATTCTAAGCGACGATCGTAACGAGGTCTCCTCTCGAATAATATGCATGATTGTGTTTTGCCAAGCATTCAAACGGGAAGGCCTGGCATCAGAAATCACCAAACACACTTCATAGTTTGTGGAACTACGCGTGCAGTAGTCGCCAGGAATAAAGCACGGTACTTCAAAACCATGACAACGGACAACGAACATCGGCATGCATTCATGGGAAATAGCTATTTGATATCCTAGTATATCATAGATTGCCTTCTGATCATCACAATTTACTCGTGAAGATACCGAGGTGTATTGCCACCCTAACCATGGATTTGTTGAGGTACGTACATTCAGCTGTTTTCAGGCCACCGCATACGGAACGATCCGATCAGTACTGTTGCACGACTCTGCGACGGCGACAGTCGTAGGTTCTTGCGACTGACTGCAGAATCGTGGCAAAGTCGTGCCGTGTGCGGGACCAAACAATGAGCTCAGCCTTATACATCCATGGTCCAACGATGGGCGGGGTCGGGTAGAGGTACAAGATAGATTGCCGTGCCTGTGACTGTGACTGCCACTGACTGCGGTGCGAAAGCCGCATGCCATATTGTAACATCTAAGTGGGCGTGACGCAATCACGTATGCGTCGTATTGTTAAGAGCAGCTACCAGTTACATCCACAAGAACATATCTAAGTCATACTCACAGTCACAGTCATATTCACAGTCCCCGTGACAGTCATAATCACAGTCACAGTAATAGTCACAGTCACCGTGACAGTCATAGTCACAGTCACAGTAATAGTCACAGTCACCGTGACAGTCATAATCACAGTCACAGTCACATTCACAGTCACCGTGACAGTCATAATCACAGTCACAGTCACATTCACAGTCACCGTGACAGTCATAGTCACAGTCACAGTAATAGTCACAGTCACCGTGACAGTCATATAGTCACATCATGGTAACTTGTCAAGCGTGCACAGTCTCAACGCCCTTCTCTTTATGCCAAGAAAGCAATAAGATAACGATGGTCTTACATTCGTATTCCTTCGGTAAATGAATCACTGGATCCTCTGGGTGTGTTTCACCAAGCTGTTCTTAAGTTACGAACGACTTTATACACGACCGGTGACCTGTTCTTGCGCTAAATCAGATTCCAGTTTAAAAATATGGGGAGTTAATTTCCAACAATCCTAATCAAATTTGACAAATCATTAACTTTGTATTCAGACGCTTGTTAACAAAGACAATTTTAATTTCCAAAGAGCAGATTTCAACTTTAGACGATGAGAACCAAAATCATTGAGAATCTGATTTAGCACAAGAGCAGGTCACAAGTCGTGGGTAAAGTTGTTCGTAACAGCTTGGTGAAACACCCCCATTGGATCCAGGGATTCATTCACTGGAGAAATACTAATATAAGACCGTCATTACCCTATTCCCCGAGTGTGTAAGATTTTAATCTTCAAGTAGCTATCCTGATTAGTGTTATCATTATTAGTATCAATATCCTTATGATTTGTTTTATTTCTCCATATTATTATTATTTTTTTTCTTATTATCATTATTATAATTATTTTGTAATATTACTCTTACATGTACTTTTTTATCATTATTGACATTATTGTTATTTTTCTGATTTTATTCACTTTGATAAGTATTATTATCATTAATTTTATTGTAACCATCATTATCATTACTGTCATCATCTGTAGTATCATCACTATTATCATTATTATTACCATCGTAACATTTGCATGTGCAGGTAATAAGCCACTTCGTAATTGCATTTTTTTGCGCATGAGCAAATAACCTCAGGTCAATGGCACTACTCACAGACTAAATTGGGAATTCATCAGATAGTCGACCACATATCAATTTTATCATGCAAATATGGCAACAGCTATTCAGCTCTGAGTAGGTAGTGAAAGAACATTCCACCATGTGCACCTGCTTCTATTGTTGTTCCGGGCACACTGTAAAATGTCTTTACATCCATCATCAAAGACAGCTTCGTGAACAAAAAAAAATCCCACTTTTCGTATGTTTCAACACAGGCACATGTGAATCAAAAGTACCTGTAATTATTGAACACAGACAACATTAAAAATCACTCAGATATTAATGATGATATTAATGTTAATATTAGAACCTCTCCCTTTGAATTTTTGAAGGGGGGGGGATAAAAGAAACTTCCGCTGTGATCTTTGTCATCTTCTCCTTTGGTCCATCTTGTTTCCATTTCGTATATCGTTCTTCCCTGTCTTCCTCTGGAACTAAACTCTGTTCTTTCCGTCTCCTCCTCTCTCCACAGGCCATTATGGACCTGGTATCTCGGCGTCCAGCTGGTAGTCGTTCTCGCTTATGTGGCGTCCACTCGATCAGCTGATCCTTCCACGTCGTCAATGGCGACTGTTGAGGTGATGACGGAAATCATAACGGAATCATCCCCCTTAACCTCGACGCCATCGATGTCACCGACATCGCCAGTCGCTGACTTGACAACATCACCAACAGCGCTACTGACTTCATCATCCCTGCAACCTTCATCAACTCTACAGTCGTCAACAGATTTACCAACGTCATCGGATCTCACATCGTCATCAACGTCAACATCGACACCGTCTTTCTCGACGTCGTCATCTATTCCAACATCATCGCCGCCTCCGATGTCGATCTCGACAGAAATCAGCTCAATGACGACGACGCAGTTGACGACTGCGTCCACCATCACTGTTTTGGAAACCGAAATGATTAATGAAACATTAGGATACGAGACAACGAGCATGTCTGAAACGACCGCCACGTCTCAGGGCGGTTCCAGTGCCGCTGCGACGTCGCCCAGCGGTACCTTTCAGACTGGGTCTCCCACGTCATTGAGTTTTACGAGCACGTTTTCAGGCAGCACCGAGGGTCTGAACGCAACCACTAGTTTACCACCGGGTAAGTGAGTAGACATTTAAAAGAGCTATAATCAAAATGGAGAGGGCAACACAACTCTACCTTGAAGGTTGATAGGTTCCAAATCATTTTTGGCAGGCAATTTTATTATATCAGGCTCACACACAGCTCTCCTTCCCCCTTGTTCAACGTTCTCGAAATCGTTACAACTGAGAGGAGATTAAAAACAAGAATACAACGCAATACAGTCTGAAAACATTTATATTCATTTGCAGATGCCATTGTATTATTAAGTTAGTACAAAGGCCGTCTCCAACTGACGCGCGTAGCAAAGGAAGGCGGAAATAAAAAAATAAACTGCAGTATAAATGAGATATGATTCATTTTCAATTGTGGAATTGATGAGTACATGCTACCCGCTCTATGCATAATTATAATGCATTGACTATCAGAGACATTGTACCAGGTGATTTGAAAAGTTTGAAAAATATCTAAAAATCAACTTGAATCAGGCTGCAATATATTTGAATATTCTAGAGATTATAACAAGAACATTTAATGAAATGTCATGACACCTGCTCCCAATAATTGACATCTTTGAATGTCATGTTGTTTCAGCTTGATTTGAGTTGTGTGGTTTTGGTTAATGTTAGTACTACTGTATCAGTCGTTCAATTTGTAAAAAAGTATTACAAATAATCCTTCTTTATATTTTACGGGGTCTAGTATTCACAAGTCTTTGTTCTTTTTGAGGCCCGCTACAAAAGATATTGTTTCCATTAATTAATTGTGTTAATCATATTTTTTGTTTTTGTTTGGGTACGTGTATTGCACCTGAATTAAATGTGTTAATGACATTTTGTTTGTTTTTGGTTCGTTTATTTTACCTGAATTGAATGTGCTAATAATATTTTGTTTGTGTTTGGTACGTCAATTGTACATGTATTTAATTCAATGTTTGTGGTGGGAAATACAATTGGATCTTGAATCTTATTACCACACAGCTAAAACCCCTCTGGGAGTCATAGTTGGCTCTGCCGTAGGGGGCGCTATCTTCCTCATCGTCATCGTAGTCTTAGCCTACATCGGGTGGAGATTCTGTATCAGGTAAGCCTTGTGATCTTGTTTTCATTCACAAGGAGGAGGTATTTTTTTTTTTAATTTTCGTTCTTGTTCTTCTTCTTCATGTAAATTATATCATATATAGGGAAGCATTACTAAGAGGTTATGCTAGATTTTACCCCAACCCCCATCCCTCTCTCTCCCCTTTCCCCCTCTCCCTTCTCTCACCATCTCGCTCTCTTTTCCTACTCCCATAACTTTCTCCTTCTCTTCTTCTTTCTGTATTTTCTTTCATTTTGTTCTCTCCCTCTCCTTGTTTGCCACATTCTCTTTCTCTATGAGCTGGTACCCATCTTATTGTCTCTTTTCTGTCTGTTTCATGTCTGAGTCTGTGCCTGTTCAAGTTGTTAGCGTTGTTTATTTGATTTATTCCACTAAAATCTATAAAAAAAAAATATACATGGACAAATACATACATACACGGATTCATTTAATATCAAAAAATTAGCATAAACCATAAAAATAGGACTGAATGAGAACTTTAAAAAGGCCACGGGGCCTTGTGAGCAAATTCTGAGGATCAGAATATAACAATTTTGCCATATTGAATATAATGACAGTTATCAATTAAAAAAAAGAAATACAAAAGAATCACATTTATAAAGATCAACAATATAAATAATTTGGTAAGAAATGGTATTTGATTGATTTTTAAAATTATCTTGAATTAGAATGAGAATGAATGGTTCTTAGGAATATGTTCCAAACAATTATTTTTTTTTCTTGTAAACAACCCTTTCTTTCCTCTTTCTCATTCTCATTCTCTCTCTCTCTCTCTCTCTCTCTCTCTCTCTCTCTCTCTCTCTCTTCTCTCTCTCTCTCTCTCTCTCTCTCTCTCTCTCTCTCTTCTCTCTCTCTCTCTCTCTCTCTCTTCTCTCTCTCTCTATCTCTATCTCTCTCTCTCTTTCCCCCCCCCTCTCTCTCTCTCTCCCTCTCTCTCTCTTTCTCTCTCTCTCTCTCTCTCCCTCTCTCTCTCTCTCTCTCTTTCTCTCTCTCTCTCTCTCTCTTTCTCTCTCTCTCTATCTCTTTCTCTTTCTCTTTCTCTCTCTCTCTCTTTCTCTCTCTCTTTCTCTCTCTCACTCTCCCCTCTCTCTCTCTCTCTCTCTCTCTCTCTCTCTCTCTCTCTCTCTCTCTCTTCCTCTCCATTCGTTCCGTACAGATACCGTTCATCTCCGCCTCACGTCATGAACATGACCACGCTCAACTCTTACGTAACTTACGGAGGCTCTGAAAAAGACGACGACACTGGCGACCACGATGGCGAGATCCAACTCGTAGGCGTTCACGATGCCGACCATGCCGACAATGGCTTGGAATTGCGCACTGAAACTGGTTTGGTTAATGAACATTATGTAGAGAGCGAAGAAGGGACTGAAGCAAAGGGTTTAGACACTGTGCCAACCCTTACCGTAGGTGGCAGTACAAACAATGATGTTCTCATCTAAATGTCGAAAATGCATTTCTTCCGAGTAATGCTCTCTCGACGGTATTGGGAAGGTGGGGGTTGCCAATTCTTTACTTCTATGCGAAGTAAGATTTCACTACACTACATGCAGTCACCCCAAACTCAAATATAGCCATATTAATATATCAATCTTATATCCAATCAGATTACTATATGTTCAGATATTTTTAATATTCTCATTTCAATACCTGCGCGTTTGCGTGGGGTAGGGGAAATGGAGGGCGGGCTTTAAATGAGCTTTCCATGAGCTTTAAATGGATTTAAAAAATCTCATTTTCATAACGGTTACGTACCTACTAGGTGTCAAAAACAAAAACAAGTTACAGCAATATTGCCCAATGTGCATCACACCCATCAATCCAAGACCAAACGAGGAAAGGCTTTTGGAGAGAGGAAAGAGAGAGGGAGAGAGAGAGAGAGAAAGAGAGAGAGGGGGTAGGGTTGGGGTGGGGATGGGTAGGGAGGAGGAGTAGAGGGTAATGACATGAATGCAACATAAAGAGAAGGGCGTCGAGACTAAGCACGCTTGACATGTTACCATGACAACATCGACATTAATCGTAAACAATGTAGATTGCACATTCTTGAGACCGTGCGTCACGTAAGCTTGTTAACGGTGTTTTTTTTTTTTTTTTTTTTTTTTTTCATTCAGACTTTCAATTCAGGCTCATGTTTACCCAGCACATCGCATACACTCTTCAAAAAATTTTGGAAACTGAATGTCTCGAAGATCACACTTATGACTGACAAATGACATGCAAATACAGCAGCCCTAAAATCTAAAATGCAATAAACGAAAAATGCCATGCATAATAATGCAAGGCATTATTAAGGGAGGGAGAATACTCCCATCCCATTACCATTTGCTTCGTTACAAATTAACCTTTTCTTGTAACTGGCGCCTACCTCCCCACTGTGATGTCAATTATTTTCGTATCGTTATTATTTTGATTAGTTGCATTGATACTCATTGTTTCTCTACTAACGCGAATCCGACGCAAGCGTGTGCTTGGTAAGATTGTCAGACAATACTTTCCAAGAAGTACAGTAAGGATAGGCCTATTTCATATATTTGAAATATATCTGAACTGTCGTTGTTTCGCAATATTCATAGCATCAAGCATTTTTGTTTGAAGGAGAGAATATCATAAGTATCAAAGAGGAAGAAAAGTTTTTGCAATTGTTCACCTTTTGTCCTTATTCCATGGTATGATGTAATGTAGTGTGCTTCACGTTTTAAAGATCTCCTTGCCAAAGAAAAGTCCTGATACCTGTTGCTTAACACGTAATATTGATCGCATTTTGCTATCAATGGCAACTTCCATGGAAACCCCGAATTTGATTGGCTGTCGAGCGATGTTATCATGGTAGTTACCATTGATGACAGAGTTACCATTAATGGTAAGTATTAGCAACGGGGCCCTGCCTTATGAGTGAGACAGGGAGACAGGATTTTTGGTCCTCATGAGTAGGTGGTATCTGTACACAGGTTACTTTATCCAAGGTTCCAATGGACAAAGATGTTTAAGGGATAGAACAGAATGTGGTCTTTATGTGCAGGTGGTATTGTATATAGGAGGTCACGGGTTAAGGTTTCACTGTTCATGTATAATTATGTTCACTATGGTATTATAATGTATAACACGTTGCACTTTGTTGATGGTGGAAGGTTCTCTCTGCATTGGACATGAAGTCTGTGGCATGACTAGACTAGGTTTGACTCCACCCACGGGAAGGTCAGCTTGTAATACGAAACATTTGTTTGAATCACGAAATATCCCCACCAACGCACTCTTACGATTTGTTTTTCCTGACTCAAAATAGAAATAAACACTGGCAACATAAGCATCCCTTGCTTATTTTGGCTCATGTAGTTCAAGCTTTGATAATACAGAGAAAATGCAAGTGTTTTCATCAGTGGTTCATTTTTTTTACAGACTTCATGCAATGTGATTTTCATAAATTAAACATCATAACTTTTCAACATTGATTTTGCTCCATCTATCACGAAAGGAAATTAAAGGATTAATATTGTGCGTATCAAACGTCATTTGTGATTTTACTTGTGTTGTGTTTTGTGTTGCCATGGTTATAATCGGATGAAATGGAAACATGTTATTGGAATTGAGAATCGTTTGAACATGATGAAATTAGGGAGGGAAGTGGGGTGTAAATACCTCTGAGGGAGATTATGGCTTTGAGAAGAGAGGAGCTGGTAAAGGAGGAGGACCAGGAGGAGAAGTGGGAAGAGGAGGAGCAGGAGGAGGAGGAGGAGGAGGAGGAGGAGGAGGAGGAGGAGGGGGAGGAGGAGAAGGAGGAGGAGGAGGAGGAGGAGGAGGAGGAGGAGGAGGAGGAGAAGGAGGAGGAGGAAGGGGAGTATATGGGAAGAGATACTAAAACGAAAGAGGGAAGGGGGTGGGGGGTGGGGAAGTAGATAATCTTAATGGTCAAAGGTTACCAGGACAAAAAGATCATAAAAGAGAAGAAAATGCCTACGACAATAACAAAAAATAAGAAGAATATGAACATTTAAAGACTAAGAAGAAGAAACAGAAAGAGAGGAACAGGGAGGAGTGGACTAAAATGAGAAGGAGAAGAAGAAGTAGAAGAAGAAGAAGAAGAAGAAGAAGAAGAAGAAGAAGAAGAAGAAGAAGAAGAAGAAGAAGAAGAAGAAGAAGAAGAAGAAGAAGAAGAAGAAGAAGAAGAAGAACAACAACAACAACAAGGACAGGAGAAGAAATTTGTAGAGAGCATACCTAGGCGGTAAAATAGGGAAGACATTAAAAAAATTTCGCTTAAGGTGGATTTTAGTCAAGGAGAGAGACATTCCTCCTTGACTTAATGTCTTCTACCAACCGAAGACCTCCACTGTTATAAATATCGGTTCCACTAGGTCTAGCACATTGTTCCCTCATGCCGACGGTTAGGCCTACTCTATTGTCCCACTGGCTGGCAGATGTTCTGCCATTGTTGATACAAACGCTAGGATCGCCCACCAAATGAAAACATCCAAATAATAGAAACTGGGGAAAAAGAAAAACACACACGTCAATAAAGAAACCCGCCTGTATTGCCAGCACAGCGCGCGATTGAAAATGTACTGCACTGCAATTCATTCATTCAACAAGTTGGTGGGAAAAATATAATAGGGATGAATTTATGTCAACGCGCGCACGCACGTGTGTGTGTGTCTACCAAAAGAACAACGCATTCTATTCGCACGATACTACGCCACTAGCTGCTGTGTTTGTGTGTGTGTGTGTGTGTACATGGCAGTCGTCACGCAGACGGTACCGGTACGCCTGAAGTGTTAGGCAAAGAAATCGCCAGGACTTTTGAGTTTGTATTGGCACTTAGCAAGTGAAGCTGTCAGTTGATAATGTTTGATTAGACTTTTGATTTTACTTTCTGATTCGGACGAAAGCCGGTCTCTCGTCAGTCCGTTGACTGGTGAATACTCATTGTGTATTACGGAGTCTTTAAAGTTAGGGCGTACTCGCCTTCGGATAACTTTTGGAGCCGGTAGACGTCGATCGAGTTGCCGACGTCTTCCTAGCCGGTAGGTTAGGGCATAAATTAGTACACTGCTTGGGGTGAATGTACGTGGACAACCCGTTTTTCTCGCACTTCTTGACTGGGATATAACAAGATCATCTTTAATATTTACCATCACCATTGACCATGGATCGTAAAGGAATGTTACATCTATGGAAACCCTACGGGCAGCACTTGAGCTTCGTATTATGGGTGCAGCTATTACGTAAGTTCAGACTTTGGTCCTTGCTTACAACTGCAGTTCTGTACTATCTTGTCCAAGGTTAGACTAAAATCATACAGATAACATTTACATGTCATACCAGTAGGTCTAACTGAGATATGATTGAGAACTGCGCTTGCATTGTATTGAAAATGCTCCCGCTCCTAGTAACCTGTTTTCATGAAAGTTTAATGAGATTTTCGTTATGCCTGCACAAACTTTCCAAATCAAGTTTTAATACCATTTGTTCGTATTTGATAATGTCGACATGTTGTTTTGAAAGCTTGTGTGAGTGATTGTGAGAACTATTTATTAAGATATTTAGTTCAATCATGCTCTCTCTCGCAACCCCCTTCCTATCCCACCCATCTCTATAACTCAATTTCTATCTTCCTCCCTCTTTCTCTCTGGACATTTTATCCAGATTCATGAAATTGTCATTTTTTCCTTGTAACTTAACATAATGATGACATCTTCCAAAAATTGAATGTTCTCCTAACGTTGGTGATGCTATGTGAGAGACCAACCTTTTAAATAGTAAATGTACATCCCGACCCAATAATGGTCTGTGTATACCAAATTGTACAGATTATTTTTATTCCCTGACATGAACCATTGGGTGTCCACGAGACCCGAAAGGAATGAATGAAATGAATGTACTTAGGGAGGGGCGGGAGGGGCGGTATGTCCTATTCGCGATCTACATAACCATCGGCTTACATTTTATTTCGAATCCAACGCTAATCGAATTAAGCAGTGGAATCAATGTACAGAAGCTACAATTGGTCTTGATCATCTTGGTGTCGATGTGGTAGGGGTGTGGATATTATGGATACGAGGATACGGATATTGGAAAACTATTGGGAATCAGTGTGTGTCTGTGTTCATATGATTGTGAAGGGGGGGGGGGGGGTAGGAATGTCATATTTGCGTTCTGTAGACTCATTTCATCAAGAGGTAGCAGTGTGTGTATGTGCGTGTGTGCTCGTGGGAATTGGAGGAGGAAGGGGGGGGGCACCTCGGAATAATTTGGTATTCCTCTCTTTTTAAAGGTATTTTTTTATTCTTATCATCATCATCATCATCATCATCATCAAATATCCACATGTAGGCCTACTTTCTGTAGTGTAGTGTCTACTGTAACTTAGACCAATGACGTATGAAGCGAGATTAGTCCATGGATTTACACATCCTTGCTTAAAACAGTCTCATTACCACTGGCATGGCAACGTGTAGTAAGTCAATGGGAATTCGAGGCTTGGAAATGTGATGATTAGACGTACGCGGAACATACTTCACTGTGGCATGATACAGCCAAGTCATCGTGAGTGATGGGCACAGAAGCAGCTAACATATCCAGTCTCACCAAAGAGATACTCGGCCAGCTTGCCTAGTATAGATTTCTCTGGTCTCATTCGCTGTTTGGGCCCCATGCGGATAACTCATCACAGATCTAGAAGCCATTCTCTTGACGAGGTATTAATTAGCCCTCCGCCAGCAACTGTCGCGGCCGCTTAGGGCCCCTTCACCGATCATGAACATGTCTATACAGTAGCTGGGGTTGTCATGTGAGGCTGGGCCTGGTCATACTACACCTCCCTGGTCATACTACACATCTCCAGTCATACTAGACTTCTCTTAAAGCCGTACATCACTAAGCTTTGAAAACCCTATTGACTTACTACACGTATTCATGCAAATTGTCATAAGAAGAGAGTTAACCCTTACATCACCAGGCCTTGAAAACTCCATTGACTTACTACACGTATTCATGCCGATGGAAATAAGAGAGCTAACCCTTTCTGTGTCAAGTTAAATGCTGTTGTACGAGATTTACGGACGTTACTAGACGGTGAAAGAATGCACGCATGACACAAAGAGTTAATACAAATACAAATCCGGCTCTGGGTATGAGGGAACGTGTCTTATTTTATTCACATGGGTTCAAGTCTCTCTTCTAGAAGATGTTCTCTATCCTTACTTCCTTCTTTCTTTTATTTTATTGGTTTAAAAATGAACCATGGATGGTTTATGGTATAAGGTTAAACTTGTTTAGTTTGTCCCTTTTACTTCTATCGCTTATGTTTGTGTATTCCCGTGTAAATATTGCATTCAACTCTAAAGATTAATATGTGTTTGCTCATTGAATTTGTCAGTCATTTTTATTCCCGAATGTTGTAAGATAACGCCTCTTGGAAAGTACAAGAAAGTTTGGCATGACCCTCAAGCATTAGTACAGGTGGATGTGTAACCATTATCTGTGCACAGGTTTGACCACGGTATTAATACCTCCTTGAGAATTGACGTTGAGTCATGGGTCGGTATTGAGTAATAATGGGGCGAGAAGGGAAAGGTGAATTGAAACGGGTCACCGGGGGCGTCTTAAGAAAGTATTGGGAGGGGGTAATGCTTTAACAGGGACCTTAACATATTCCTGGTTTATATAGACTCGGTTATGATATTACCCCCAAACACACACGTCTGGTAAGATGGAGCCTATAGGCATGCTAGGAGCTCAGGTTGTGGCTTGTAGCTGCATTTTGTCTAATAGTCAGCCGCAACCACAACTTTAAGTCTGGACGTGGACCCCACCCCCCCCCCCACCCCACCCCCTCCTGCCCCCTTCCTCCTCCATGTATCCAAACGTTCTTCCTGTTGCAGCAGTGTCATGTATGCAATTGTGTTCACCTTGTATGAATAATACGTTACAAATGGTAACCCCAAAACTTGTCAGAGGTTTGTCCGAGTAGCAACAATTAATAGATTGTGTTACCACATGCACATGTGTAGTTATCAACAGATTTGGTTGTTTCTATGCACTCCACATACTTGTAACTAGACTACCCAATCATGTAGATATCACAACTTTCCTGATGTGCAATCCAATACTCCACTCAGCCCCACCCTCACCTCGCCACCCGCCTCCCTCTCGGAAAGGGAAATATCATGAAAACTGTCTGACTCTGGGCATCCGCGGTTTCAAAATATCTCGGTTTCCACTTCCTCCCAGAACTTTCGTTTTTATTTCGACTTTCCGCGCATCAATAACGGTGCATGTGGTAATGATGTGTCGATGGCCTGATTCTCGTTTCAATCGTTATGCCGAAACGCTAACCAAACAAACCACAGATATATGTCCGCTGGCAATGTTTGTACAATCAGGATAATGTAACGATACAGTATTTATACAGGGTGTGTTTTTTTTTGTTTACCACAATAAACACACTCCAACAACAGACGCATAGGGCATTGCATCACACAATATATTGGATGATAATTTGTAGTCAACAAATATTATTGTGCGTTCACATGTGATTCCGCTTTGATTTCATGTTTGTTACACCGACTGTTGCAGATAGAGCAATACAGATGGAGAAATACAAAATATTCAATATTGTAATCGTTCTTATCAATGTACAGTATCAGTTGCTGATTGAAAGGGGATTTTCAGGATGTTCATGCTTTTTGTTTTGTCTACAATCGCTGGAGGTCACATCAATCATAATACAAGCGAGATAGGTATTGGATTTCTTCTGCTTGACACTCGACGTGATGGTATATAAAGTTTGCTATCTGAGCTAGTAATGCACACTCACTCTAAATCAACACGGAAAGTACAGTGAATAGATGCATCTCCGGAAACTGATTTAAGGTTGGGAAGCTCTATGATAAATACGATGTAAAGCAAGCCCTTTCCTTTTGCACTTTACATACATTTAAGTTTTATTTATTCAGCAATGGTATGAACTTTTTCCTTTTGCACTTTCTACATTGTTTATTTAGGCCCAGAATGGCATAAAACTGTCCACAGGTTTTCTTCCTTATGTGGATACAGATCATCAAATATATCAACTATTGCTGTTTTGAGTCGTATGTACCGGTAGCGCGCGTTAACATGGTTAATGTGTGCCAAAAAGATGGAGGATGTTGGGGCGGGGACCCGTGGCCTGATTGTAATCAGGAATGCCGCTTTAACAATAAAGCGGTATGCCGTTGGCGCTTCTTGCGTTAACTCTGCTGCGTACGTTTTACCGGAACGGCAAAACATAAGGGTTGGTTACCATATCATTACATGTATGTACTTCTGTATGCGGAACTTGTGTGTTTTTATGCCTCCGCCACGAAGTGGCCGGAGGCATTATGTTTTCGGGTTGTCCGTCCGTCCGTCCGTCCGTCCGTCCGTACGTCCGTCCCGAAACCGTTTAGGCAATATCTTGAGAACCGCTAACCAGATTTGCTTCAAACTTGGTACATGTGTGTATTGCATGAAACCAATGAAGTGTGTAAAATATGGGTCAATTCTGATTGAGGTCAAAGGTCAAAGGTCAATGAACTTTGTGAAAAATTGCCCCAAATTGACCTTTTTCACATTAAAGCCAAATCCAAGGATACAATTCTCATGAAGCATGGAACAATGATGGATTAGTACTCTGGAATAAACTGGTGACATTTTTTATTAAATTCCTTAAAGTTCAGAGGTCAAAGGTCAATGAACTTTGCCAAAATTGGCTAAAAACTGCCCCAAGCTTTATATTTTCCCAATAAATCCTAATCCAAGGATGCAATTTTCATGAAACATGTTACATAGATAAATCACTACTTGGGAATAGAGTGGTGACATTTGTGATAAAATTCCTGAAAGTTCAGAGGTCAAAGGTCAATGAACTTCTCCAAAATTGGTTAAAAACTGCCCTAAACTTCATATTTTTCACCATAAAATCAAATTGAAAAATGCAATTCTCATGAAACATGGTGCTAAGATGGATCACTACTTGGGAATAGACTGGTGACATTTTTGGTGAAATTCCTGGAAGGTCAGAGGTCAAAGATCAATGAACTTTGCAACAATTTGCTCAAAATTGGCCCCATATTGATATTTTTCACAATAAACCCAAATCCAGTGGTGCAATTCTAATCAAACATGGTACAAAGATGTAACAATTCATGGAAGTAGATTGATGGAAGTTTGGGTAAAATTCCTGAAAGGTCAAAGGTCAATGAACTTTGCCAAAAATTAGTTTAAAAATTGCCCCCAAAGTAATATTTTTCAAAATAAACCAAGATCCAAATGTGCAAAACCAAAACATGGTGCAAAGATGGATCGCTATTTGGGGGTAGACTGAGGATATTTTTGGTGAAAATTCTCAAAGGTCAGAGGTCAAATGTCAATGAACTTTGCCAAAATTGGCTAAAATTGTGTCAAACTTAACATTTTTCACATTGAATGCAAAACTAATGGTTCAATTTGAACCAAACATGGTACAGAGATGTGTCACTTCATGGAGGTAGACTGGTGAAATTTTGGGTAAAATTTCTGAAAGGTCAAAGGTCAATGAACTTTACCCCATTTTCATTCTAAACAAACTTAATACAAGGATGGCTGTAGACAGACTGATTAGATTGGAAGTCAAAGGTCAAACTTGGCCAAACATGGAATATATTTTCATTTCACATAGGAATTAAATGGTTCATTGCCCACCAAACAGGTTCTCAGAGAATAAATCTAAATAGAGCTAGCAAAGAGGCGGAGGCATATTTATCGACTGCGCGGCAGTCGAATTGCTCTAGTTTTTTTTTTTTTTTTTTTTTTTTTTGCATTCGCAATACACATACGAAGTTCAAGAATGACTAGAAGGACTGGATACGGAAAGAAATGGAGTTTGCTTGGGGAGGGCTTCATCAGACATTGGATGGACACAGCCTCATGATGATGATGATGATGATGATAAGAGGTTAAATACCAATACGGTTAGCCGCTTTACCGGCATGACCGGGGTAACCTTTTGGAAGAATGGACCTTGAAGCAGTCAATAGACCATTTTCGTTACAATTTATATGCACATTTAATCACGTCGTTCGAACAATACGTTACTAATGGGAACCCCAAAGCTTGTCCGAGGTTTGTCCGAGTAGCAACAACTAATAGATTCAAAGTGAATTCCATCCATTGAATCTGAATGACTAGATACAGGTTAATGCAATAACGCGTTACTGCGCAGTTAGGGGTAAAATGTGAATACATTTCGAAAACGGGTCTATTGTTCTAAGAACTGCGTTGTAGTTTCAACAGGGAACTTGATGCTTTTGTTTCTTCAAATTATGACGGCTCGACAACAACACAATTATGACAATGATTGCCAAACGTCGTGTTGGGACGTCCCCGTGAGGGGCTGACTCAATTAAATTAATTTTAAGGAGGAAGAAATTCATTTCTTTCGTCTGTCCTTTTCCGTGACGGCAGGTAGCTGGTTTCTACCATGCCCACGGTCCATTTCAACTCTTTATGCGTCATTAAGGATTTATTGAACATCTTACACACACTAATCCCATTACACATAACTTGACCTGGCAACGAGAGGGTTAAGGCGATTTTACTTCTAAATGTGGCTTAGTCGTGCTACCATGAATACTCTTGTCTACTTCATTCGATGAGTACGTGACCTGGTAGAGAGAGGGTTGTGGCGAGTTTTTCTTCTAGATTTGGCTTATACTTGCTACTGGCCATGATTGTTCTGTCTACTTCATTTTATTATGACATTATGTTTAGCGTGGGAGAAGTAACTTTAAAGAAAAACGGATAAACGATTAGCATAGACGATTGCAAATTCGTAAAGATCACCAGAATAAGTAAGAGGAGGGTGAGTCAACGGGAAACGGAGAGGGGAGTGAAGAAGAAGAAAAGAAAAAGAAGAAGAAAAGAAGGAGGAGGAGGAGGAGGAGGAGAAGAAGAAGGAGGAAAAGAAGATGAAGAAGAAAGAAGAAAAAGAAGTAGAAGAAGAAGAAGAAGAAGAAGAAGAAGAAGAAGAAGAAGAAGAAGAAGGAGATGAAGAATGGTGAGGGGGAGGAGGAGGAAGATAAACATAATGAAGTAATGAAGTAGTAAAATAAGTAGTAGTAGAAATAGTAGTAGAAGTGGTAGTGATAGAAGTAGTAGTAGTAGTAGTAGTAGTAGTAGTAGTAGTAGTAGTAGTAGTAGTAGAAGTAGTAGTAGTACTAGTATTAGTAGTGCTAGTACTAGTAGTACCAGTTCTAGTAGTAATAGAAGTAGTAATGGTAGATGTAGTAACGGCAAAATAACTAGCAGTCGTGGTAGTAGTAGTAGTAATAGTAATTGTTCACTTTAAATATTAAAATTGTTTATCGATTTTGGCTGTGTGCAAGCAAGACTACTGTTTGTATTTAAGTTACAGCCTTACATTATTGCCATAATTACATTTGTGACTTGTCATTCTATGGGTAGTGTTCTTCTCTTCCCTGCCGGGTGAGTTCAGTTCTATCACTCAGAACATGGAGAGAGCCAATTATCCTACTAATGTTTTGCAATTACTCTCAAATGCAGTCCAATGTTTACAGGAACTAGTGCATCATGTAGTATAGTATGGATATATTGTACCTTGCGTATCATACTTGCGTCAAACGCTACTGCAACTACGACTACTCCTACTACTACTACTACTACTACTACTACTACTACTACTACTACTACTACTACTGCTGCTGCTGCTACTAGTACTACTGCTACTACTACTACTTCTTCTTAATAACTACTTTTACTTATACTAGTAGTACAACTAATACATGTTTTACAACAATGAAGTACCATTTTTAGTATTTACTGCTGCTACTGCTACTACTCCTACACTAGTCTTACTTCTCGTACTACAACTATTTCTTCTACTACCATACTAATTGTAATATTACTTCTTTAACTAGCAGTTATATTTATACATGCAGTACTAAAATTTATACTCCTGCTAGCTACTACTGCTAATGATAATGATGTTTCTACTTCTACTTCTATGTCCACCATGCTCACCTATATTACCGACCTAGAAGTGCTCGATTATTTCAATACAATCCGTTTGTCGGGAGTAGGAGGCAGAGGATGGGGGGAGGGGGGGGGGGGGTGGGATAGGCGCTTGATAAGTGGACGGAAGCTGTCGGCTATCTGGTGCAAAATGATGTGTGTGGAGGGCTTCACCACGTAGTTAACCCAATTACTCGTTTGATTATATCTTCCTGCCAATAAACCCTTTTATAGGGTGTTGACAGAAGAAAACGTCGAAAGAAAGATAAACCTCGAGTAACAAATTCCCCTTCAAACGTCATGTATTAACAAATCAAAAAGTTGCATAGTCGAATATAATTATTCTCTCTTCCGTTCGACCATTATACCATTTTATTTTCATGACTGTTCCCCTCAAGATGCAGCAGACTATATTATCATCGCAACACCACACTTCAATTTAGTACAATCGAAAGTTAGGTACAGCAATTTTGTTTATGTTTAGGTACAACAGTGCTGATAATGTGACGCGAGTTAAATGATCTAACGTAATGATTAAACATTCCTTTCGAACGTCAATCGTATTATAAATGTGTGTAGTGCACAGGAACAAGCATACACGGGTATTACACAAGCAAAATACAAAGACCTCACAGCAGTCTGACGGCGAACGCAATAGATAATCCCAGACTTCAAAGAACTGAAGCTTTTTCAGAGATCTTTATTTGTAAACTCGGGCAATCAGATTACTCGCAATGCAAACATTGAAATGAAGATTTGCTACTTAGCAGAGCTGCCGTTGAAGTGAGCAAATGAAGGCGTATTTACCTGTGCCGGGGTTTATCTCGTATAGGAACGTGGGTGTCTGTCTGAGGTTAGGGTTTATGTAGGAGGGGAGGGGGGGGGGGGGGGGGGGGGGGGAAGGGGGGGGGGGTGGGTGGGGGGGGGGGTGCTCCTCCAAAATGTTAGGAAGATAACATATTGCATGTACGGAGTGCCTTGGGGTATTCGCCTCACCCCGTACGCTTTATGCATTCTCAATCTCACATGTTGATAGATTAACATCAGACGAATGTATATGGATTGAAGATCAGCACCACTGCCCCCCCCCCCCCCCCCCGCCCATCTCCTTCTCCCCCAACCCCCACACAAGTAAACGCACCATTACCAGCCATTTATTATACACACCCACAAAACTGCCGTAGGGACGCCTTCCCGTCAGCTTAGGCATGGAAAGAGAGTGATCGCTTCATTTCGAAATCGAAAGAACGAAAGTTCCACAAACTCTCCATGTTTTCTTTAATCACTCTGCAAGTTGATTACTGCTACTGCTTGTCGGTAGATATCTGTTCGCCATGGACGTGCAATCACCACTTCCGGTATGCCATGACCCGAATTCCGTGTGTGCTGCCCGTGTTAATTAGCACTTCGATCATTGCTGATGCCAAGTGCGTTTGTGGCAGGCGCTTAATTGATCTGTGTACAGTTGTCAGGTAGAGAAATAGTAGCATAGCCTCTAGTCTGCTCGACATTTATAATCCAAATTAAAACATAGAGGAGTTCAGTACTCTTAAGACTAGTCACATTAACCTTCTCCTCTTTTCTCAACCGGGTGAGATTGGGAAAAGATCAATCATGATTATTCTACTGCAGCAGCCAGATTTCTTTTTAATCATTTGAATTATACATACCTAACAGCCTGGAAGCCAGGCTAGGCAATCACTTGTCTTTGATAAAGGTAACAAGTCCGACAAGCAGTGGTTGTGAAACAGTGTGAGCCGATGCTCTTCAGATATTTAAAGGGATAGTTCACCCTTAAATTAACTTTGTTTCAATAAAAGCATATATACATGAAAGAAACATGATAGTGAAGGTTTTAAGAAAATCCGTCAAATGATAAGAAATGAATGATGTTTTTAAGTTCTGATTTTGCGACGTCACGTGCCAGGTGCTTTTCCATATGTTGTGTACAACAAATTTGCATTTTCTCCAAAAAAATATGCACCCTTTTACCTGTACATTTAAGACATCATTAGAAATACGTTTTTACACACATACGTCTATGAAAAATATTCCGTTGTCAAAAACATAAATAAAAGCAACGTATGTAATTCTACCGTACATGGGAGAGCACCTCGCACGTGACGTCACAAAATTGAAATGTCAATAGATCATAACTTTCTTATCCCTTGACGGATTTTCGTATAAACGTTCAATAAAATGTTTCATTCATGTTTCTGCTGTGATTGAAACCAATTTAACTTCAGGGTGAACTATCCCTTTAACACGCTAAAATACAACATAATTTAGCGCTTGAGGTTGACACACTGACGATAATCTTCATGGTCATTGTTAAGTTAAGTGTTGATCTTCCACATTATCTTCTTAAGATGGCAACATGAAAGCGCGAGTGAAAGAATGGTTGTGATTATGGGGAGTGACTTCGGGTAATTCATATCATTATGTCTCTGACAAGTGTCAAGGACTGACATGTATTTATTCGATTACGTAATCCAGACCGAGAAGGCCGCACATCCTTGAAATTTCGTCTGAGAAAGCTGAGATTCTGCCCCTTTATCGATCAGACGCACGAATCCCTTGAAGACTTGTTTCCGAAACCTTTAATTGGAGTGACACAAGACATCGAAATCAACGTAAGCAGATAAAGTTTTAAGGAGATTAAACTGATTTTGTTTGACTTCGGAACTCACTTGGTTGCGCCGTTGATCTGCCATGCCTGTGATAATTGAAATATGTTATATGTTGTTAATCATGTCAGTTGTCTTGAGTTTACACCATTTAAATTGCAGCTCTTCATGTGAATCATTGTACCAGTTTCAATTTATCTTGGGTAAAATATCAAAATAGACGCACAGAAAGATGATTTTAATATGAAGTTTTGAAATTGTTCGTACTGAGTGGGTTGTAAATGATACACGGTACTTGCTGTAATTATTCCTGACAAATAACCTACGTTTAGTCGAAGTAAGAGGGAAGAAACGGGCGAGAGGAAAAAAAAACCCACTTAAGACAATTCCTCATTGCAATGCCAGGTAATGAATTTGATTAGTTCTAATCCCGTCGCAACTCGTACTGGATTTCCTAAAATTTCGTTTTAGGAGCGGGTTCTTAAATCTAGCCCACATTTTGTCTCTGAGCATGCTGAAAATAAATATTATATATCCTTCTCTCTTTATGTTTTTGACTGCTTGAGATTACAGTCTTGCACTATTGATACCATGTATCGATGTGCTATTTTATCGGGCATGTTTGAAGTTAGATACGGAGCAGCTATGTAATCGAGAGACCATCTTGGAGGAATTAAGAAGAAATAATGGTGATTTGCCATTTGGTCCACTCCTAATTGGTCCACTTACCATTTCGTCTATCATCACATGCCGATATGTATGGGTTAGGGTTAGGGTTAGGGTAGTGGGTCTTGATGAAGGTCAACGGTTGAGGTTAAAGTGTAGATTAGAGTTGTTGATAAGTTGACCGAGTATTTCAATCTAAAACGGTATTGTAAGGGGTTCCATGTTGACGAAATAGTGAGTGGACCAACTGAGATGGGACTAAATGGCAATAAACCGCAATAATGATGATAACAATACAATACAATATGATCCCTGCATTATTACCGTTTTGTGATATTTTGTTCTTCCTAATACCACCGAGAAAATCTTTCAATTGGCTGCCTCGTACAGATAGGAGAGAAATGGGGACCTGGTAGGATCCTTTGATCCAGTGGATGCAGGGCCGCACTTAAAGCAGTGTTCACACTGACGAGGCTGCCCTGGGTAAACAATGAATTACTATCGCCTTTCGAGGATCATGTTGACTTGTTTTCAGTTGGCGAAACACACCTCTCTCCTCTCTTCGCGGGCTCTTTAGGATTTTAGCTATTGTGATACATGTAATATGAACACTCTTTTTGTTGCGGCTCGTCTGTAATCCTCTGGATTAAGCCTCTCCAAGGACGTGCTAACTCGTGTGCACCGGCTTGATACTCATCCGTATGCATTAAATCCAGATTAAGGTGAACAGATTAGGTCATTTAATCACATCATGTCTCCAAATCACGGGATGATTGTCATGCAAATAGCACCACGTGCGAGTAAGTAGTACATAAGTCGTGTACTCTGGAATAAAGGGCCTGGAACAATTACAACAAAATATACCACGCAAAAACATGTCTGACCTGTTAATATACAAAATCAGCTCATGAAGTTGAAAGAATGTTTACAAGATTTCTGAAGTATTGATAGACATGATGAACACAAACATAAACAAGTACTTGTGAATCTTGGTCATGTCACCAGATCAACTGTGTACTCAGTTTGGATATGTCAGTCGTTGCTAGTCGTTGCTAGTCGGACGTACCTCGGACAAGCTTTGTGTTCACCCATTGGGACTTCGGAAGGTATTATTTGTAAGACGTAGTGCGTGTGTGTGTGTGTGTGTGTGTGTGTGAGAGAGAGAGAGAGAGAGAGAGAGAGAGAGAGAGAGAGAGAGAGTGAGAAAGAGAGAAATGTGGGCATGAGAGAAAGGAGAGAAAGAGAACAGAATGGATGGTGGATGTGTAAACCTTACATCACAGCAATTATTACTAAATTAAGATAAGTCTTCTTCTTCCTAGATGCATAGAGCAAACGCCCATGAAAGACCTCTCCACCCATGATTTCCTGTACACAGACCCCGTCCACTCCCTTGCCTACCCTCCCTGTCTTTACACTTTTCTCAAAGCCCACTGTTAATCTCCTGTAGCGAACTGCAAGGTCAAATAGTTCCTTCGTTAGGGCAACCGCCCCCCCCCCCCCCCCTTATCCCCTCCCGCACCCCAGACCCAAAATGTCATTATTAACACCTGTCCGTATTTATCACCCCACAAACCCGTCAGAGAGGAGTGATTAAAATTCCTCGCGACAGTTATCGAAATAGCTTACACAGGTATCAATGGGCGATTATACGTGAATGAACGTGACCGTAACCTTCAGCGAGAGAGGAATTTGGAAAGAATGATGTCGTACGTAAGGAGACGAGACTAATCCGGGTATTGATCGTGTCTGTATGTACATTGTAGTTTGTTCATCAGAGAGAGGGGGCGGGGGAGATGGAGAGAGAGGGGGGGGGGGGAGAGGGGGGGGGGGACAGAGAGACAGGCATAGAGACAGGGAAACAGAGAGAGAGGGTGAGAGAGAGAGAGGAGGGGGAATACGGGAGATCAAGAGAGGGGAGGAAGTGGGAGAGGGGGGGGGGGGGCACGAGAGGGGCGAGAGTAATAACATGAAACAACACTTCGTTATTGAATATTAACATTATTATTAACGTGCATGTTAAGAAGAGACACCATCAGACATACTGAACTAATGACGGATCAAGAAAGGCATGAGTTAGCGGCGGTTGAATAATCATCAACAAAGTCATCTTGCTGCCAACTGCATCGTCACTGTGTTTATGAGGACCTCCAAAAACCGCACTTCTAATTGATGTCTTACACATTTTTCATGAGAAACAACTGTCTTACCTTGAGATAGAGGGACGTTGTGTCATTGCTGTGTGTGACGTCATCGAGGGTGTTACTGTGTGTGGATCATGGACGTGTGAAGAATGTGGCATGGGGACCGGGTGGAAAGAGGTAGAGAGAGAGAGAGAGAAGGGGGGGGGGGGGGGTCGAGGACGGGGGATAGGGACGTCTTGAAACAAATTGAATTTTACACTTCTCAAGAAATACGAAAATGAGATTTGAATGTATTAAAAAATCCCCTTTCCCCCTTTATGGACTGGCTCATTGTGCTGTCAGCTGTCCTGATCCTGCCATTAACTGATTGATTGCTTATGTCATGTATGTAGATACGTGATTACAAAAAGGCATTGTCTTCAAACGAAACTGTTGCCAACTCGAGTCATGCGCTACAGCTCCCAAATTTCAAGACAATGCCTTCTCACTGACGATGGGTGAATAACGAACACTTTAACGTATAAGGGAAAGCACGATTGAGAAATGTTTCTTTTTCGTCAGTTACAAACACAAATCTTGAGCAATACTTTTTTTCCTGGTACGAAATGAGGTAAAACTACATTGCCCCCCCCCCCCCATTCCCTTCCCAATCCATGTCCCCATCCCCCTCTTTCTAAACAAAAACGTATGACGTGCCCATTTTGTCAATGATGTCACAGTAACAGTAGCTAGTCGAATTACAATTCAAGGTTTAAACTTAATTTTGACCTGAACTCTGTTTGTAGTTTCCTTCGTAATTTACTGGTTCTTTTAGAGGCTAAGTCCTTGTCGAAACACCCACAAATTAACGGGAGGACATGTTGAAATCACTGATTCATTAAGAAAACTTAAAGAAAGTCGTTTCTTCAAGTTCTTGATGAATCAGAGGATTAGGACGTCTTGTGGCCCTTCACTTGATCCCATCCTTCCGTGGACAGGTGAGGGGGCCGGACAGTGATTTCCGAGATTTTCAGGAACTTGGTGTTTTCAACACAAATATTGCATTTCGAGTTATGCATTGTTCCACTGTTTCCATGGTTTCAGCCGGTATTCATCGTTTCTCGTTGTCTGCTTTCCAGACGTCCTATTTAACACACTCCACTGATCACCTTCAACTATGCTTCTTTGCGCAGGCACAAGATCAAGTCAGCCATTGATCCAGGCATGTGTCTTACTAGCGCCTGAAAATTCAGTTACTAGTATACGTTGCTTCTCATCCGTATCTTTGCTCTATGTTTAGTTTCAAATGCACATTTCAGTGAATTTCATACATTTATGATTCCCATTTTATAGTGTGTAGCCAAACGATAGATATTACTGGGTGCCTTTCTCCCATCTCCTTACATGAAAGATCCCATCAACGAAACAGCAGTAATACAAATTTATCAGATGACATGAGTGAACCACTTCCCAGTTTACATGGTTTAGGCTCGAAAACACTGCAGTCGAAAATCCCTGTCTATTACCCTAGTCACCCCCTCACACGCACAGCGCGCGCGTAGCATCATTTTAGTGTCGCGTAACGAGCTAACCGCACGGGCGCATCATCTTCACCGGATTTCTGAAATTAAAGACTGTCCTTACCGGTAAATTGTGACAAAAGACACAGGAGACATGCCAAGTGACTCCTTGGGGTACGTTAGATGATGACGTGAACATGAGGGGTGACTTCACAGTCGATGCTTGAGTTTGCACATAATCGAATTTTTGTTGAGGTGGGCCACGCGGGAGCTGTTACTAGGTTTACTGTTTGTTGCATGTATTGGCTAATTGATCGCTTATTTATTTATTTATTCATTTATTAGTGTATTTATGTGTTTACTGTGGATTAATCTATATATCAATATATGTATTTATGTATTACTCATTTATTTTTACAGTATTATTATTTATCTATCAATTAATTCATATATCCATTTATTTTTGAAATATTTGTTATGTTATGTTATTAACATTATCATTATTATTATTATTTTTTTTTCTTTTTCTTTTTTTTTTGCGGGGAGGGGGGGAGGATGGTGTTTCCGCGTAAACCATTACCATGATCCTCTTTGATTTCCTCTTCACGCTTAGCATATTAATACTTTCACTAGCGCTCCTCTACTATCAGGATTATCATGATTATGTCTAAATACATGCAACGTACGGGTCTGTCTGTAAAGACGGGGTAATAGATTCACATTCTTTCTTCGTGTACTACATGTACATCCCCCCCCCCCCCCCTGATCACTGATCACTCTCTCTATACCCCCAGCGGGCTCACCCCACACACCTTCGCCCGTCCCCACCCCTCTATTTCGCTCGCACTTTTGAATTATGCTTACTAATCTCTTCGGGAGTTCAAAATGTAGTACACGGTGTATATGCTTGTACTTTTAAATGATTTTGACCCCAACATCTCATTCATACCTTTCTGAAGTCGTATGAATAAGTTTTTTTCTCTCTCAAAAGACCCTTTAAGACCATTATATCGGCTTCACGGTACCCTTTCACATCTCTCGCATGCATCAAGAAGTCGATAACTGTTAATGATTACCATCGATCCGTTGTTATTGGGAAGGGGAGGTCGTCGCCTTACCCATCATAACCACCGCGTTGTTTCGTAACTCCTGCACAGAGAGATAAATATCGATGAAAAAATGGCGCCAGTAACGGACCGTTAACCCTCTTGGAAGGAAGGAGTTGCAAGCTTGATTGAAACGTACTACCTGAACCATATGAAATACATCATACCCTATAGAGGCAAAATAGTTTGTACAGGGGCTCTTTCGTTATTCCCAGGGGCTCTTGGGGACCCTTCTGGCACCAAATTGCCCTGGGCCACCGTGTGATTTTCTTACTGCTTCAAACCCAACCTTCAGTACCCAGAGAGCTATTCAATAGCAAAATAGCGTGGCTTCTAGGCTGCTGGACATTTCTGATGCAAACTCTACAATGAACAAATCTGTCTAGAGTGTCTTTAATAATCAAAGCTAGTTCTTATCCCACTGCCCCTGTCGACATGGAAAGGAAAAGATTTGGTCATGTCGGTACTAGGCACACATATTAATCTGTGATGAATGGATTCAGTGTATCAAAACGCCTGAAAGCCATGCTGCGAACACAAGGAAATGACCTTGAGGTTCACATGTATCTTATGTTGCGTGGACCAAACATATACATGACATAATACATACCTGCTTACTTCCTATGTCATTATGTCTCTCTATCATGTACACACAGTGTGACAGTGCATGAATGATGTTGTATGTGTATATGCATTCAATGCATATATGTCATACGTAAACTGCATAGGAAACGATTACCGCCAAGAAAAGTAGAATATAGGTCTTTTAAGAGATTTGACGTAAAGAGCTATCTCCATGATTTAGAGCATTTAGACTGGAAAGCATGCTTAGAAACGAATCAGATCGATGTTGCCTGGCAAGAGTGGAAGCAATGTTTCCTGAAAGTCAGTAACAAGCATGCCCCGTTTGTCACCATGAGGGTAAGGGGAAATAGAACTGCCTGGGTAAATGAAGAATATATCGAATTGTCATACAAGAGAGACAAGTGCAAACAGAGGGCCCAATCAACGAACAATAAGAGAGATTGGAAACTTTACTGTGATGTGAGAAATTATGTAAACAATCTAAAGAAAACTCTCAAGAAAGACCATTATCGTAGCAACATACTAGAAAATAGAAGGAACCCTGCACAGTTATGGAAAATACTTAATAATCTTAGAGGTAGCAAGGCAGGTTCTAGTGACTGTGTCATAACAGACGTGTTGAACGTAAACGGTCAAGAAGAGTTTGATACTATGACCATAGCAAACGAGTTTAATGATCATTTTGTAACGGTTGGTGCTAAAATACGAACCGAATATAATATTGATAATAACAGTAATTTGCATAACACGCATATCTTTTTTGAGTATGAGAATAACAGATATATATTTGACGATATAGACGAAACCACTGTTTTTAATATTCTAAAATGTCTGGATGTTAAAAAAGCTACTGGTATCGATGGAGTAAGCGCCAAGCTGTTGAAAGAGGCGTCACCTGTCATATGTAAATGTTTGACGCATCTTTTCAACTTGTCACTCCAAACAGGATGTATACCACTTGACTGGAAGCAAGCTAAGGTTACCCCCATACACAAGGGTGGAGAGAAAGACAACCCTAACAATTATCGCCCAATATCTGTCATTCCTGTCGCAATGAAAGTCTTCGAAAGAATAGTTCATGACCAGCTTCATGAATACTTGAGTGAAAACAAATACTTAGCCCCACAACAGTCTGGTTTCCGTAAACACCATTCTACAAATACAGTACTTACCTATCTCAGCAATTATCTGTACAAAGAAATGGATCACAGCCGACTTACTGGCATTATTTTCCTCGATCTTAAAAAGGCGTTCGATTTAGTTGACCACAATGTTTTAATTCACAAGCTTAAATTGTATGGTGTTCAGGGAAAGGAGATTGAGTGGTTCAAAGCTTATTTGGCTGGTCGTACACAAAGCACGTTAATCAAAGAGACAGTGTGGGATGTAAGGGACATAACAATAGGAGTCCCCCAGGGGTCAATCCTAGGCCCACTTTTATTCACATTAATGGTCAATGACTTGCCAAGGATTGTAACAAAGAGTCAAGTCTTGATGTATGCTGACGATACAGCCCTGGTATATAGTGGGCAGACTGCTGATGAAATAGAGGCAGCACTTAATGCTGATCTCTCTTCTGTGGCCCAGTGGCTGCATTACAATAGATTAGTCTTAAACCCCACCAAAACCCAGTATATATTATTTGGTACACCCCAGAAACTTGCAAAAACCCGTGACCTAAAATTACATGTGAACAATCATGATATAGAGAGAGTACACTGCTACAAGTACTTAGGGGTAATCCTAGATGACAACTTAAACTGGCAGAAACACATTGAACACACAAGTAAGAAAATATCATCCCGGTTGGCATTGCTGGGGCGTCTCAGAAATTACCTTACCCTCAGTAGTGCCAAACTGCTTGCAAATGCTCTAATACTCCCGTACTTTGACTATTGCAGTTGTGCGTGGTCGAACTGTGCACAATACGTAAAAGAAACACTCATTAAGCAACACAAGAAGATGGCAAGAGGAGTATTAAGAACAGAAGCCAGAACCCCCACCAATATCGTATTACAACAACTAAACTGGGTTCCAATACAAGATAGATGGGATTTCCAAGTTTGTAAAATGATGCACGCTGCTGTACACAGTTATGCCCCACCATATTTAAACAACACAATAGTAACAACAAGAAATACACACAGATACAGTACCCGTTCCTCCTCCGATCATGGTCTTATAATCCCCGCGGTACGCACCCAAACCGGCAAAAAGTCATTTTCACACTATGGGTCAACCATATGGAATAACTTACACCCAGAAGTTAAACGTACCACAAACAAACAACAATTCATATCATTATATTGGAGATACAAAAATACACAGCAATAGAACAATCTAGTGTAAACTCTTTTAACATAAGTATGTATTACAAATAATGATACCTGTCATGTATATGTTTCCTTTTGGATATATTTCTTAACCAAATGGTCACATGTAGACTCGTGATGATTGTTAAAACATAATCATGTATCGTTCATGAATTGTGTTATTGTTCACTTCTTTACATTGGAAAAATCTGATTGGGCAACACATGTTTTTATGTTTGTTTTTTTCAAATAATGATACCTATGAAGTTTATGTTTTTCTTTTAAAAATATTTAAAATCAATGGTCACACTAACACTCAGTCATTATGTTTGTTAGATACAACCATACATCATTCTTGTCTTGTGTTCCTGTTTCACGATCGTTTACATCGGAAGAAATCGGATTATGTTAAAACTTGTACGTAAACATAATCCATGTATGCCTACCAGTTTCCATTGATAATTGATTTTCTATGTGTCATTGTCCAATGCAAAACGGATGATTATTGATACAAATATGTGGAATATCTTGTGCAAAAAAGGTGATAATTCACCTGCCTACCAGTATTTGAACTGATCAATTTGATGTATGCTTAAAACAGTGTTATTGTTTACTGCATAAATGGATATAATTGTTATTTGATGTATGTTCAAGACAGTGTTCTTGTTTACCGCATAAGTGGATATAATTTTTTTTGTTAAAAAAAACGACAACAACCAAACATATAATTATGTTCTGAGTTACAATTTGTGCCGAAAGGTGAGAACAATTGTGCGTACCAGTTATTTTTTTTTTCTTTCAAGTGATTCATATATAATCAACTGTGCTATTGTTCACTGCAAAAATTGATAAAATATTTTGTTTGTTAAAAACATGTGTGGTTAATGTCCTGGACGAAATAAGACAAGTACATGTGCTTACCAGTTTTGCCAGTGATGTAATGTGACACATGTTTTCAACTGTTCAAATCGCTCACTGCAAAAACAGATAACTTTTTAATTTTGTAAACAAAATCCCCTCACATATTTATATATATACATACTTGGTTACTAGTCGAAGAGAAATGATACATGTGCTTACCAGTATTACAGGAGTGTCTACTTGGAATACCTTTTCAACTGTTATTGTCCATCGATAAAATTCAAATTCCTAAATGGCGTTTATTTCTCATTGAACTATACATGTTATTTGTTTGTATATATGTAAACCATGTTTGTGTTATATGTCAAAGCAGGGCCCCCTGGTAGAACAGTGTTCAACCACTGAAGGGGCTACCCTGGGTAAATAATACCAATAAAATAAAATAAAAATAAATAGAGAGTGGTTTTACTTTTGGCATTAGCTCATTATCCTCTCTGATATCATATGCCTTATTGTCAGTAACCTCGACAGAGTTACGTAGCATCTTTCTTTGAAGGGAGTACGCCTGTTCTCGTATTAATATGGAAGTGTATCATTTCGCGTTAGTAAGTCGTTGCATGATGATTTCATGTGCCATCTAGTAAACATATTGTACTGAATTTAGACGATGGCTTACATCGAATGGTACAACGTACAGTGTCATACCAAATGAAGATATGACCTATGAATAGATACAACATTTCTTCAAAATGTAGAGACTACAAAACCAAACTAAAAAAAAGAAACACCGAAGGAGAAAGATTAGAACAACCGTGTGTTTTTACGACATGTCCTCAAGGGGCTCTGATCTATCAGCTCTCCTCCCACTGGCTGCTTAGACCCGTCACAAAGTCAACATTTCTGTTCCCTACCTTTCCCTTGTCAATCAACGTGAGGGAGAGATTGTGTGGGGGAGAAGGGAAACAGCAAGTATATATATATATATAAATATATAAAGGGCATTGGCGAGGTTGCGATGACGATGGAGATGTAGATGCAAAATACAAGATAATAAAAATAATATAATCCTTTCATCAAATGGGGTGGTGGATAAGGGGGAGAGGTTATGAAAGGTTGAAGCAAGGAGGTGGGGAGGGGTCGATAATGAGTGATGAAAATATTTATAAATCAATGTTGGCAATTTCTAAAAAAAAGAAATATGGCTTGAATGTAAGGAACAGGAATGGTTGATGATCAGTGTCCGTCGTGATCATGGCAGAGCCGATTTACCATTTCTACTGTCATCAGTAGGTCCATATTTCGTTCCATATCAACGATTTTATTACTTGAGATGATTCATGTCTTGCATCCTGAAGCCAAACGAGAATAGGACCCATGGACAGATGGTGGTGTAGAATGTCACTCCATCAATACTTGATTTAGAGGTCTCTACCACTTCCACCCTATCACCATGGAACCTACCATGAATCATTAAAAATCAGGGATCTTCAAACCATTATTAATTCCTTACCGCAAAGACTGGTTTATTTCTGCCAAGAATTAAGAATAGAATTTGGACATGTTTCAATGAGGATTCACAACCAGAATATACGAGAGAAAAAATGGGCTACATAGTTTTCTCTTTATTATTTTGTATTGATTCATTTTCAAACACATGGGGGAATACCAGATTTAGCCAATGTTCCTTTTTACTCGGCCCTCATATACAAATTGTTCTTAACAAAAATGATTTAACCAGAATGCATTCCAAATAGACAACTAAAGTTTTCTAACTAAAAAGACACAATACACCAATACATTGTTTTATCTCCGAGTAACTTTTTCTTTTATCATGTGTAGGCCTATACTGCATTTGAAGTGTTTTTCAAATGTTTGGCTCAAAAACTTATTCGACCTTCCCTTCTGGTTTTTGAAGGTTATCATTTGTTTTGTTTCCCTAATATGGCCGTGGTGTTCCCTAAAAAGAGGTTTGGGAAGCTAAATATATCGGGCTATCAAATCTAATTTCCGGTGAAGTGTGTGAAGCCGAGAAAGGATTCGCCAATCAGAAGAAAGCGATCGAAGTATCCCTCGGATATATCTGGCCGAGTCAGGATTGATAGGTCACGTGGTAGACTCACTCTAAACGACAATTGATGAGTGATTTGACATGTGAGTGACACAACGCCACGTGCACCGTATATGTTAGGTATACTGCATAGTAAATTATTCAATATTAAGTTGTTCTTAATCGATGAACAATGAAGTCGACCTAGATGTTGAAAATGGTAACTTATCAGATATGCTATATGAGGGCCAGACTCGACTATTACTACTGCTACTACTCATACTATTACTACTTCTACTACTACTACTACTACTACTACTACTACTACTACTACTACTACTACTACTACTACTGTTACTACTACTACTACTACTACTACTACTACTACTACTACTACTACTACTACTACTCATATTCCAACTACGTCCACTTCTTCTTCTTCTTCTTCTTCTTCTTCTTCTTCTTCTTCTTCTTCTTCTTCTTCTTCTTCTTCTTCATTTTCTTCTTCTTCTTCTTCTTCTTCTTCTTCTTCTTCTTCTTCTTCTTCTTCTTCTTCTTCTTCTTCTTCTTCTTCTTCTTCTTGTAATACTGATATTCCTTTTACTCCTACTATTACTACTACTACTACTGCTACTACTACTTCTTCTACTCCTTCTTCTACTTCTACTACTACCACTACTACTACTACTACTACTACTACTACTACTACTACTACTACTACTACTACTACTATTACTACTACTACTACTGCTATTACTACTGCTACTACTACTTCTTCTACTCAGGCCTTCTACTACGTCTACTACTACTACTACTACTACTACTACTACTACTACTACTACTACTACTACTACTACTATTACATGTACTACTACTGCTACTACTACTACTACTACTACTACTACTACTACTACTACTGCTACTACTTCTACTACTACTACTACTACTACTACTACTACTACTTCTATTTCTACTAGTACTACATGTTCGTCTAGTACTACTGCTGCTGCTGCTAGTACTACTATGACGACTCCTACTACATCTACTATCTATCAAAACATTCTATTAAGAGAGAGTACTTCGACCTATTGCTATGTTCATGTGTTGAGACATAGATGGGACGCGACAGATCGATGATGCATCATTCAGACATGTCACATGGAAATGTCGTTATACTTGGCTAAATATTTACAGAGGTCGGGTGTCAAATCGCATGAGGACAGTCATTCGAGTTCGTTGAACTCTCACTCTCCAATTGTTTTTATAGTTTCTCTCGCTCTCTCTCTCTCTCTCTATCTCTATCTCTCTCTTTCTCTCTCGCTCTCTCTCTCTCTCTCTCTCTCTCTTTCTCTCTCTCTATCTTTCTCTCTCCCCTCCCTCTCACCCCCTCTCTCTCTCCTTCTTCCCACTATCTCTCTCTTTCCCTCCCTCCCCCTCTATATCTCTCTCTTTGCTCATTTGCCTCATCTGTCTTTATCTGCCTGCCTGTCTGTCTGTCTGTCTGTCTGTCTGTCTGTCTCTCTCTCTCTCTCTCTCTCTCTCTCTCTTCTCTCTCTGTCACTCTCTCTCTCTTCCGTCCACACCCCATCTCTCTCCCTCTCATTCTCTCTCCCCCATCCCTCTCTTTATCTTCCACTCTCTTCTTTTCTCCTCTCTTCTCGACGATGTTCTCCGTCTTTTTTTGTTACTTACTTACGTGATTTGTTTACCGTTTAACCGTCTACTTTGTCTGGCAATGTTTCTAAACTTGTTCACACACTCTTTCCTTCCTTGCTTACACCTTCCTGTGTATTATTTCAATCTCTTTCAGCCATGTTCAGCCTTGTACATATAAGGTTACTTAGTACAATACTTTTTATGTTGATGTGTATGCTTTGACCCATTCCGTCATGGACATCTTTTATTGAGAATTCTCTTAGAAGATCTCATTATGCTTCTTCTTTTTCGTCTTTAAATCTCTCAATTCAGTCGATATCACGTTTGATTCATTAAGCTCGCTTCATACGTCCTTGTTCAAATACTGCAATAGAAGAATGTACAATTTTGATGCACAGAATCTCATGCGTATACTCCCTTTGTGCTATTGAAGCGTTTCCACATTTCGCATACACGGAGATCCCATACAGAAATGATGTCCTTGTCACACGTATAAGATTAAACGTGTATTATTACTACCTTGTACGGCCAAAGATTCACAGTATTTGTTTCTTGCATTCTTGGCTTCCCTCCGTTTTCACAAAGAAAACACGTTTTCTTTTCAGCTTTCATCAGAGAAGTTCCCATTCCTCGAAAGTCAACAGCGGCCACATTGACCGAGTCAATGACAGCTATATTGTCAAGGACGTTGCTCGGTCCCAAGGTTAACCTTGTGCATATAGACATGACATGTATGAATTATTATGCGCAGATGTGTTTTTGGTCAATACACAGAATCACACCCCAATATCAAGTCGGCAATTGATGTCAACGTGGCGAGGGTGTGGTCGGAATCTCTATTCCGCCCCCCCCCCTTTCCAATCCATTTGAAATTCCCGTCCCCCATCCCTATCTCTCCCTATCTATTGCTGTATATTTTCACCATTATCACCACCCCTCTTTCTCTCCCCCCACCTTAACCCCCATCTTCCCCCTTCCAACTCTCTCTCACACACGACAGCACAAAATAAATAAGAAAGATAGAATAGCAAAAGTCGAAAAGGGGAAATGCTTTGGTTTGGTTTATCCATCGTTTCCTCTCCTTCCTCCGTGTATCCACTCGACCTCTTTTGCTTCCCCCCTCTCTACCCCTTCTGTTCTTCCTTTCCCCTTCCTCATTTCGCATAATTACACGTCACCCCACCCCGACCCCCTTCCGCCCAATGAATAAAAATAAAAATGAAAATAATAAAACAGACAACTAAAATAATAACATCATATAATAATGAATAACAAATACTAATAATAACAATAATACAACATTTCCATTGAGTTTCTGGAAAGCAATGTTCTTTCCTAAAATGCTTTTACGTTTACTCGCACCATTGAATTTCTGTACGACCTGTAATCTTTATTTGCTCAGTCAGTGTTGACAGCAGAAGTATAATATGTCTACTCCACTCCGCGAATTATGTGAATGACATGAATCATGAATCATCGGTATGTTTACTGATCAAGGGTCATAATTATTTCCCTTCTGATATGAGCAGAATTTGATTGATATTTACCTCGTGTTTCTCTGCTCCTTTTTGAACGTCATTTGCCGTTAGTGATGTTATATATAAGATTTCAATTATTGTAACGTACCATCAATAACTACCATAGCAACAGGTGCAATATTAAGAGCTCATTGGCTGTTGCTATGGTAGTTACCATCGATGGTAAAGTAACAATAATTTAAAACCTAAACTGCAACATGGCACAGAAACATACAGACTTTAGAGGGCGGTATATAAGTTTAGTTTGAAGTACAGGGCTACAAGTCTTATCCCGCTTAAAAAGAGTTGCGATTGAGCTTAATCGACCGTAAGTACAATCCCCATACAGAATTATGATTGGTTACACTCGGAAGTCACGTTGTGACTGAGGAAGACGATCGTTCAATCAATAGTGTGATGTTAGGTAGTATAAACATCCTAAGTTGCAACGTAACTGCATCTGATTACTTTGCCAATTTTTGCAATTATATTCCAAAGGTCGAGAGGGTCAATGCTTGCTATTACGTGCCCTACAAAATTTGTGTAAATATATGACTCATACATGTTTATATATGTTTTGTTTTTTTTCTGGTAAATATAGGCTGTTAATGTTTAGAGCATTAGACGGTCAGATTCCATAAACTTATAATGGTATATCAGCAAGAATAACAATCGAACATCACCATCTTCAAACGATTGATGCGTTACAAACACTGTCTTCAGTCGCTATGTGATTATTTAAACTAAAGGTAAACTGTGTAAAGTACTGGTCGTGCCGATTACAGGCCGTAGTCATGAACCATTCTGCCGTTATTACCGAGTCCATATTTCATATCAATTCAAGAATGTTATCAGTTTGAGATGATTCATGCGTAGAATCCTTTCATGAATACGAATAGAGTCTATGGTCACAGTATCTAGGGATGCACAGCAGACATCTCCCTAGTAATAGTCTTTACACACGATATCCTTATCTTGGACATATACTCACTACGCTTGTAATGTATGGACCGGGGTCATTGTTGCATATAGCTTTTCAATTATTGTAACTTACCAGCAATGGTAATTACCAAAGCAACAGCCAATGAGCTCTCATTATTGCACCTGTTGGCATGATATATACCATCGATGGTAAGTTGCAATAATTGAAAAACTATATGTAACATGTCCTAGGGTTATGCGTAGAAATTACCATGCTATCACAGGAAAGTTATATCAGGTACATGTAGGTGATTCTTTTGTAAAATCCTGCACATATATGTGGGCTATACCTCCAACATGTCAGTACTAGACTACCATGACTCTGAGGTCAAATACTCCAGTGCGGACAAAGTGAAGGCAAATATCGCTACAAGAGCGCAGAGCAAAGAAATAAAACGTACAATGAAATTGAAACTAGCGCTAGACATCAAGAGCATCACCGTCACACGTTCAAACGTTAGTCACAGCGTGCGCTATCTTTCATGTGTTGATATAACCTTTTTTTTTTATGACAAGTGGCATTCTTCTTATTGTTATCGCCATACATCTTACAAGAGCGACATCGTGTGAAAGGTGACAAAAGAAAACGACGGAGACCCATTCATACATCTTTTCTTGGTGCCATGCCAGTATAGTCGGGATAGTTGTGAATCATTTTGACCCAAATTACGCACAATGGATAGCTGTGAACAGTCTTTTGAAAGACAAATTTCCTCTTTTTTGCGTCCCTTTTTTCTGTGTATCCTTAGTTGAATATCGGTGGTTTCTCTTAAAAGGTTGCACAGACAAACGCGCGAATTTATCGTTATAAGAAAGGGGTACACGTATTGTGTCGTTAATGAAAAATAATTACCAGCACTGATTCAACTAACATTGTGTTCATTCATTCTGTGTACAATTGTTGAAATGTAAACTCGTGACAAAAGAAACTCAAGGCTGTTTTATGAAATGTCTTAAAGAGAATGGAGATTGTGAGAGTCTTTGCCAAACCATTCTCAATGGGCATTGTTCACTACAAAGGTAATGTAATTACACATTGACAATGATTGATCACACCCAGGCATGACTGCACTCTATGATACAAGGGCGGCTGAAAAAAAAATACATTAACTTGGTAATGTTGCGACTCGGGGCTGTTATATTGAATGTTCAACGAGAAAAGCAATTGTTGAAGAATGAAATGACTAAAGACTTTACCCATCCCAGGAGCATTGTTCAATACAAATGTAAAGTAATTCTCACACACATTGAACATGTTGACACATGCTCGCAATCTCCAACTAAAGGGGGCTGATATGAAACATTAACTTAGTGATAGAGTTATTAACATCAAGGGGGGGGGGGGGGAGGTGAAATGGAATAAAACTGATACACTTTGCTTATGATTGTTAACGATAACCTCGTGAGATCAGAAAATGACTTTCAAAAGGAAACAGGCGTAATGAACGCTCAAACAGTCATATGTGAGATACGACAGTCGTAGATGTTTTATCCAGGCAATAATGTAATTTATCCTCGCTTGCTAATGCCTTCACTCTTTGTGTTAATGATTATCGTCATTCTGTTATCGATTCGTTTCTTTGTTAGTACCGTTAATGGTACGGAAAAGTGTGTGATTCTGTTGTACTTGAACTTACACTTGAACTTGAACTTGAACTTGACGGTGAGTGTGGTACATGATAAGGAAATGCTAAAGGTATATTATATGTGATACGTGACAATAAAGGGTTCATTAAGTCTCTTGAAATACACCGGCATTCCGAGGTACCTATGCACCTGTTGGTTACCGGAAATAGCTCGACGCGGCTACAGGAATGCTATTGTTACATTGTTCATAGATATATTGTAAGAGTTTATATCAGTTGAACAACATGCAAACAACAAAAATGATTGGCACACGTATGTTCATTGTGTGGCATGCACGCGGCTTTTGTCATTTTCCCCTGTATTCACTTTCCATAAAACAGACATAAACAATGAACCAAGGTGAATATCATTATGATAATATATATAAATATTTACCCTTGTCATGCGCTATAAACTTCAATTAAGCTGCATTAAAAATGCATTCCCCCCTCAGGGATGATTAACTATGATGTATTGATATGACAACGATGTTATTTATGTACACTATATGGATCCAGTACCGTCACCTAAAATTAGAAGCTAGGAACCACAAAGTGTCGATGACAACTGGAATGGAGCGCCCTCTATGCACGAAGGAGGAGAAGATGATAGGAAGAAGATGGAGGAGAAGAAGATGGTGATAGAGTAGCCCACCCAGAGATTAAGATTAGAGCAACATAAAGGTGTTGGGCTTATGAAAATCCACCAAAGGATAAGAAAGTTTTGACTTGTTAAAAGCTGTTATTGTATGACGTCACTTGCAAGCTGTTCTCCCATCTGGTGTGTATTTTATGGTTCCATAATATCTCTTGTTATGTCCTGATGAAGGAATGAATCTTGTGTGTGAGTGCGTGAGTGTAAACACATGTGTCTAATGATATATGAAATACACAGCTTAAAATTCCCTTTGAGAACATTTTTTTCTGCGTGTATTGGATTAGCTCGCAAGTGACGTCACAAAATCCAGGACGTGAAAATTCATAACCCTGTTATCTTTCACCAATACATTTCTTTCATGTTTCATTGGTTTTTTTTATCGAAACCATCTTAACTTCAGGATGGAATTTTCTTTTAAGTCTTAAAGACAAGACATCAAGGGTCATAAAGCTGTAGGCATTACAGTTTGGAGTTTGGGATTAATTCCGTAGAGATACAAAATAATAGTCACCCGCTGACCATTCCGACACTAATTGACATGGCGGAAACAAATGGGAGGGGTATACGCCAATTGTACTAATGTTGCTCCGGCCCAGATCAAAGGAAAGACAAACCTTCTTCTAATCCATTTGCTGGATTTGCCGATCATGCAGATGGAGATTGTACGTCACCGTCATCTTATCAACGGAACGCTGCTTTCGCCTACGGGAGTCGTGGAGTTGCGGAACGCTCAATCTGCCGATGAGTTCCGCTCGATGCCCCCTCCCATTCCCCCATGCCCACACGCATGTATACATATACACACACACACACACGCACACAATCCTCCACAAGACATGTTCATCTCATAAAAAATGTATGCTATTAACCCGTTGTTCACCAGACAAACACACTCTGTGTGGGATTCGTGTGTATTAATGGGTGGGAAAAAAACAACACATAGCGCGCAAAGAGCTTTGCTCCCCTGTGACCCCCATAAAATGTGACTTATGCCTAAGACTCCCGGAGAATATTTGGGTTTGGCGTTCCGTTTTCTCCGGCACCTCTTTTCAGTGTTTTTCCAGGGCCGGGCTATGCGAATGCGTTCAACATACTTTTTGTCTGCACCTTGGTCATATCGGTGCATGCGGGGTACTACTTTATCAAGGACCTTCTCTGCTACCAGTGATGCTGAGAGTGTGAGATCCAGGGTATTTAACAAAGCATCACCCTTACTACATTCATTCGTTTCTGCATCTCCGCCTCCAAAGAAAGCGTCACACATCACATTACGTGCGCGAAAAGCGTACAAGAATAAACGCGTTTAGCTCCAACCAAGCCCACGAAGAAACTCGTCTCCCATCCATACTTGCGTTTCCTCAGTAGTGGGATAGCTCCGTGGATAGGTGTTGGAGAAGACGTTATCTAGTCATCGTGCGTGGTCATTTTGGAATGTAACGTATTTTCAGTATAACGAAGACACCAGTTTCGGAAATTCATCTCAAGGAAGTTGTTAAGTGGTGGCTGGTCACGTGTTAAAGACGTTTGATTCGGCGAGTAGCTGTATTCAGGCATCTTCACTATGTTTCCTTGATTTGGTTGCTTTTAACAATATTGAAGTTGGAGGAATATCACAGATGTAAGTGTTCTATTTCTGATGATAGTAAGCAAATAATCAGCGTTGGTGAGGGTGATGGGACGAACTATCACTTCCGAGGCGATCTGGATGTAGCTATCTTTCCGAAGCGCAGCTGAGGAAAGATAGCGTATACATTCAGATCGCCGAGGAAGTGATAGCTCGTCTCATTGCTTGAAACCAAAAGTTGATTATTTGCTTTATATCCCACATATTCCACATCTGAAACCAAGTATCTATACCAAAAATGACAATTTGACGTAAAAAGGTAATGTTTACTTATCTCCATAACCCCAAGCCGCTGCCATGGGGAACACGCGTTAGGACGCGCATTAGGACGCGCATTAGGACGCGTATTAGGACGCGTATTAGGACGCGCATTAGGACGCGCGTTAGGGCGCGCGTTAAGACGCGTTAGATGTTAAGTGATAGTCCGAGTGTAACGCACTTTAAATTTCGCGCGTACTCAAAATATTAATCACGCATTAGGACTGTGAGGAGTGAAGAGATCAGCGAACCCAAAAAGTACTATCACCTAGAGTGTAACGAAATTTTATTCTCAGGTGATCTGATAGGAAAAGCTACGCCTCATCACGTGATCAACTCTTGACCAATCATATAGCAACATTCTCAGTATGTGGAATATAATAAGTGTATCAATACATTACTAATCTCTCTGAATCCTTATCGTATCACCTTTATGATGCCCTCTGATCGAGCCTGATGAAAGTGAGATGTGTTATATGAATTCTTATTTAAACCTTTTATATAATGTTTGGCCGTTGTATCTATGATATGAACATCGTAAAATCTATCATTTGAAACGAAACTAAGTAACTAATTTTGAATAATTAATAGAATGTAGACCTGTCCATTCATTGTATTGTATTGCTCATTTATTATTATTCCTAGTTCTAAAATCAAGGTTTCCATGCAAAATCTATTAGAAGTATTACATATGTGTGAATGTGGTGTAATTTAAGAGATTAACACACCCAGATTGGAAATCTAACTACATATAATCCACGTTGTGTATTTCTTTTGACAATATGGATTGAGCAACAAAATCGATTAATGTAAGCGGTTCCCTGTTCCAAACGATAAAATAAAAGAACTAGCCACTTAACTCTTTCTGTGCCAGAGAAAGAGCTGCGCTGTGGGATTTGAATGTACTACTAGTGCAATAAGGAATCAATGGTGCTTTAAGAGTTAAGCTAAAATTGAACTGTCACAATGTACAAATGGGTACGTGCTATTGCACTAGCATGTTGTGACAGGTTGCTTTCTCATTAACCGTAATTGGTCATTTCATCCAATGCATAGGAACCACCTTGCGAGTTCCACAAGCACACCTTGCAGGTTCGAGTTGAGGTAATTTCCGCTGTTGATAGAAACAAATCCCGAATTATGTGAACCAGACGGAAAGCCAAAGCAAATAAAACACATTAAACAGAATGAATACATGTGGAGATTTATTCCCACGCGAATGTTACAATGAATTTGTAGAGATACAAGCAATGTGATTATTTCCCACGCTCTATGTAAACGAAAGACTGAACGAAGGTAGAAGAAGACAAAGAGACATCTACATGTATAGATCAGTGTACACAGGGCATGAGTAATGACTGGAAGGGGGGTCGGTTCAATAAAACATCGCGTGGGGTACAGAGTTCCCCCCCCCCCCCCCCACCACCACCACCACCTCCACCCCACGCCAGTATGAAACCTTACAGACTCTGATCTGATCGTTAGATTTTGTATTTGATGAAACGTATTTTGAGAATAGATAGGCGTCTAATTTTGTATGGAATAACGAATAATAATATGGAGGATTTTGCGCAATGCCCCCCCCCCCCACCTTATCCCATCCTTTTACCCCACTGCCACACATGAAGTAGCTAAATGAAGAGATACGAAGTGACCCTTTATTTGCGTGTATTGTGAGGAAGGTGGGGGGGAGGGGGGGGGGGGTGGAACAAGTTTCCAGATGCCCCCTAGAGATGAACAAAATGCGAACATCGTGATAAGCTCTGCTATCTCCTATTCCCTTGACCATGTTGACTTCATTCCCACGTTGTTGTTTTTGTCTTGGAAGGAATGTATGTTGTAAGGTTCTTGCTTATGTAGGGGAAAATGACTCGACATTATTGATATCTGTCTTGGTGCCAGCGAATGACATGTTCCTGCAATGTCGAAAAAAAAATCAAGAAAGTGTTGTGGGTTTCTTTTTCGTTCGTGTTGAATGAGTGATATTTTACTCTGGGTTATAAATGCTGTTTACTGGGCTTTACGTGCGTCCGCCCTGTCTTTAGACAGATGAATAAGTCTATGAAATCCTAACTCCACCTTTTGAAATCATTGCTTCCATGTAGTTGAAACAAATCAATGCACAGCAAAAACGTGAACACGTTATTATCAAATTTTGCTTGTCTGTTATTGCATAAGCATATGCTAACTTTATTAACGATATTTACTTGAAATGTATTGTATATTAAGGTTAATTTCTCGAAAATAAATGAAATAAAAATGTAATACTTGCATAAAGAACGACACCTTTCGTGTGGCAACATTTCAAAACAGTACACCCGAAGAAAGACATTTGCAGGTAATTGTTTGAAAATTAATCTTGACAGAGAAACATGGGCACAGCATCGACAGATAAAATGAAAGGAGAAAATTGAAGCGAGAATGAAATGCTTCCACTTTTGAATAGTTCTCTGTAGTGCTAGAACATGCAAATATGTATTTCTAAGACAATGGTGATATTGATATAAATCATGCTTATGCGATGGAGTCCATATTTCAAACATCTATTATGGATATCGTGCGTCATACGGTAGTTGTTCTTGACAGAAGACCGTTTCCTTTGCTTGTTGACAGCAGGGAATGATCGCCGCAGGTACTTATTACCTTGAATACTCCATGGTGATGATCTTGGGAGATCCCGGCATATTTTCTCACGAATCTACTTGCAATTTGATCCTGTGTTATGGCTGAGGGCCTTCTAGGAGCTGTGGTGGTAGAAAGTTGAAATGGGATATTTGTATCTGAGTGTTCATGTCCCTTTTCTTTGTTTTTGTATTCTCATCTTCCTGTTTCTCTTTCATTAGATGTTTTGTTCATGTTCCTCATATTTCCTTGTCGAGCATTTGCGTTTTTTTATCATCTCATGTGTCATCTTCTTCCTCATCTCGTCCTTGTTTATTATTTTTTTTAATATCATTGCTATGTCCCCTTCCTTCACCTTCCTCCTGCTCCTGTTAAATACTCGCCCCCTCCCCCTTACCCCATCCTCTTTTTTCACTGTCCTCTACTTTTTTCCCCTTTCCCGCGTTATCCTTCTTCCCATTCCCTCTTTTTGAAATTGTCGCTTCTGTAAAATGTGTACGATTTGTAGTAATTACACCTTAAATAAATTGTTATTTGACATGAACTATCTTATTTTTTCATTCCACATGCACTGAATCAACAACATCACCATAATCACAAAAAGTACGTATTGGTATTGTTAGAACTTATTCTAGTATGAAGAACTCAGGCATCGAGGATTGCCTAAAAAGTGGAAGCAGGAAATGAAAGCAAATCTGAAAATTCATCTTAAAATTCAAAATCTGGACTGTTTTGTAGATAAGCTGTAAATGATACATTAATGACCCAAATACCGGAATTCGTGAGCTGGCCCTGTAAGTCGCAAACAGTATTCGGTTGCAGCGCCCGTGCCAAAGGCCGAACTGACGGAAAAGTGCTGCATTTCCGATGTGGTATGATTCCGTCTTAGCAATCAGTATGTCAGTAGGCCATTCATGTTATGTTAAAGGGCCCAGGGGGTGTTTCACCGAGCTGTTCTTAAAAGCTACGAACGACTTTACGCACGACTGGCTACCCTTTCTTGTGCTAAATGGGATGCCACACTGTGTTCCTCTTGTAACATAGTAGGAGTTAATTCCCAATAATCCTAATCAAATTTGACAAATCATAAACTTTGTATTCAAACAACAAGAAGTTTAATCTATAATTTTATCAGATTTGGACTTAAGCTGATGAGAATCAAAACCATTGAGAATCTGATTTAGCACGAGAAAGGGTTACCAGCCGTGTGTAAAGTTATTCTTAGTTTAAGAGTACTTTGGTGAAACACCCCCTGGTGGCATATACGTGCTCCAAGGTGCATTGCGTTTGGTTGATACCACGCAGCTTTCCCATTCTCGATACAATATTCGCGACATCCAACATACACCATTTCGTCCATCTGCTTCGAACAATATCAGAGGTGTCCCGTTTTGATGACATTATCAAATTTCGGCTTAGATTTTTTTGCTGGAAAACGTGAATATATGGCGATTTTAGGGCCACTTTTGCACAAAAGCGGTCATTGTACGGCTTTGCGAGTGGTTCGCAGCTGAAGAAATACGAATTTCAGTATAGTCTCTATTTCAGGACAAAGCGTTCAAATATAAAGTTAGTTCGAACAAATTTTGTTCTTTGCTTTATTTTGGACCAATGACCTGATAGTGAGAACAAATCGTCTTTATCACTATAGATATTTGGATCAAATAAGTAATTCTAGTAAATCTATAAAAAAAAAATTGAATTTAATTTTTTAATCATTCTCAGCAAACTGCAAACTTAGAAGAGTGTACATGTATGATCCTTTAACCTTTTCGGGAAACGATCTCTTCTTGTACAAAGATATACATGGATATAGATAATGCTAAAGCAAGGGATCGGGAGAGAGGCGGAGAGAGAGAGAGAGGGAGAGAGAGAAAAAAAAAAGGAGGGGGGGGGGGTAGATGGGAGTGGTAGATCAATGTATCACATAATATTTCAGCCTCACATGAGACTAGTGTCCCGTGAGAACGGGAGAAGTCAAGTCTACAATTCGATTGTTCGGTAGTCAAAATGGTAGCAACCCGTCCAGTGCTTTGCACTTGGTGATAAATCGTCGACAATGGTTGCCATGGTAACACCCTAAGGGGTAACACTCTGTGGCAGGAAAGTTCAACTCACAAATTCTGGGACCTGATTATCATACATCATTCTCAAGTTTTCTTATCTCCCCCTTATTCCCCCTCCCCCCTCTCTCTCTCATATAAATGTTTTACCAGCCCAACGCATAAGTAACCTTTATTAAATGTATGGTCGATAAACTCGGGTTACTTTTTCGTAAGTAGATCAGCTATCATTAGTCGCATTTTCTGACTATACATCATTGCTTTCTCTCCCCCCCCCCCTCTCTCTCTCTCTCTCTCTCTCTCTCTCTCTCTTGTTATTGCATTGTATATAAATGTCCCCCGTGTCTGCCCTACCATTGCCCCCCCCCCCTTTGCCCCTTTCTGTATTTGTATCTCTCTTCTTTTCAGCACACACATACATACACAGATACGGAGATACGTATTCTGTTATCAATGATTGACTGTACACCACCTTCACACTCGTAATTCGATCATATTACGGAAGGGCGAAGCGTGTTTAAATCTGTTTTAACTCACAATTAAACCGACAAATGTGTCCAATCAAGATTTCTGCACAGTGGTCTGATGGCCTCTGTATAATTGCACGTGAGTTCCTCGCAATGAAGTGTATTTGAATTTATCTCAATTAGAATTGGGACACAGAAGGCACATAAGCGTGCGTAATCACGAAATAAGCATATTACCTTTAGTAATTAGTAATTAAATGAAACTAGTTAGTAAAGGTACCCATGTACTCGCAGTGCATTTTAATGTATTAAATTGAGAATTTAAATCAGAAATGTGCTAACGCGGAAAAGTGTGCGTAATCAAGATGTATGCAAAAAAATGCACCTGCCTGTACGACCAATAGCCAGATAGCCTTCATTTAAATGAATCAAATCAGGTTTGAATGAACTGTACATTATCAGGTTTTCATGAACTGTACGTTAATGGATTGGATCGAGAATGACATCTATGAATGTGCTGAGACGGATAAATGTGCGTAATCAAGATTTCTTGACAGTAATACATCACATCTACGCCCATAACCTTCATAACGTATCATTGAATTTTACCGTGCCCTCATATAGTGTATTTGAAGGTATTTAATTGAGAATTAAATACGAAAATATGCTATGGCGGATACAATGTGCGTAAACCAGATATCGTATATTCACATAATATCTACTCCGGAAAGCCTTCATATAACTAGATGTAATCAGGTCATGACATTTAAATCCATAACTGTTCTAAATGTTCTCTGCATGATCATCACGATTTTTCGTTCTCAAAGTGAATACCGTAAGATGTAATTCTGTGAAGGTTCCATGAGTTTCAATTTTAGGAATCCAGTATCAAATCGCTTAGATGTATCACACCATAATGGATGTGTACTCTAACGTGTCTTTAATAGTGTGTATTTTATCCAGTAAATACACTTATACTGACACACATTTGGCTTCAAAATATAGACTGCGCACGTGTTCTTTATCAACAGTGCACGCGTGATTTAGAAGTACATTTGCAGCAGCAAGCAACTGAGAATCAAGAGGTGAAGTTCAACCCGTGTCACGTCGCTAGTGTGATTAATATTGTGATTAATATTCCTCGTTTTTTGCTAACATTCACCCCTCGAATCGGGTATTCACAATGTTTCTTTCTTGCGCGATCTGGTTTCGGCTTTGACACGTTTGAAGGGGAGTTCCGTTGCGTTATTGTAATGGTCGTCGTGATTTACAGGATTATTCTACCGATGAGATTTTTGGGGGGGACGAAGTTTTATTATCATAATCATGCACGATTGATTGGATTGAACGCCGAACCGCTAATTAAACACCAATCGGAGAAATAGAGAGACATCGAGAGGTCGTCGGACAGAGAGGGGGAGAGGGAAGAGGGGAGAGGTGAAATCCTTGAAATATGATATCATCACGATCATTGTATTCCAGTAAATGCATTCGCCTGGATTATTCAAGAGCTACTGCGATTGTGCCCGGATGCAAAGTCTGATTGTATTAGCTATTATGGTATGTAATATGTTACACATATTGTGACGGTTCGGAGAGCGTGTAAGTTTCATCTATTTTGTGAATTTCCGTTTTGTTAGTTCGTTTCCAAGTAGATTGTGAGTGAATTTTTAAAGAAGGAATGCGTATGGATAGAATATACATAGAAGATATGCCACGTGGTTGATGGGTCATATTAAAATACAAAACTACAGTACTAAGTTTGTACTGGGCTGTTCAGACACATGCGCTGTACAATTCGTACGATACGAGTCAACGTCAAAACGCATCAATTTTAAATACACGTTTTAAGTTGATTTGACGCTGCTTGAATCAACCGGACTCGTTTGAAATTTGCTACTGAGTTCGTATAATTATGTATAACGTCATTTCGCACACCTTCTGAATATGAACGTCACTTCAATTGTAGAATCCCCCATGTGCGTGTGTGTGATAAACAAGGCCTATTGAAACCCAACTTAACATAGCCATTAAGTCGGGCGTGTCCTTAAAAACAAACCATTGATCAGTTCAGTTGGATACAATCACCAAACTTGAATTCGAGTAGGCCTATCAGATCCCTATGTCCTCCTCAAATGCTTGAGTGTGTTACTTGGCTAATTAAACCCTTATTGAGTTTACATCATGTAACATGATGAATAATTGAGGAAATAAAAATCGGCTTGGAGCCATCGTATACAATAGTACGCTACTTACCAGAAATGAAAGTTTAAATGGTATTAATTTCATACCTCTTCTGAAGATGTATGATAATGTCTTCATTTCAGGAAGGAAGTGCATGCGACGGTTGTAGTTTCTGATCTGTCTTAAAGTGGATGTCATTGTTTCAGGACGACAATGCTTCACCATTCCAATCCTATCAATTATCATGGTTAAAGGTCCGTTCTCACTGAAGTAGTTTGCCGCTCGCCGCTCGCCGCGTGCACTTTGGCACCAATTATTAGCCGCCGCGCCAAGGCAAGACACGAGGTACATGAACAAAATGGTGTGCACGGGTGAATATCAAGGCGGCCTATCGTTTCCGAGGGGTGGGGGGGGGGGGGGGGGGGGGGAGGGGACCTATGAAAACAATCATTTAATATAGTGTGAATATACACTCAAGCTCAAAAGAATTGGCATAGGGAAAGGGAAAGGGAAGAAAGGGAAGGAGCCGTAGTTTTAAACCGCGGTATATTTTGTCTAGTTCAGCATGAAACATGTTTTTTAGGCTAAAGCAGCGTGTTTCATGCTGAACTGGACAAAACATACCACGGTTTAAAACTGTGGCTCCTTCCCTTTCTTCCCTTTCCCTTTCCCTTTGTATATGTATATATGGGTTAACCATGGTTTAACTAGAGTAGTTTAACCACATGTTTCTTGATCAGTTACAGTCATTTTCGAGCTGCGGTGAAGTTGTATCCTTTCCTGTTTTCTTTACACGGGATGTGGGAGATCCCCACTGGTACGAACTCGAGTCCTGTAAAAAAAGCATGATGGATTGTGTGAACTATTTAAGGATGGGACGACAGGTTGGAAATGCATGGCGTCGCTTCATTATCAGTTGTTAACCCTACTTGTTGATCATTTTGTGCTTTAATGTGAAGGAAAGATCTGTACGGAGTTTGACAAAAATAAATCGAATCCATATTTGATTAAATAACGTGTGTATTTCATTTACACGTGAATGAAATTGCATGCCTGAATCATTGACACTGCAGTAGGGTCCAAGTTTTAATACATTCTTCTGTTAAGTAAAAAAAATGTGAGTTGTGTATATGTTTTTCAAACTTTATCAGCGTTATCGAGGGTCACAAATTCTTTAAACATCCCAAAGATAGAAGAGTATTTTACATCGCCGACCAACGTCCAAGTAAGCCATGTAACTTGTACCTGAACACCCTGTTCAAAAAGAAAGAAAGTATCATTTCAATAGGAACTGAAGTTGTAGCAAGAAATACGAGGCCTGAGAGCTAATAGGGTTCTGACGATGCCCGGTTTGAGACCAATTATCGACTCCACCCATTACCCCGGTCTTATATCACAGCTGGATACCAAATCCGAAACCACTTAGGTTTAGACTTGGCACTGGGCGTGGTTACCTTGAAAATGTAAACGAGACATATCTCTGGTCAGAGATAGTCTAGGTTCAAGACGCGCTTCATCATCCATGAATATTAATGTCATTGTTTAAGTGATATACAGGATAAAGTATCTTTACAATTTTTTAATTGCTGTATATAAATTTACTATTATCTTTGTCATAATGTAATCCAAGAAAAATGAAGAATCCTTTTTCAAGGAATCGCCCTTCTGCGTTTGTATCATGATTACATTCACTCAAAAAAAAAAAAAAAAAAAAAAAAAAACTACGGCACTTCAAATTCTTTTTGTTCAACAAGTTCTTATTGATAACTTATAGAGCAAATACTATGATACTACATTGGGTGCACGTAATCCGAATCCATAGAACCACACCTCTGAATTATATTTTTTCCCAATCCACCGTCTTAGATATGACACGGTTCAGATGTCTGATCGTTCCATAGTTACAGAGAACAGGACAGAGGGTGCACTCGACGTCGTCAGCATTTTGTCAGCGAGCGAATTTTAAGGAAGAGAGCGTAACATTAGATTTCCGGTCTAATTTCTATGAGCTTGGTCTTTCCTTCCTTGTTTTTCCCTCTTTTTTGTCACGTTTGTATAGGGATTGGCAGGACCATGAATGTGTAAACAATAATGACGGAATTAGATATGACAACGTATTGTACTGTAAATAATACTCTAAATTTAGAAGTGTACTCGGACATGATTATCATTTGTGTATACGCGAGTAGCATACCATCGGATTAACAAAACAAGATTTAAAGGTAAATGGTGATTAGAAAACGGGGTTTGAAATCAATTGAGTGTTACTCTGCCATGGCCATGAGACGATTCCTGTTTGATCTCAAGATACCAGTCAGGAATCATCTCAAATTAATTTTAGCCGATGCTTTCTAAAATCTAAAAGTTTTTTCCTCTTCAATTTAAACCAAAATCGAGCTCGTTGATGATGACAGAGCGATCATTACATGATTACAAGTATTCCGTATCTTGATATAGAATGTACCAACATCTATTTCACGATGAACGCTTGTTTCCCCAAACCGTGCTCTTTCTTTAACCAAGTGTTGTGTTTATATCGTTTACATTAATATCCCTTACATTTCCGGCAATCATCAGCTCCAAACCGGTTGTTGTTGCTTTTTTTACGAGAACAGTACGTCTTCAATGTTTGTACGTGCAGTTTCTCATTCCACATTCCTGAGATAATAGTGAACTGGGATTTCGATGCTTATTTCTGTGCAGTGTGAGTTCAAATGCATTGCAAACTCACATAGACCTCTCTTGCATATCGCATTGCTTCAACTAAAACGTGTTGTTTTCTTTGAAAAAGGGGGTCACATTCTTCGCCCCGTGTACTATTTTGTCATCCGATTGTTTTTCTTAGAATAATCCCGACGAGAGACAGTATTATTACACAAAAGAGCATCCGTTTTTAGACATGCCAAAACAATTTGCCGGCGTGATGGGCGACCCACTTCGAAGTCTGCTGTCTTACATGCCTTCAATGCAAGTTGACAGCTTTGAAATGATTTGCACATTTTTGTTTCCTCGCCGCAGAATTCCTGCGAGAAATCTCGAGTCAAAAATCATAACCTCTCCTACGACGCGGTGTCGGCTGCAGAGCAAAACGTTGGTAATAGCAATAACAACAACGTGTTGATCGCTATAACACGGCCCAATTTGTGAGAATTTGTACAAGTCGGCGACTCTTGAAAGTGTGTTGTCAGTTTCGATAACCATTCCTCGCGTTCAAGGATTGTTTGTCGAAGCTTGGTTTGTTATGTCGCCTGGCTGTGATGGCGATGGTACCTTTTAGGCCTTTTCCCGTCACTCATGTAAAGTTTTCTCGCTCCATAGTAGACAAATGTTCTATGCATTCGTGCTGGCTGCTCTTACTTATGAACAACCTTGAATATTTCATTCTAGGTGATTGCTTAATAAACTGTCTGTACACTGTTGCAAGAAAAAGTATTCGTAATTGGGCAGACTACTTGTCACTCCAGTAGCACAGTTCGCCTCGCACGTATGAGGGCGCTTGTTACTTTAGGTTCATACCCCCTATTGCTAATAGTTCATTATCAGGTGGCTTGTTTTTATTGTATTGGCATGAAGTCTACATGTACTTGACTTAGACAGAGACTGATACGTATTGGTTGGCTGCACCGAAAAACAATAATCATAACAACTATTTTGTGTGTGTGTGTGTTTTTCATGATTCGTGTGCAATAAATCAGAAGATTGCACTGACAAACCTCATAAAAGAATAGCTGTCGCTTTCGAGATCTAAGTCATGTATATAGTTTGATGTTGTGTGGACGCGATGAATGCAAATGATGTAAATGTTGCAATATTGTGCCAAACATAGCAGTATCTTCACGGTTTATATGAGGAAAAGGACGTGCGGCAAAACAAAATACCACTTCAGTTTGAAGTATCATGGACCGGTCCATTGTATTGTAAATGAAAGCAATGATGTGGAAGTAGATGCATTGGCCCTCTCTCACAAAGAATTGATATTGATCACAAACCTGGCTTGATTCGAGATAGGGGAATGGACGTTCGCCCGACTCGGATCAATCGCAACTCTTCTCAGACATGGACCTGGTCTTGGCCTAATTTTGTCAGTGTGTATCAGTGTGGATTCGTGTAGAGGGGCCATGGTGGCATGATACCGGTGTAACATCCCCCATCAGCACCTTGCCGCATCACCATGTCTCTCTTCACGCTATCTCATCTCACGATTGTTATCTCGTTTTGGTAAAGTTGACCTGCTACACGTTTCGCTGTCTGTTGTCATGACGACGCAAGAGTGGGTTATAGCAGGAGGGAACAATTACACCCATTTATCGGTCACTGGTCAACTCGGGTCATCGCTGGTTAACGGGAGAACCCCCCACCCCCACCCCCCCCCCCCTCTCTCTCTCTGTCTCTCTCTGTCTCTCTCTGTTTCTGTCTCTGTCTCTCTGTCTCTGTCTCTCTCTGTCTCTCCCCCCCCTCTCTCTCTCTCTCTCTCTCTCTCTCTCTCTCTCTCTCTCTCTCTTTCTCTCTCTCTCTCTCTCTCTCTCTCTCTCTCTCTCTCTCTCACTCTGCCCCTCTCACTTAGCTCCCTTCGGCCTCTCTGTCTCTTTCTCTTAGTACTCGCCACCCCTAATTTTAACACATTAAACGTTTCCCATGTTCCACGTTTGGCCATGATATGTGTCATTCTAGATCAATTGTTCACACCAAGATGAATTCGCATCTCCCTGCTCACACGTCGGGACCTTAATAGAAAAAAATACCCAGGTTGATTCTATAGTGGGAAACTGACCGAGAGTGTGCAAACAGACAGAGGGGATGAAGGAGAGAGAGAGAGAGAGAGAGAGAGAGAGAGAGAGAGAGGGAGGGGGGGGGGGGGCGGGGGATCCACATTCAATAGTATAAATCTACACTACCATATCAGCTGTGGTATGATGGGTCGACGTGCACTAGTCCCACATCACGATTTATAGGTACGACTGTCGGGTAATCGTGGCAACCGCCCATTGTAAAGCCGGTAGTATTGTGATACGTGGTACAAAATCTTCATGGCTTACACTCTGCACCATTGTGTATGTGTTTTACCATTGGTAAAACTGTACTATTGATATTGTGTATTCAGGTAAGTTAGTTGACTGTGTTTTGTGATATATTCCGATGTGTGTGGATTTACTTTTTTTTCCATCAGATTTTCATTCTTTCATACAGACCGTCCAATTTTTATGATCTATGTTTCTACTTGTGTAGAATCTCTCATAGTTCTGTCCCTCTATTATGCACCTCTCTTTATGTGTTTCATCTTTTATGTTTATCTATCTCTCGAGTAATAACGTAACCATTAATTTCGAGTTGACAGTCTGGTTAAGATGAATTATCCGGTGTTTACCGATGCTGGAGCACTGTATTTGTTACATTGATGAAGATAGGCATAAATCATTTCATGTATCCAGCAACACGATCAATCACATGCATGTATAATAGCCACGCTTGCCTAAAGCAGTGGCAGCCAGCCTCGCCTCGCATTCACGCTCATATCTCATGGTTTGTTTATGTTTGTCCTTTTGCAGTATTCATAGCCGCCACCAACGCGCAAACCAGTACAGTCATCAACACAACGAACTCGAGTGCCACTCTCGCAACACAGGCTACGGCGATCCCCATCACCGCCACTTCCATCTCGACCCTGATCGTCACCGAGATATCTACCTCATCGTCTTCGCCGCCGACCCCGAGGACTAACACGACGGAATCTGCGACGATCTCCAACGCGACCACCGTAACTCAAGCTGTAAAAACGAGTAGCGTTGCTGGCGCCACACGACTCCCCGTGGATAATGTAACAACAACGACGGAAATACTCCCCGACCTCGTAGATAACACGACGACGGAACTTCCAGACATCGTAGAAAACGCGACCACAGTCATCGGGACGTCGATTAGTGGAAACGAGTCATCACCGACGTCCACATCGCCTGCGTCAGCGACTAACTTAGCTAATCTGGAAACTGAATCGTCCTTTCTGACGACGATGGAACCGACGGACAACGACACGAACACGATAGGGACTATGCTGCCGACGACGAGTGAGGACAATGTAGTAACGTACGAGATGCTGCCGGATGGAATGACCACGGTGCATTCAGATATGACAACCACCGAGGAGGGTCTACTAACGGGTAAGATTTCAGTTTGTTTGATTTGTGATATTGAGTAGGCATCAATGCGCCCTTACTTCCCAAAGTTCCCATCTTAGATTGCTAATATGCCACTGAATGTCCTGTGCATGTCTGGAGGTTCTGGCAAAAGAAGGGAAAAACGACAGGGCTCAGTATTGCAGTGAAACTGAACCATCTCAGTCCAAAAGCCATTACATTCCATTCAGTTTGTAAACATATTTGTGCCACATATAATGGCAGGGTTAACTCCCTCATTATTGGCATGAATGTGTGTAGTAAGCCAATGGTGTTTTGAAAGCTCGGAAATGTAAGGGTTAAAAAATGCATTGGTTAAATAGACCAAATCGGTTGAATCGTTTTACTATTCATCGAATGATTACCAGAATTTGTCATGACGAAAATACCGTGCGTCAAAGTGCAGACGGCAAGCGGCGATCGGCAAACCGCTCCGCGTGAACAGACGTTTAGTACGATTCTGCGTGGCATCGATCGGTCTGGCTCAGCCATCGTAACAAAATGGCTCATTAGTGTAAAGAAATCCACGCAATTTGTCATTACCCCACCCCGCCTAGCCATATTTTATGGACCGTGCAATCATAAAATCCATTCATTAAACGTTTAGAATACATTTACCCACTATTTATCTGGAAGAAGGCGGACGCGAGTGAATTGATTCAATTTACCCGTTCTGAACCGAACACAATACTGCTCTAAGTGAAGTATGTAAATTACTGTCGTATAATGAGCAAATGTTCACATGATTCATATTTGAAACTTTCGTCCATAACAATTTTTAAAGGTACTACTTCCTTCTGATTATCCGTAGTAATCCTTATTCAAAGCTTAGTTTGTAACACGTCTTACTTATCAAACCAGAAATGCATATGGGGCTAAACCGAAGCAATTGAAATTTGACTGCATCATAAGCTCTGTACACCAACAATACAGTTTCTCTAAATGTCGATATAAAACAGTTCCGTTCATACGCAGCAGACATCTATGTAAATTTATTTATTGGGATAAGGTGTTTTGATATGGCGTATGGTTTGGGGGTGCGGTTTTAGTAGCTTTTCCCTTTGTTGTCCCATCTGTTATAAACTGTGTTGCAATGGACATGAGACTCTGACTGGTTGGTACTGTGAGGGTTCACTAGAATGTAGTTCGAAGGTTGTGCTAACAGACCGAATGAGGCTAGACGGAATTGTTGTGAATCCCTTTAAAATCTGAAGAGAGATGTTGTTGTTATTGTGGGCGAGACACGCTGCCAAGTGTAAGGTCGTTAAAGCGCCAAGTGCGTGGAAGGATAGATGGTATTCGGGCTATGCATAACGTGACAGCTGATCGGCAGACCCAAAATAGCAGTCTAGATCTTGGGCCGCACCGTCTGCAGAAGGGGGAGAAGGGGGTAGGGCCACTCCCCTTCCTCTTCCCCGCCACCACCAGACCCCTCCTCCCGGCCGTTATGCACGTAAAATGAAACCCATTGTTTTACATCACGGTCATCATGAGCAGGGACTGCACCCCTTATACCTTAATATGGTTTTTTGTAATTCATTTCGTCTTATCTTCTTTATCGGCATGATTATGTGCAGATAAAATGTTCCGCCAGAAATTGTAATGTATGTCACGGTATTTTTAGGATGATTTAGAGAACCTTTATCTCAATTATACAGTGGTGGTGACGGCTGCGTCATAATAGTTTGGGTTGATGGCTAATTAAGTGAATAACTATAACTGAAATCGCAAAATTAAGTATTCATTTATTGACTCAATGCGTGTTTGTCATGATTATGATCTTTAAAATCCCAGTTGAATACACTTGAAGTATTTAAAGGTCATTTTGTTTTTATACCTTTATTTTAAGTTTTGCAGATCTGCAGTTGAACGTCTTCCAATTGTATTTTAACCACAACAATTCCGCGGCCCACAAACTTTAAAAAGTCATCGGACAAGCCTGAAAAGAGCTACATGTACGTGCATGGTATTGAAGCGTATGGAGGTCAGCGTTGGCCATTGCACATGCTATCAATCTATATAGACTACAAGGGATTCCGTAGAGTTAAAGTTGTACTTTATTAAATTGTGGTATGGTTTTCATGATATATCTAAGCTTTGAAAAAATCCTGATCAGTATGATTGTTCGTTCTGGAATATAATTAATCGATTGATTAAAATCCAAATTTAAATTCAATCAGAAAGAGCGTCGAGCAAATCAATGACTACTAATCTTAGTCAATAGAATAGTGGGAAACGCAATACATTTACCAGAGGTAAATATGGCAACCTACATGTAACGTATAGGCCTTATACCAATCTCAATATTGCCCTTACCATGGGGTCCAAACCTATACATGAAGTGTATATACGTTCGATCGAGTTTGAAACAAAACCGTGACTAATGATAATAACGAATTTTACCAATGAACAGGAAATGCGTAAATGAAAGAGCATAATAACTAAATCAACCAATATACAATAGCTGCATTACAATGATATCAGCACTGCCCCTCCGAGCTTAGCAGGTACAAACGTCAAAGCATATTAATGTATCATGAAAATGTTATATAATTTTATGTTTCATTCTTGAACTCTTAGTGTGGCACATTGGTCACGCGTTATATACACCGATCCCATCAAGCAGTCTATCTGGCACAGAAAGGGTTAAATGCAATGTCGAAGCAGTGATTTGTTGGATCGGTGTGTAGCACTCGTGAAACATGTCTAATGGGGCACACTTAAAGTGATATAAATGGGATCAGAAAGTACAATTGTCTAGCAAAGGATACGCGAAGGATATGATGGCTGGTGGATATGCAGAAATTATAAAAAAAAAAAGAAAAAAAGTACAGCATCTGTTGGCAAATTGAAGATGCCACCGCAACTAACAAGCCGCCGTCCCTCCCCACCCCATCCCCCGGAGTGAATTATCTTTGACTACGCCCCTGTCAGCAAAATATGAATGAATGATCTCGCCGTTCTTGAGCGACTGTCACGTGATCATCGGCATGCTCTGGTAGAGGAGTTGACGTCACGGGAGTACCCCTCCCCTGGTAGTTTCCAATCCCATGACAACATGTGAAACTATCCTGAATTCGATATTTGTTTTGTTAAAGAAATGCAAGGATGATTCATTTACAGGATGGCGCACGTTATCCTATATTACCAGATGAAGCCCTATGCTTCAGATTTAACTTCAAAATTGACATTAAAGAAAAAGCCCTTTTATTAAATATGTTTTATATGTTGACGTCGATTTATTTAATTACGTTTAATTGAATTACTTCTTTGTGGTTCTAGGGCTGCACATTCATTCATTTCCCATCGGGTTCCTTGGTTTATGGATTTACATTCTGTGAGATTATGTTGATAACAACACAGATTAAAATATGATCAATATTTGCATGAGAATATGAAGTATCTTCATCAGAGGAAACACAACGAAAGACTTGCAAATCGTGAGACACATTCCGGAAATTGTTCAAATATAATTCATCATATCGTTTTTGACAAGAAATAATAGTCGTTCATCTTAAACCAGACACAGGCGTGAAATCAACTTCATGTTTATATCTTATCTAAGTTCCATATCATGTGACGTTGACGGGAATGTAGTGCCACAACTCTCTGTTCTGAGCTCTGTGTTTCGGTTCCACGTCATGGTAAACAGCTCCTTGCTCTGCTAACCAGTCAGTCAGAGTGTTTATGCACATTTAATGTTTATCATGCCGATATTATTACACAAATTCCCATAGTATGAAATAGCATCCACACATGTCATAGGCATCACGCTAACCCTCTTAATGACATAGGTAATATACTATGTTTTAATTGACATGACATTGGACTATCATTGCTTGGTTGTAAGTGGGTTAAAATAACCCGAGGATAATCTCCCACAAACTCGTATCATATACCGTGGGTACACACCAGGCAGCCCTACAGTATTAGCCTAGATTCGGAGGGATGTCTTCCCATGCCCCGCTTTGAAAGATGAACTTGACAGTCCCGGGTTAAAGGGTCATCAAAATACCGCCCGTCGCATTAAAGTCACGTGACAGAATGGGCTGGTAAGGTTTAAAGGGAGCATGGAGTCTCGCTAAGATTTAAGGATAAAATAATAGGGTTCGAGTACATCCAAGGAGGGGAGAACGCCAACGTTAACAAAATATGTTGCTGCGCGTTACTCTCGTCTGATTTAAGATAATTTAAGATATTACTTGCTTGCCTTTTAAGTCGTTTGAAGTCAAAGTAAAGTGAAATAACATGACAATTGAAAATATATACGCAACAGGGTCCATGTGTTGATTCATGATTGTAAATACAATTATTGTTCGTGATATTTCACTATTTCTCCACATTATGTGTACCGTTTCATTGTAATAACATGATCATGAATGTATAGGGGAGTAAAAGTATGTATTAATGACAACAAACCGAAAATTGTTATTGATATGAAAACTCTGTATCTTTAATCGCCGTTGGGTGATATCGTATTTCTATATTAGGTTTACGTTTGGAAACAATATACCGTGTACATGTAATACAATTTCCAATTGTTTGAAGATTGACATAGGGCCATGTCAAGTTAATATGAATGCCAGACGCAATTTGCAATACCGATTTTTTTTTTCTTAAAATATATTCTTTAAACGAAATATACTGTACTGGGAAGACAAAAAGCCTTCAAAAGGTGATCATGAGCAATCTTCTTGCCACTGGTCTTAAATTCATGTATATTTATTTTCAATTTTAGAAACTTGCTGAAAGTTATTTGCCCTGAAATGATCCACATTTGGAGGAATAAGTAAATAATCATCTAAAATGTTCGGGTCGAACACAATGAGAATTGGTGATTTAATCAACTAATTCCTACAAATGTGGATCATTTGAGGGCAAATAATTTTCAGCAAGTTTCTAAAATTGACAATACATGAATTTAAAACAATTGGCAAGAAGATTGCTCAGAATCACCTTTTGGAGGCTTTTTGTCTTCCCAGTACAGTATACGTGCCACGTAAACTGATGCTCAATGGGATGCATTTGCATTACGGGTGAAACATGCACACGTGGCATATAAAGAGGAAAAAGAGCAGTGATTCCTCGAATGTTTCACGCCATTTATCACGTCTGTATGTCGGGTTCCTGGGTAAGAACATGCTTTCTTTATTTCTTTGTTTCCCTCGCTCCGTAGAATCGTTCGTTCGGTTGCTCATCATCGCCGGCGCTACAGCGGGGTCGTGTCTCGTCCTCCTCGTCCTCATCTTCATCATTGTCGCGTGCTGCCATCGGAGACACAGGAAGAAGAAGAATGCTCGCTACTACGAGTTCAAGAAAAAGTACGTTCTGGGGTCATAGTGTGAGAAGAGTTTGCACAAAAAGTACTTCGATATTTGTTCTGTTGTTTATACTTATACTCTTATTTTATAGTTTTCGCTTCTTTCTCTGTCTGATTTTTAGCTCCTCTTCTTGTTTTTATATTCATCTCCTCTTTTTTTCTTTTGTTTCACCTTCTTTGTGTGCCATTCTCTTTCTGTTTCTCTTTATTTCAAACTATACCACCACTTCTACTTTGTACAGCTACTTGTACTTCTACCAATATTACTGATACTGCTGTTGTTATTGTCATTGATATTACTACTACTACTATCACTGCTACCTCAACTACCATCTTTGTTGACAGATATTTCAAGTACTACAAGTTCTTCCTTTTTATTTCATAAAAAAATCATTATCAAAATGTACATCATCTATGTAGAAAAATATTTCGAGGACTGCAAATTCTTATTTATGTCATAAAAAACGCAATAAAAGATCATAATATCTTTGCTGAGGGGGATTATAAGTACTACAATATTTTACTTTTTATTTCATCAAAAGTAACAAAATCAAAATGTTTATATCCTCTTTGTTGACAGGGATTTCAAGTCAAAGTACGAGAGGGTGGAGCAACAGAACTCGCTAGCCAGAAGGGACATCCCCGAAAACGTGCCCATAGGCGGAGCTTGGGTCTTCAACATGAGCGGTTACCAAGGCGACTATGAGGATGAGAGCACGCCCAGCGTCGCGCTGCGCTCCATCTCACCGCTAGCGGTCGGTGCGCCGCTCCTAAAAATCAGCCCCGCGACTACAATGATGACGATGGACGAGCAGAACGGCGTGCCTGACTCGGGTCACGGTGGCTCGATCCCGCCCGACGACTCCGCGTTTGGCTTCTCCCCGAGCCTGGAAGAGGACATCGAGATGGAGTTGAACCCGCTGTACAGGGCGCTGGGGACGTCGGTGGGGTCGGGGAGTGAGGGGAGGGGAGACCATAGCTACACGGCTGGGGATTCGGACAATGTCAGCGAGGGGAATGAACCGGCAGTGGATAACTCACCGATACGGGACGTTCACTTTAACTCGTTCGGTGCTCAGGATCGAGTAGCGAGTGAGGAGGTCGAGCTATGAGTGCCGCCCTCAACGGCAGAAGTGAACACTGACTCTCTATTCACATCGATTCCTTCATGGAATTACTTGATGGAACTTGCGTCAAGTCTCTTTCAATGAGGCATAATATAAATATGTAACGTCCTCTACGAGGCAAAATTTAAACGAGATAAGATGTTGCTCCATTATTTTGTTCCAAAATTGGCTATTTTTATTTGCATATTTTCTTTATACGACCATTTGATACCTTGCACATTGTGTTGTTTTGATGTCACTAGCCATTTGCGTGCCAAACAGAATATAGGTCTATGGGACGTGCTTGTATTACTAATGAATATGTTCACATGTGGCACGCAAGGTGTTGATAGTGTGAGACCAATCGCTTCCATGACTTGTTCGAGGGTTGATTTCTGACATTTCCAAGTGGCCACGCGAAACAAACTGATTAAGTATATTTGGCCGACAGATATTCTCAGACAAAGAAGAACGAAAAGGTGATTAGTAATATAATTTTAGCAAGACGTACGTCAAGGGGAAAGTGGCCAAACACAGAATGAGATATAAACACATCGTTATTAGCTTTTGCTCTTGTAAATTACAAGCAACGGACAGATTAGGATACACGCATGACAATATACATGCTGAACATAGTAACATCTTGCACAGGACAGGAAAAATCCCACCAGACCATACACGTGTATGCCTGGGCGGGCACATGGAATGTGACTGACAATGTGGGCGTGTCTCCCTAGACTTAGTCGGTTAACTCTGTGTGTGCCACGTGTGACTTTTTTTTCACAGTTAATACACACAATTTCAATACATGTATAGCAAGAGTTCATCTAGCACACAAAGGGTTAACTCTTGATGTTCTACAGGCGCTTGTTTGCACATCTAAGGTTGCGTTCATGCGACACCTTTTTTTCCCTAGGATCATGATTTAAAACGCGTTTCTGCAGACTTACGATTGGGTTCAGACGAAATTGAATATAAATGTGATTCAAAACGCAAACATAAAACGCGGAAAAGGGGGTGTTTGGAAACGCGTTTCTGCAGAATCACGTTCGAAAAAGGTCGCTTAAACGCAACCGTTTTTTGAATCATGATTCTATGTCGCCATTGTGTCAGCCTACTTCCGGCGCTAGCCAAGCAGCCCACGTAGAAGTCAGAAAACGCGCGCGTAAAAGCTGACCTATACTTCCTGGATGCGCACCGGATCAGCCCGAATCCGAGGAGAAACGTGATTGGAGAGAAGGTTGTCTGAACGCTGATTCTGTCGTTATCGTGATTCATGTTCGCGTTTTGAATCATGGTTAGAATCATGATTGAAATCATGATTCTGGCGATGGTCGCATGAATGCAACCTTAAACACACAACTTCCATAGAGCAGCAGTCTATCTGGCACACAAAGGGTCAAAGGTCAGGGTGATCAGAGGGGTAGTAGTGGAAGAGAAACGTTTTACTGTCATCACCTAGTCCAGATTTTGTTTATTCCTGACAGAAAGCTTAACAAAAAAATCCTTCCTTTATATCCTGAAATCAAACGAGAATAGGTCCCATGGTCGCAACAGAATGGTACGCAATTTTTGTATGGGCTCCGTAGTGTATTACAATTGTTATCGTTTACCTTTAAACCGTGTAGCTTATTACCAAGAAATTGCATGTGTTTGTATCACCATGATCGATCCAGTGTGAGAGATGTGATTATCATTTGATCTTTTAATCGGTGTTATGACACCAGGGCAAAATGTTCACTTCAGTTAAAGGCCACTATAACATGGCATCAGATGTGCTTCTTAGCTTTGACCTTTTATACGTCTGATACTTTTGCTATCCCAACAGTCTAATGCTTACATAGATTAATATCTTTTTATCAGTTTTCTTTCTTCCCAGCATCATTCCATTTTTGGTACCTTTTTCTCGATCAGCAGGAATCATCCAATATAATAGAGGTGCTATCGTCAGATGTGCTTTTATTTCTTTCTGCAAACTCAAATTTAACCTTGCAGACTTTGCCCTACCAAAAAAAACCGAAATGGGATGTGACATAAACATGTTGTCATGGCAACTGGTTCCTAATGATGTGGGTTTAGCATGCCGTGGTGGATGATGTTTTAGATCCAGAAACCTATAAATCCATGGATGTGACTTCCTCGCATTGTATTTCCAAATTGTTATAATATCTAAAAGAAAAAATAGACCAATCACCTCTCGAACATGAGTTGGTATCGGTGCACAACCCGCCATCCCAGCACATACAGTGGTCGCCATCATGATAATCCCAAAAGATGCAATGTTAAAACGTAGTTCATCACAACTGTGTGTCAAGGAGATATTTAAACATGATGGGAAAGCTTCTATATGGAGTAACCGTTTGTGTAATAATCCGTCAAGGCGTTCAGAAAAAACTGCATGGCGGGTGCCAAGCAAGAAACCACTTTTCGTTTGAGCATTCTGAATGTTTCGACCACTAGTTAGTTCATTGATTGATCATAATTTGCAGACCGGACATGTACATTGAGCCACCGTAGATGGGGTAGCTCCCTTTATGTAGGTTGGAAAGGGAGAATGCGTGGTCACATGCCGCTGATTGGATTGTGGTTTTGCTTCTGTTTCTCTTTTTCCTTTCTCACCACCCCCCCCCCCCATACCCACTCTCTTCCTCTCTCGCTTTCTTTCTCGCCATCCCTCTATCTGTAGATGTGTCCCTTCCCCGCACTAACTCTCGCTCTATTTATCTTTATTTCAATTAAATTTATCTAATCGGCCCATTATATAAAATATACATGCAAAATATAACTTCCACTGGCTTATAATCTTTCTTTCTCTCTCTCTCTCTCTCTCTCTCTCTCTCTCTCACACACACACACACACACACACACACACACACACACACACACACACACACACACACACACACACACACACACACACACACACACACACTCTATTTATCTTTCTCTCCTTAACCTTTTTCCATTTCTTTCTACCCGTCTCCCTTTGTCTCTGTGGTACCTTATGTCTATCTTGCTTCCCTAATCCAGATCTATCATTTCCCTTTTTCTGCTTCTCTCCCATTTTAATGTCGTTATTTCCACCCACCCATCTGTCCCTCCCTGAGAAATGACATGCGACATATATGCACGTAGTGACTACAATATGGTTGATCAATGAAAATAAATGATAAATAGAGTGTTGGACACAATTGACATGTCATGTATTGAGAATGTATGATATGTAATTTCTCTGTAAATTGTATCTTTTATACCTTTATTTTATCGCAATAAAAGCAAGTGCCTTATTATTTACAAACGTTTCCAGGTGTTTTCACCTACCCTTAATGTGTCCCGATTGTTAAAAGCCACCGCTCACGTCATGATCTGATCAGTCGTACAACTCTGCGACTGGCAGAATCGCAGGTTCCGGTCATTGGAGTTGTGTGTGTGGGAAGGTGACGTCACATTTCCAGTCATTGGAGCTCGTGACTGCAAAATCGTGGCAGAATCGTGTTGTCTGCGATGGCCTTTAGCAATAGCTTCACTGAAAGGAGAAGGAGAAAAAGGAGAAAAGAAGATGAAGATGTATTTTTAAAGTAGCCTTTTGTATACAAGTTGTATAAATAGGTTGCTCACCTCCGGTGACAACTGCGATGGCCTTTAGCAAAAGCTTCATTGAAAGGAGAAGGAGAAAAGGGAGAAAACAACAGCATATGAATATCAAAGGGAAAGGAAAGAAAAATCCTTTCGTGATTTTGTTCTGTGACCACCACCAGTCAATATCCATCATAATGTACTAGCGGCTCCTTTCCATTCTCTACTTCCCTAGATGACTAGGTTATGAGTGATAATTTATATTAAAACCAAATCACATCATGATCATAATCATGAATATATATACATACGAAAAGATACATAATGATGAAAGAAGGAACATAAGAGATATGATTGATGAAGGATGCCTGTGAGGCAGCGTTTATATTTTCAATTCAATTCAATTCAATTACTAGTATTCAAAGTACAAAATACATTTTTCAATTAACAATTAACAATAAATTCAAGGTATCACCAGGAAGCCCATGGCTCCCAAAGCCGATGGCTTGTAAAGTGTGATGACCTTTGACATAACGGTTCAATACACATTGATACATAGTCTAGATTTATAATACAAATGTTTGGAGGTGAGCAACCTATTTATACAAATTGTAAACAAAAAGCTACTTTAGAAATACATCTTCATCAAAGCGGAACTGAAACAAACATTAAACACACACACACACACACACACACACACACACACACACACACACACACACACACACACACACACATACACACACACAAACACAAACAAACACACACACAATCAAAACACACTTAAACAAATGACAGTGGACAATCGATTCCACCATTTATAATGAAATATAAATACATGTATATAGTGCACTACTACGCCTTGTTGGCAACACGATCTGCAACATAATCTGTGGCCACTAGAGAAGGATTCTTATGAACAGAAATACAACCCAATTATACAGTAACATAAATAAACAATCTAGTCCAATTAAAATGTGTACAATCTAGATCAAAGCAACACCATAGGCTACACGTCCATGCAACTAGATTACCAAAAATAGATATGCATTTGTTACGGTTGCCCCACTGCGTGCCACATGTGTAAGTTCATAAGTTATACACACAAATCCCATACAGCCCACTTTGTATAGCACTGAGCAGGTTAACCCTCTAACTTACACTGTCTACACGCAAAACACACAAACTATATAGAGCACGGATTCAACGGGTTAAATGCATGGGTACATGAGAGATTGAGATAAATAACTACTTGGCTCTTAAAGAGGATCATAAATCAGAATGACAACACGAGCCGGCACCCGTTTTTCACTTTCACTAGTGACCCGAGAATAAATTAATTGATATTCCAGCAATTTTGTCAATCATAATGACACTCTTGAAAGGCTTCATTCCTTTCGTTGTTTTAGTTCTCCTTTGCGATACACACCACTTCTAAACCCGTTAATCATTATGTAAGTGTCACGTTAACAACGCCCAAGTTTTCACCACACGCAACGCTACTCTTTTTTTGCGGTATCTCAGCCTGGTCTCCCGGCTGTAACTTATTTAAATATTATCAGTAATTTTTCATAAACTATTAGTGGCTAGCAGTATTCACACCACCATTCCAATCTGGATTTGTCGGATCGCGGCAGTTTAAAACGAAATAACAGTTGCAGTCTGCTTAAACCATAACCGTCAAAGAACCATATTTACCGAATCTCTGATTTGGACCAGAAATTTGGACTTTAAAAAAGGGTACAAGAGCCTGAAACCCAGGCTAGTAACACCATCTTCTTGACATTGAGTTTATATAGTAATTTATCATAATGTATCGCCTACTTAATTCAATTCATTTATTCTCTTTCTGTAATTTCTCAAGAACGCTACCTCTCAAACAATGTATGATAGGCCTATTTGATGATTAACCACTACTTTCATGACTTTGCGCTGGCTCAGAATCAAGTTAAGGTTGAGACTCGATACACAAAGAGCGATATATCATTTGGCGGAACATTGAATAGTTATATTCTGTAAGTATATTTTAATAACGACTGGAGCTGTCGGACTTTTAGGAGTACATCATTAAACTTTTGATCATCGCCCCCCTCTCAACATTGGTTCAACTGCGCGTTCTTCGTAGACTTTTGGTGATTTAGGGGGGACATAGTTTGATTCTTTTTAGCGTCTGCTTAAACCGAAGCCAATAACGCTTTTCATAAAAAAAAATACCGTAAATGGTGGGACTTTTATTTGTTTCATATTCGTTGTATGGGTGGACACGCGGTCGTCATTGAACTTGTTCTAAGAATATTAATAAGCAGCTACGCACAACGAAATACAATTTTCATTGACATTTCCTCATTTGTTAGAACACTGTTAGCCTTTTGTTTCCTCAAAATCGCGCTCGTGCCCTTTGTCCGCGTCGTAATGGATCACTGGCTCGCGTGGACCTTCGTGGTAGTGGTCGTCGTCGTTAGCGACATGGCCGTATGCACACCGAGCAGGTGCTTTCTGAGACCGAATGATGAACATGATGACCGGTGCTTTGAAGGTAAGAACAGCAATATTCATCACCATAGTCAGGGGGCATAAGAGATGCAGAATTACATCACAAAGTTTGATTCTATCTCTCCCCTAAATAAATGGAGGTATAGGCGCATTATTTGACATTTTGATATAACAAACTGTTTACTCTGTTGATTATTTTCTTCGCAGTTAATAATTTGTTTGTTTTTTTTTTGTTCTGTGTGTGGTTGCTTGTATTATTTTTTCTTTGATGTTTTTTTTAAAGTACGCATTTGTATGTAATTTGTGTACTTTCGTTCATCTTACTGTATATCAATTAAATAATGGACTATATATCTAATGTGTATTGAAGCACATGTTAAAGGTTATCACACCTCACAAGCCATCGGCTTTCTAGTGATGCCTTGTATATATTGTTCATGAAAGTTTTTTTATTCTTGTTTGTTAAAGGAATAAAGAATTAAAAATTGAATTGACTCCATACTGCACTATTGGAGTGGTGTTTATTACCAGTGCAAAAAAAGCCTCCATAGCGCATTAAGTGTTAACGAGATTCTGTGTCAAATTACAAATTGCTCTTAATGAATTGTGTGTATTACCAGAGTAAAATGCCTACATGGCGCAAAAAGAGTTAACTCCTTTTCTGTCAGATTCCATACTGCCCTATGGGAATGGTGTGTAAATCCAGTGTAATGATGTGTCAATGCCACATAAGGAGTTAACTCCTTTTCTGCCAGATTCCATACTGCCCTAAGGGAATGGTATGTAAATCCTATGTAAACATTTCACAGTGGCGTATGAAGAGTTCAAGGGAATATACTGTACTGGGAAGACAAAGGGCTTTCAAAAGGGTGGTCATGAACAATCATTTTGCCAATGGTCTTAAATTCATGTATTGTCCATTTTAGACACTTGCTGAAAGCTATTTGCCCTCAAATTATTCACATTTGGAGAAGTTAGTGATTAAATCACAACTAAGACCCTCAAATTGCTCGGGCCGAACATTTTGAGGATTTGTGATTTAATCACTTCTTACTCCAAAAGTTTCTAAAATTGACAATACATGAATTTAAGACCATTGGTAAGGAGATCGCTCAGGATCACCCTTTTGAAGGTTCTTTGTCTTTCTAGTACAGTATATTCCCCTTAAGAGCACAGAGGTGGAGTTGGAGATGGAGAAGGAGAGGAAGAGTAAATACATGATGGTTGTGGTTATAGACAGTGATAGAGATGACATAGTGGGTAGAGCAACAGATAAAGAAGAAAAATGATAAAAATGAAAAAAAGTAATGATGTCGACGATGAAGATGTCGCTGATGATAATGATAGTAATGATCATTAAACATAATGATGAAGAATCGGAAGAATATGAAGAAAAGAAGAATTAGATGTCGAGTTGAGTTTTGGACGGGTCGTCAAATCTCACTGGTCCCTGGATCATAGAGACACAACACCGTAGTACCTACATCGTTGTTCTCTACATCGCAGTTATTCGTTGGGGTGAACAGTGCATTGCTGAACTGGGCAATACGTTATGATTTTATAATCGTAGACTATGGTTGCTAGGAAACGGTTTTTTTTTTGACAAAACATGGGGTGTTTCACCAAGCTGTAAGAACGGCTTTACACACGACTGATGGCTCCTTCTTGTGCTAAATGAGATACCCCAATTCGTTCCTGTTTTAACATAGTGGAAGTTAATTTCCAACAATCCTAATCAATAGATTTATGAATCTTTATCAACAGAACAATCAGCAGATTTCGGTTAATGCTCTGCACTGACCATAGGGTATTTAAACCACTACTTACTACAATTTTGTATCACACGTGAAGAAGTGTTGCAAAGAAGTGTTGAAACGTCGTGATCTTTTTCGATTCCGTTTACCATACATTGCGAGACAAACGATTATCACTAGCTAATTATCCGCAATGAGTAACATCTTTAGCAATCCTACTCAAATTTGACAAAACATAAACTTTGTATTCAGACACTTCTTAACGACAAGAATTTCAACTGATGAACATCACATTTGAACTTATGCTGATGGGAATCAAAATCAGTGAGAATGTGATTGAGCTCAAGAATGAATCACCATTCGTTCGTAAAGTCATTCTTAGCTTAAGAACAGCTTGTGAAACATTCCCAAGGATAGCTTCGTAAAGCTCCGCCCAGAGATCTTATAAAACGTATGCTGAGCTTTATGACTGTTTTAAAAGGGCTTTACTACCTTTACAGGAATAGTTCACCCTGAAGATAAGTTTGTTTTGATAAAAGCAGACACATAAAAGAAACATATTAGTGAAGTTTTGATTAAAAAAAAAAAAAACGTTAACAGGTTAAAAAGTTATTATCTTTTGAAATGTCATTTTTTGTGACGGCACGTGCGAGGTGCTCTCCCATAATTATGCTGTGTACAGAAAAATACCATGATTTTTAGTTCTTACTTTTTTTTTAACAATGGAATGATTTTTGTTTCATACAGGTATGTGTGTCAAAACGTATTTCTAATGAAGTATCAAATGCACACGTTAAAGGATGCGTATCTTTTTGAGCAAATGCTTATTTTCGAAGACAATTATACACAACATATGAGCAGGGGATGTGAGAGTTGCACCTCCCTGATATGAGAGCGCCTCGCACGTGGCGTCACAAAATCAACATTTTTACAAAGTCATAACTTTCTTATCCTTTGACGGATTTTCGTCAAACTTTCACTAATATGTTTCTTCCATGCGTCTCCTCTGATTCAAACTAATTTAATTTCAGGGTGAGCTATCCCTTTAAACAAACGATGTATTTCCTTTCTCTAGACATGTCCATCGGATGTTTTGGTAACGACGCTCTGCCCCGTACCTCAGTCTTCTCAACACACAACATGACCGTACCTCTTTGCGTGGGTCAATGTTACAACGAGGGTTTTTACTACGCGGGGCTCTACAACGGGACGGACTGCATCTGCGCATGCGTGCCCACGCGTCTTCGCGTCGACGATGATGACGCGTACCAGTTCGGCACGCGCTTGGATAAGTGCGGCGTGCCGTGTCCAGGTGCCGTGAGCGCGTTCTGCGGAGGGCGAGACGCTATCCAAGTCTACTCTGGTCTGTCCAAGTTTGCACTTCCTCTTTTATGTTCTTCGTGTGAATGATTTATTTCTAAACATGATGATTGGCACTGACACAATTGCAGTATGTGTCTTTTAATGTGCACCTAGACAACACCAACATTCAAATTAGACAGACTTTAACGAATCGTAGACACTGCATCATGAGTGGTTGATATAATTATAAATATACCTATGATGTAATGTCAGTACGGAATTCATATGTTTTATCGATGTTTCATATGTTTTATCATTACGGTATCGCATTGAAAAGCGTACGGAAATTATGTGCCGTACCAAATGAGTTTTGTTGATGTTATGATTATTTTAACGACAGTTTCTTCATCACCGTCAATCAAACCAAGTGGAACAACCATCGGGCCATCTACGGACGGGGTCCTGTCTGAGGGAGGTGGTTATGGTGATTATGCTCTTCACCATATCATTCATTGCCATATTCGGGACAAAGTCACCTTCACAAATGGTTATCACTCTTTCAATCAAGTACTAAATTTCATAAAAGATGCAACATATGAAAGAACACATATTTCTGCACGGGATGAATCAACATTTTCTTTAGATGGTGTATCACCTTCGTAATGATTTTTTTTTAAGCGGAGTAAAGGAGAAATGATCACTGAATCTTCAAATTGAAATTTACAATACGCTACGTATTTCGACAAAACACTAATTTGTTTAAAGACAGCCGGTCCCTTTTTCAGATCACCACAAAACCATCGAAACATTGGCAAAACATATAGAGAAGTGTTAGCAAGCTCTATATTCACAATTTGAAACTGATACGTAGTGTAAAATTCAAATAATGCACGTAAACAACGTCTGATATATAGTCTTAACCTCAGGCTCTTAGCAGTTTGTGTTGAAATATATGCTTTATTGATTAATCTGTTTATTAAATCATAAAACGCATTATGAAAAAAAATGTTCTATGGAAGGAATCATCTCCAAAGTTTGATAGTTACTCATAAAATTAGGATTTCACACACGCATAATAACCACGTGAATACTGTAACAAAGACTAATACTTTTTTCGTAGTTCGAAAAAAGTCGGTTTGAAATTTAACGGCTGAAATTTTTTACGTATACAGAAAGCTTCAACATGCTATATTCTTAGAAATGGTCTTGAACCACACTTTCTTCAATTTACGATCGTGATAGACGATTTCAAATTTTAAGCTTGCAAAAGGGACGGACAATCTTTAAACTCTAACCGAATATCATGTATTTCATAATCATCCTTGTTTCATAATTTTCCTTCTGTTCTACATTTATCCTATACGATATACACCACATTCATTACATGGCGATCCTCCAGTAATGTTCGATTGGGGACTCGATCAAGGTAGTGAGATCACCGAGTGCACGAAAACCAGTACCCTCAAGCCTATCGTCTTCATCGGTGGTGGTCGCTTCAACGACGTTACCCTCATCGACCTCCAGGACGAAGGCTGGCGAGTGGGGACGTGGGGTAGCGAAAGTCCAAGTGGTAACGGCGAACGCTACTTTTCCGACCATCTCTCACTCGATGTCGACGGGCACATCGCCGTGCACTGGGATTTGGAGGTCGGGCCGGGGTGCGAGCAGCTGAAGTTTCTGTGTCTGCAACTAGAGAGGGAAGAGGATAACATCGGGCCGGTGTGCGAACTACCACAGCCACCAATATGTCGCCCATTGACATGCGAAGGTACGAATATGACGTAGTTCTCAGGATAAGTCCTCTCCCTCACCATGCTCACCTCCAGGCAAGTTGTTTAAAGAAAGTCAAAAGTTAACTTGTGATAAACGATCATTCAGCGCTAGTCGTTTCTTCTACCATGTCTACAGTATAAATCACACTATCGTTTTGTACTGCATGAGCTGTATGAGCCAGACTGCATTATTATTTTTTTTTTCACTTTCATGTTATTCAAAACTCCCTTTTCATCAAAGAATAATGTTTGAGCCGATAAAAGAATTCCGACTCGCAAATTATATATTTATCATGCATTCACGACATGCATCTCTGCAAGCCCCCCTCCCCCTCCCCCACCCCCATCCCTCTCTTCCTCTCTCTTCCTCTATCTCCCTATCTCTCCCTCTTTTTTTCTCTCTCTATATATCTTTCTGTTCCCCCCCCCCTCTCTCTCTCTCTCTCTCCCTCCCCCTCTCTCCCTCTCCTCTTTCTCTCTCTCTCTCTCTCTCTCTCTCTCTCTATCTCTCTCTCTCTCTCTCTCTCTCCTTGCATTCAACTCTATCCATCTACGCAAAAAATGTTTTCTTTTTTTTTTTGCAACTACCCTGCTGCCCTCTGATTTAGCATGATAAACATTGTATCATACCCAATTGAATTGACGATGATTGATATTTTGAACTTAAAACATAAAAAAAAATTAATAGATGATTATATATATGTTATGATATACAAAATAAAGTAGTTCCCGATATTGTTTGAGTATGGCTCTTCATAGCGAAAGTATAAAACTAAAAACGAGAGATCTATTTCTAAATCGTACAAGGAAATCACGATTTGCGGTTGGACTGCACTGGCCCGTCTTGCTCTTGCCTGAAGAGGGCGGTCGTCTATTCGTCGCAGAACCTGACGAGTGAAGAGAAGTTATCAGTGATTGAACAGGTAATCACCTTCAACCAATATGACAGCCAGACTTTCTTGGCAAGTGTGCGCATGCGTCACGTGTCCACTAGCCTATAAGAACGTGATAGAAACGCATGCTCCATGATGTGCAAACAAATCACTCTGCGTCTAGTGATATTATTGGTTGTTTACAATAGAAGCGAAAAGTGACGTTTCGATCAATGTTTTTATGAATCTATTTGTTTTTGTTCATGTTGTTCTGGAAATTTTGCAATGTATCATGATCGTCCATGCGGATTTTACTCTCTTTCCCACACAGATGAACATCACCTCTAAGACTGCGACAGAGGTCCTCTCGGAAATCATATCAATCCAGCACGATGACGTCATGGAGACCGGGGCGGTGGTGACCGCGTCTAACATCCTCGAGAGAGTGGTTTCTCTAAAGTCCCCGGATGCCCGGGTAGGTAGTCTTCCCAACAGTTGCTCCAGTCGTATTCTCATTAGAGTTATTTCGCATTCGCCTTTTTGTGCTCAACGAATATAATCTTAGACTCAGCATTAAATTAAGTTTAAGCTACAATATTACATGGAACACGGTTTCACGTTTCCCTTTGACACGCTGCCGATATCACTGCAGATAACGAGCAGCGTTGTGACCATCGTCGGGAACCTGCTGGAGACGGCCCCAGAGGTTATGGCGGCAGCGCAAACGAAAAACCACTCCAGCAACACGGCGATTAGGGCTTTGGAACGGCAGCTCGAGATAGTCGACCTCACCAAGAACAACGGAAGCTTCAAGCTGGTCAAGCCCAATCTGGCGGTACAGGTACAACGGTCATGGTGGTACCGTGGGCACGGTGGGTGTAACGGGTGTAAGATCAATCTGGTGGTACAGGTACAGTGGTACCGTGTGAACGGTGGGTGTTATGGGTGTAAGATCAATCTGGTGGTACAAGTACAGTGGTACGGTGGGCACGATGGGTGTTACGGGTGTAAGATCAATCTGGCGGTACAGGTACAGTGGTACCACTGGCACGGTGGGTGTAACGGGTGTAAGATCAATCTGGTGGTACAGGTACAGTGGTACCGTGTGAACGGTGGGTGTTATGGGTATAAGATCAATCTGGTGGTACAAGTACAGTGGTACCATAGGCACCGCAGGTGTAAGATCAATCTTGTGGGACAGGTACAGTGGTGCCGTAGGGACCGTAGGTGTAATGGGTGTAAGACCAATCTAGTGGTACAGAGACAATGGTATCATAGGCACGGTGGGTGCAACGGGTTTAACGGGTGTAAGATCAATCTAGCGGTACAGGGACATCAGGTGTAAGAACAATCTCACCATGCTTATGGTACAGGCGGCGGATACAGTAGGAGTTACATCAATACGGTGGTACACGTAGCACATGCAGACCTGGAATGAGCGTAGCGGGTGTACGCCTAATCTGGTGGTACACAGGTGCGACCATTGTGATAGTACTGCTATACTGCCCTACTCTGACAAAAGAGTCTTTTCTTGTAAATGATCAAAATATGCCTGTCACTTGCATTGGCATAAGTGCAACACCACATTATGTTAGATTGAATGTCTTGCAGCAAGATGAATATTTCTTGTCCAGATTTTGGCCGTATAGGAATGTTGGGTACAATCTAAGAGTAACAATAACCCAGATTTGAGTGATTTGTCACTTGCTTCCTTTTGTCAGAGTAGGGCAGTATGACGCACAATCGTCATGGTGGCATTTACTTGTGTGTATATACGCGCGTGGTACACAAGAGTTGCTCGGACAAAAGTTTGCCCTGTTGCATTTGTGTGTAGTACTTATGACAAAATAACTATATGGCGCACAAACAATTGAAGCTTTTTTCTCTCTTAGTCTCTCTGTCTCTCTTTCAAAGTATACTGCGCCTCATCATATAAAACTATCCAATATTTTATCCAAGGTGAAGAAGACAACACCTCGTGCTCTAAGCTCAGGACTGACCTTTCTGTCACTCGGCTCGACCATGAATGACGCACTAAACGACGTCGACATCATCGAAGACGCTACTCAAGCAAACACTTCAGGGAACGCGGTGACATCAGCAGTTCGTTCATCAATCACTCTTCAGTCCGCTGTCGACGGCGTTGTCGAACCACCATCGCGCGACGATGACCTGAGGGTTGCCTTTGCCGTTGTAATAAAACCATTGTTCTTTGTGTCTGGTGTTGATGAGCGTGGTGCGACTGAACAGAGGTCAGCGGATGAAAGGAGGCAGGCGAACACACAGGTGTTGTCTGTCGCTGTGCACGGGTCTGAAAATGTGAGCGGATGGACAAAAGTGGCCAGCGTGTTCCACCCTCTTCAGGTAAATCAATGTTTACCTTTTCGAAAAGATGTTTACACTGGAACGTTACACACTCCTGGGGGTGTTTCCCCAAACTATTCTTAAGCTAAGAACTTTACGCACAACTGCTGATCCTTCCTTGCATGTATTGTGCTGAGTGGGATTCTTAATGACTTTAATTCCCATCAGCTAAAGTTGACATCTGATGTTGTTAACAAGTGTCTGAATAAAGAGTTTATGTTTTGTCAAATTTTATTAGGATTGTTGGAAGGAAATGAACAAAGTGTTGTTTCCTATTTAGCACAAGAAAGGGCCACGAGTCTTGGTTTAGCTTGCACCACGGTATGATCGTCACGATAGGACCACCTAAATTGCAACTTCCTTCGTCCTCTCGACCACTTTCAATCAGATGAGGATCAACCAGAAACATTTCTGTTCTATTGAATGAGTGTGTATTAGCCTGCAAAATAATACAATTGACCGATTCACTGTGCTCTCTTCAGCTGTCCTCATGTTTAGTCGTTCACCCAATTTAAAACTAAATAATCAGTAAATAGGTACACTCTCTCTTTTTTCCTTTGCAGGTCAGTAATAACACTACTACCATTGAGGACCCTGCATGCGTCTACTGGGACCTGGACGCCGATGATGGGGCGGGCGCTTGGTCCGAACTTGGTTGCGAGCTGCTGCCGGTTTATGATGTTTCCGGTACACTGAGGTGCCACTGTAATCATACCACCAACTTTGCTGTGATTATGGTGAGTGGATATTTTAAGGCAAGTGTGGTAGGTGGATATTTGGTTATCCACTGCTTCCTATGATAAATATCTCGGAATGCTTAGGTATTAATGTTATTATACCACCATTTATACATTATTAGCTTCATGCTAATAAAAGCAAGGATGAGTATTCGGTTATACATCGTTACTAGGTAAAAACTATTACGAAAGATACTACTGTAATCAGACAATTAGCTTGATGATAATGAAGGCGTCAAGGATGCTAGGTAGAAGTTAGCGATGACGACTTGTCAAGCAGTGACCAAGTAAAGCATGCATTCTGGTCGGCTCAACTTCATTAAGTCCACAGCAGACATGACGATGCTACCACGATTCTTCTCTCGTAAGGGCCCATGACTGTAAATGTGACGTCACTTTCTTGCACAACTCCGATGACCGGGTTTTGCAATTCAGCAACTCGCGGATTCGTAGGACTGATCGTATCGTGTCGTGTGCGAAAATCTATTGTTGTACCTTTCTGGGTATTTTTTTTTGTTGTGTGTGGTTATTTATGTGAAAACTCAAACTTGCTACATCTCATCAGTTTGTTCGGTCTTTTCAGGGAAGGAGGGTGAGGCGTCATACACTTCCTGTCTTTCCATGAATTACGATATGGTGATGTCACAATACACCTTTTGACGAACTATTTTCAACTTAGTTTTGTCGATCAATCACTTGGAAGATTTATTGTGATGGAGATAATGAGATCGCGCTATTTGACGAATCATTTTCAACCTGGTGTTGTCGATCGACCATGTAGATGCCTGAAATGATCGAGATGTTAGAATTCTCATCGTGCAAAATTGTTTCCAATCCAACAATTTCTAACAATAACAAACATTATACTTCGCTTGAATACAAACGCATAATGTACTCATATAAAAAAAACAATATTTTTTGTTTCTTTTCTTGCGTATATGAGAACATTTGACGAGCAATATAAAAAAATAATGAATTCAATGGTGTACATCAATAAATCAAAACAGGTGTGCAATCAGAATACCAGAACTCGCCTTTTGATAAATAACTTTTAATAATTAAATTGTTAACAAAAAAAATCGCTTTAATACAGCAACTACTTTGTAAATGTTATAAGAGTTTTTTTTCAGAAGGATCTTTGTTAATCATGAACGTACATGCATTGGAGGGCAAATATTATTTCACTTCTTTTTCTATAGACTTTTCGCTCGGTTGAAACCTCAGAGATGTTTGAAATGGCTTCGCAGATACTCAGTTACATCGGCTGTGGGTTCTCTATTGTGAGTTTGGTCACAACTCTCTGCCTCTACGCCATATCACCGTAAGTGAAAACAAATAATTCGACAATAAAATCTGAATTTGATATTTCCATATAAATTTTTATTCTTCATGTTCACATTCTTTAACATGTTCGTTTCATCTGCTAACCGTATTTATGTTATAGCTGACCATTGGAATACCCAAACTTCTGATGTTGTCCTTTTACTCTCATATTTTACCCTCCGGCCTCATCTCCTAGCATTTTGCATTTATTTATCCTTTCTCTATGGTAAATATAAAAGAAAAAGAGGGCAGGAAACGGGAGGTCACATTTGCATCTTCCTGCACTCATGCGCTTTTAGGATTTCGTCAATGACTTCTGTCTCGTTTGTATTTTGGTCTGAATATCTCTCTAAAAGAGTGGTGGGCCTTAGTTCCCAATCAGGAAATCTCATCAGGTTTGTTTTATTATTGATAAATGACGGATAAATATGTATATTTGATATTCATGCATGAATAGTAATGAACAGCACCCCGCCCTCCCCCCCCCCCCCCCCCCACTTCCTCCGAGCTTGCCGATCTGTAGGGTTTGTGGGTATTACTTGTGGAGGAATGAATCAATAGAAATAGTTTAACATTTTCATGCAGTGATTTACGCAAACAGCAGCACAACCAAATCTTCATGAGCATCTGCACGTCTCTCCTCTGTCTCTACGTCACCTTCCTCGTATCAATTTCACTGGAGAAACCCATCCACGAGAAGTCCCCCGCCTACGATGTCGCGATCGAGCCAGATATCAAGTGGTGGTGCGTTCTCCTGGCCGGATTAACGCAGTATTTCATTCTGACGTCGATGTCGTGGATGGCAGTCGAGGGGGCGAACATGTATCTGCTCTTCGTCCGAGTCGTTCGCATACAGAATCAGTCGTTTTTCTTCCGCGCCAGTCTCTTTGCATGGGGTAAGAGAAGACAATGATGATGATGGTGGGGACGATAAGGGCGGCAATGATGATGACGATGGCGATGGTTATGATGATGATGATGATGATGATAATAAATCATGACATTTTGTTGCAAAATTAGAAGAAGAACAACAAAAATGAAAGACAAGTGCAAAATACGAATAAGGTGAAACGAGAAAAAAATAAAGAAAAAGAAAAAGAACAAAAGAGGGAAAGGAGAAAAGGAAGAAAAAGAGGGAAAGAAGAAAAAGAAGAAAAATAAAAAGAAGAAAAAGAAGAAGAGGAGGAGGAAGAAGAAGAAGAAGATAGGTACATGTCTCTGAATATCACTAGCACCTTTCATGGAAACCTTCTTGTCAAGCCTTTATCCCTCCATCTAATTTTGGCTGCTGTATGTTACACAGGGTTGCCAGCGCTGGTAGTGATCACTACGGGAACCATTTTCAGGGAAGACTATGCCATGTCTGGCACGTAAGTGTTGAATTTAGAATATAACCCTTTAAGTAACGCATATCACTCTTGAACAAAGGTACGATGTACCACGTCATATAAACATGACGCAAATGAAGATTTACATAATAACATAAAGCATCGTCGGCTTTTGCATTATGTGTCGTTTGTCACAATAATCTTCATAATCAGCGTAAACTTCGAAATTAAATAGGCCCCACAAATTGTCTTTAGATTAGATTATTAACAATAAATTCATTCTCTTGAAGCTTCGAGCCTACCATATCGTTAACGGACATCGACGCTCTAATTTGATACCAAAGGTTACGTTGTTTTGTATATACACGGTAATTTACTATGTTTCCTTCCTCTGTGGCAGGTGTTTCTTGGCAAAGCTTCCGCAGATCATCGGCGTAATCATTCCCATCGGCGTCATCATGGTCTTCAACGTCGTCGTGTTTGTGACCGTGATCGTGCAGCTTCGTCGCACCATACGAGCCCGTGATCGGCGTTCGACGGAGCTCGGCGGCCAGGCCAGGAAAGGGCGACAGCGACTGCAGAAAGCCGTCAGTATCTCGCTGTTGCTCGGGCTGACGTGGGCCTCCGGCTATCTTCTCCTTCTCCCCAACAACGCCGTCTCCAACCAGGTCTTCCAGATCGTCTTTCTCCTCCTCAACTCCTTGCAGGGATTCTTCATTTTTACAGTATACTGTCTGAAGCAGCCCGTGGTGCGCAGAGAGATGCGTAAATACTGCTACTGCTGCGCATCTCGAGTCACGTGCTGCACGGTCAAAGGTCGTCGAGGCATATTCTCATCCGTATCCCGCAGCTTTATCAGCCGCACTTCAACCTCGAGCAACCACGTGACACACGATGACAGTCACGTGACCACTCCGTCAGTTGCTGATGCTCGTAACATGGACTCTGCTCGCAAGAAGTGGTCAAGATTCGGTCTTGTTCATTTCTATTTTTAAAGTTGTGTGTGGTGTTGGCACAGTTTACATAAATATTGAGCAAAAATGTCCACAATCCCCCTCTCCCCCCGAACCCCTGCCCCCCCCCCCCCAAAAAAAAAAAAAAAAAAAGAGTAAAAGAAATTAAGAAAAACATGATAAGAAGAAAATAAAATAAATAGTTTGTCTTTGGTATGAATATAGAGTCCTTCAGCGTGTTTGGCGACATTTGCTTGCTCCCATGACAATCGCCTTTAGGTTGTACATCGTCAAAGATATAGTGTTACATCAGGAGGAGAGTAACGGTTGCAATCAGCTTTTGAACAATATTAGAAAAATAGGGGTGGGCCCAGAGTTGAATTTAGGAATCGCAAATATGTGCAGAATACCCCATAACATCAAAATAAGGCGCTGTGTTAACTTAAAGGTGAACTAAACCTTAGATATGAGTTGTATTGAATACAAAGAAACCAGCGCGTACCCAGCGAACTAGTCATAATCAGGTAATCTAGTCTGGAGAGCAAGATTTACGTTAATGTTAAGGTACAGCATGTATGGAAATGTATGTTTTCCTTTATCATACTGTTTATAATGTAGAGTTACTTGCAGCAACCATTGTTTTGCTTTTAATCATACACCTATCCTTGAAGTGATAATACCAATAATACATAATACATTTATATATTTTGCATCCAATGATCCAATGATTATTGTGCAGCACCTGCACGAAGTGTAGTGTCCAAACTGTGATGTTAATGTATATATCATATTAATGTGATGTATGTATGTAACAGTTCTGATTTAATCTTTACAATGTTTCGGAATGTTTATGATTTAGCACTCACTTGCGGCAACCATTTTTCTTTTTATATTTCTCGTATTATCCATTCAATGTTGAAGGCATAGTACATTTTGAAGGTATATCTTTTGGAGAAAATGCACTTCTTCGAAAAAAAAAATTGTACACAACATAATGAAAGAGTATTCGTATGTGATGTCACAAACTCAAATTTTGAAGAGTTCCTAACTGACGAAGTGTTGCAGCGGCGCACGAAACGTCGTGATCTTTTCGATTCCGTTTACCTTACATTGCGAGACAAACGATTATCAGTAGCCATTTATCCGCAATGAGTAACATATTTAGCATTAGTTCCTAACTTGTTCATCCTTTGACGGATTTTTATCAAACATTCACTAATATGTTTCTGTCAGGTGTCTGCTTGAATTAAAACTTAATTTCAGGGTGAGCTATCCCATTAATTACTATTCTTATTGAATGATCCAATGATGAACGACGCGTACGAAGTGCCGTGTTTACATTGATACCAGTGTATAGTATGCTAACGTCTGAAATTGCGGGCATTTCTGCACCACGGTGTTAACACTATAACGCCAACACTGTTACTTACCGCGAAGTATAAACGATCATAATGTCTAGCCATGGCCGCGGGTGGCATAGAGAGGGCGTTCTGGCGCATTCCGATGTCAAAGTCATAGGCTATCAACGACGATCGTTCATGTATATCTCAGTTTCACATTTCATGTACACACAATTGAGAATAGTTAGAAGGATGGGATTAACGTGTGATGTTTTCTTTCGAGAAATGTTGTTATCCCGATGTAAAAGAACGTCATCTCTACACACATGTGTTCATTTAATCTGTACTAATAATAAACCGATGACACTTGTCATTCTGTTTGTTTATTTGTCTAAAATAAAACGTCTCATTGCATTTCACGTAATAACTCTCCATTCAAAATTGATCAATCTTTTGACTCAATTATGCTATCATATGTAGCTAAAAGCTATAGTATCTAATAGTGAAAACATAAATCTTCATCAATTCACATAATCAAATAGAATGATTTAACTCATATCGATCCAAAATGTTAGAATGAATATTAACTGGGTGTTCAACGACCGGTAATGTGAGGGTGAACTTTCTCATAGCCATTGGCATGAAGCTTTGTAGTAAGCCAATGGGATCTTTAAGGAACGGTAATGTAAGGGTTGATCTAGTCTAAACACACTACATTACCAATGATCGATTTTGAGGACAGCCGTCTCGCACAACGAAAATCAGATCCAAGATAAAAACAGCATATAAGTATGTATACATGCGAGTACGTAGATTTATATGTGTGTGTTTGTACGTAAAAATGTGTGCATGTACAATATGTGTATGCGTATAGATGTGTGTATGTACGTGCATACACGTGTTTTTATGTGTTTGCGTGTGTGTGTGTATATGAGTGAAGGGATGGAGTAATGTGGTTGCAGAGCATTACTTTGTGTTGCTTCGCTCTCTTCCTTTTTCCAAGGAAATATAAAATCAATCAATCCCAAGTTTAGCTTTATGGACAATAAATATTCAATCCTGCCCCATCTTCAAAATTCTACATTGGGTTTCCTTAGCCCCGTACTATTTTTTAAAGCTTTTTACACTGGCATTTCTTAGCCCCTTTCTATTTCTTAAACCCGACTAAGGAAATCCACGATGTTCCCAATCGAAATCGTTAGCCCCGGACTTTCTCTTCTCGACTATTTTTCGTTTCTGTTTACACTAACGCTCTTAGCCCCGTACTATAGGTGGGGCTAAGCCCCCCCCCCCCCCCTCCCACCATCTTAGCCCCACCTATAGTATGGAGCTAAGGACATTTTTGCCAGTGTGATAAGCATAATAATACTCCGCGAGTTGGTGATAAAAGGTACTGATGGACTACTATCACTTTAAGCAATGTACAAGCTAATGACAATATATATTTGAATGTTTATTACCTGCTTATTCAAATATCCAGGTTGATAGACATCCGCATAGGGAAGAGGACAGATATATTTATGAGAGGCAACTTCCTCTATATGTTGACATCACGGTCATGTGGCCAACTTGGCAACATCATTTTTATGAATCCTGAGCAATCATGATGTAAATGAGGAAATAGAATTACAATTAATTTCATATTTCGTTGATTCATTATCAACATCACTCATACAGTTCTCATATTGTCCATCGTCATTTCATCGATATCAGCATTACATCTAGCGTCACACTAACCTCAATACGACCTGTCAACAAGCATTACAAACTAATATAAGAAAACCGTCGATAAAAAGGAGTCGCTCTCTCAAAAAACATTGAATTGCTTAAATCCTAAGGTGATTTGCTTGGCTGCTAATCATGAAGGCATTCGTTGTAGAAACAGTTTTAGTATATATGATACTGGTTCATTTGGCATCACCAACTGCAGCGCTCAACGGGACTGTTACAGGTAAACTTCTTATACCTCCATTAGTAGTAGTAGTAGTAGTAGTAGTAGAAATAGTAGTAGTCGTAGTAGTAGTAGTAGTAGTAGTAGTCGTAGTGGTAGTAGTAGTAATAGTAGTAGATATAGTGTAAGTAGTAAAATAAATAGTAGTGGAAGTAGTTTAAATGCAGCAGTAGTAGAAGTGACAATATTATCTTGTAAGGCCACAATCGTCCACGCGGCATGGTCATCTGATGATCGGATCATCGCAAAGGCAGCCAGAATATTACACTTATACATCTGATTCCAATGAATAAAACCTGAGTGGCAAACTTTCAGCAGTTATTGATTAAATTTATGATTGTAGCTATTTACTAGTAATTCTATGACTGTGGAAGTATTATCTTTTAACTGCCGTGGACTAGGAAATGCTACAAAACGAGGAGACATCCTTGCATATATAAAATCTAAAGGAGCACAGCTATATTGTTTACAAGATACACACTTTGTTCCTGAAATATATCTTTCAGTGAAGAAGGAGTGGTTGGGTAATTTGTTTTTTTTTTTCCTGTAACAATTCTCACTCGAAAGGAGTAACTGTTTAATATTTGACAAAAATGTTGTTGTAGAAGTTAAAAAGGAAAAAGAAGATAGAACGGTAATTTTATCATACGGAGCCTTTGTATTGGAACGTTGCAAGTATCATTAATTTACGATTGAGTTTGATGACCCGCATATAATAATGTGTGAGGATTGGAATCTGGTGCAAGAGTTTGATCTTGCTACTTTTAATTACATTAGACTGAACAACAAAGAAGCAAGGAAGAAGGTAATGGAACTAAAAAAATGATTTGGATTTGGTAGATGTCTGGCGTGAACATAATGTAAGGATTCGAAATTATACATGGATACAACCCACACCATTAAGACAGAGTAGGCTTGATTATGTTTTAGTTTCCTCTGATCTATTTTCTTTAATCACAAAAACTGAACATTTGTTTGCATATAAATCTGATCATTCTATAATCAGCTTAGAATTTGAATTAGATAAGTACTAAAAACGTTTTACTTATTTGGAAATTTAACAATGTTTCGTTGAAGGATGAGGAATACAATGTAAGTGGACGTTATTAAAAGAAAAATAAGAGAAGTAGTATTAAAATACGCAGATGAAGAAACTATTCAAGGTAAAGAATATTAAGAGATGAGAAAGGAAGATATTTAGTTTTCTATCGATGAACAGTTGTTTTGGATACTCTTCTCATGGAACTGAGAAGCACTACTATCTTATATTCGTTGAAAAGAAAGAGAGAGAATAAGAAAGAAAAAAACAACAAGATTGAGAAGGAATTTTTACCATAGAAACCAATATGATTTCGGAGGAGAGAACCTTAACTTTCAAAAAGATACGTGTTTTGAGAGAACAATTAGAAAACATTATTGAAAATGAGCAGCAAAATTAGATTAAGTATAATAAAATACAAGAAATGCAATTTGGAGAAAAGCCTTTAAAATATTTTAAGAACAAACAGAAATCAGTATAAAAGACAATTGTAAGATTGATCGATAAAAGCAACCGTCTAATCGATCAACAAGAAGATATTTCACAAGAAGTATATCTTTATTTTAGGGATTTGTATACATTTCAACCAGTATCTGGGGCTGAATAATTGTTTGCTATGATTCCTTCGAATAAAGTAAGGAGGTTTAGACCACAAGAAAGTGAGGGTTTAGAAGGGGACACGTTATTCAAAAATACTTCATGCAGATTAAAATTGGTAAATTGGTATTTTTTTTAAGTATTTCATTAATGATATAGGCATTTATTTGTGGCGAGGTGTAAAAAATGCTTATTTGACTGGCGAACTATATCCTTCTTAAAACTAAGGTCTTATAACTTTAATCCCTAAAGGTAATAAGCCCCGTCATTGTATTAGAAATTGGAGACCGATATCTCTTCTTAATGTTGTATACAAAATTTTATCTACATGTCTTGCAAATAGGTTACTAAAGGTATTATCAGTAGTCATTCACACAGATCAAAAATGAATTTTACCAAGTCGTTTTATGTGGGAATCTATTAGAATAATATACGATATCATTCCTTTACCGGAAAAACAAAATTTACCTTGTACTTTAATGCTATTAGATTTCAAAAAGGCGTTCGATAGTATTTTCCATGGATTCATTCAAAAGGTTCTTTCGTTTTGGGGGGTGGGGCCGTCATTTCAGAGATTGGTGGATGTCTTGCACAGTAATGCTTACTCAAGCATCATTGTTAATTCTAAATTGTCACACAGATTTGAAATTCAAAGGGGCTGTAAACAAGGAGATCCAATTTCTCCTTTCCTTTTCATTATGTGTGTCGAAATTCTTGCAATATGGATAAGAAATTCAAACCAGTTTGATGGAGTCAGCGTAAACAAAAGAGAATTCAAAATACTTCAATAAGCCGATAATACGGCTATATTCATTTCTGGCTCAAATAGGTCTCTTTAAAAGGTGTTGGAGATGATTTTTTTTTTTCACTCAATTTACTGGACTTAAACTCAGTTCACAAAAGACGCAAATTATTTTGTTGGGTAACCTAAAAAAGACAATTGTAGACATTGAATTAGAAGTAAACTTGATAAATGATACTTATTTCCGCTATCTTGGTAGAAATTTCATGTGAATATTAATAAGATCCCAGATTTCAATTGCGGATTTTTGATAAACTGAAAAGACTTCATGGTTGAAGAGAAATATTACACCTTTGGGTAGAATTACAGTGGCTAAATCCCTTTTATTGCCACAATTCAATCATCTACTTCTTTCAATCCCCAGTCCATCGGCTGTAAGATTTTTTAATGATTTAATAGATCGAGAAGGAAATCTTATATCTTTAAATGAATGTGAAATTAAGTTTCGCTTAAAAGTCAATGTTTTGGAATATTTTTCAATTTCTCACGCTCTAAGATGTGTGTTTAGTTCAAAACTTCCAAAATCTAGATCATAGAATATGTGAACCATTCGTTATGCCTTATATATCTCCTATAACATGTATAATGCGTGATAAAAATGGATGTAAAAGTATATACTAATGTTTGATAGGAAATAAAGATTCTGCCAAGACTATTGCAGCAAAATGGGGAACAAATTCAAATATTCTTTTGGATCACACTAAAATACCAAAATTCAATAAGATGATTTTCAGATTCACAACCGTTCGGATAAAGTATTTCTAATACAAAGTTTTCAATAGAATTATGTTTTTAAATGATATTTATTAAAACATAAGATCACCAATACCGAGTGCTGTATATTTTTTTATGCTGTAAAGTAAACGATTGAATACTTCTTTTACTTCTGTAATTTTAGTAGAGATATTTGGAGTAAAATAGAAAGGTAGATATCATCTTTTATGTTTCATCTTAAATATACTCCACAGGATATTTCCTTCGAATATAAAGAATAGCGAAATGATGACTTCAATTGTATTATCATTTTAGTAAAACAACGATTATATTTCTCGAGGTTGAACAAGACTCTACCTGATTTGAAAAAGATTCAGAAGGTAACATAAACTTATTAATTAGATGAATTTCACATTTATGATATGAATGGGAAAAGGAAAGATTTCAATTTGAAATGGAGTATGTTAAAACATTTATTTTTGTAAATAAACTTGCCCATTGGTGCTTAAGTATGAAAAAAAAATGTTTTGATACGATTGTATTGAAATAGAATAAAACATGTTTCCAAATTGCGATCAATCCATATTTTTACACTTTTCGCATTATTCGTGATACAGGAATTGTGTCATGTCATGCCTTTTGACACGCCTACGTTACGAGCAGCTCTCACAGTGGCGGGAACGTGGTGCGATAACGCACAATGCATTAGAGATCAAATAATTGGTGACCGCCACCTAAACTTTACTCGAAATTGCAGAATATGAATTTGTGCGTTTTGTAGATTCCCTCGAGTAGTCATGGGCTCCTACGGGTTCATCTTGGTCCATATTCATGAATATCTAGACATTTGATAGACAAATCTAATCATTAGGGCATGATTACATAATTCGGTGACAGAATGAATTAATTAATGAAAGAACAACATGATTGGCTGAAAATTGAATGAATAACACAATTGTCTGAAAAAAATTGACATAAAGCATTAAGAGTAGTATAAAGTATTGTGGTGTTAATGCATAAACTAAGAAAATAAATAATCAATAACTATAGTATCGCTCTATACCACAGGTGTGTCTCTTGTTGGCGGAAGTGGACCACATGAGGGCACTATTCAGATTAATGTTACTGTATCTGGTGGTGGCGGTCAACGTCCATTGGTCAAAGCGGGATATATTATTTCGTTATCTGACCGGCAGGCCATTGGTATTTGCAGTACTCTCGGATACCTCGGACTCAATCGATTTTTCTCCAGATCCCCGTATTCGGCTGACGTCATCAAAGGGCTTGGTTTTCGCCTTGGAGGTAACGGTAAGATTCAACACTGCATTGTAAATCAATTACCTACTATAATAGACAATATTATTACCAATGTAGACTTGCATATTCTATTCTCCTATATTCTGTCATTTTAGATCACACACCTGTTTGTTTTCATGCTCCATACTCACTGGCTTTGTAAAGATAATCACACAATTACACTCGAAAATATTTCATGATAATATTCTGCCAGATTTAAATGAAAGCTCATCCAAAAAAAAAAAACACACACACACATAAATATAGGCTGAAAGATAATTTGTTATCCTTTAAATTTAGCTACATAAACCCATCAAAATGTTTGAGAGAGAAACGCAAAACAATATTTCGTGCAAAATGAAAGCTCTCTGTTCGTCGCCATTTTCTTGAACTTACCATGATGGTATGGCATACTAGACGTATCGACAATGCTCGACCATTGATTTTTGTGGCATGTACCAGTACAAGAGTTATCTTAGATGAAAACCCAAATAGCGATTATCCATTACAAACAAACACATATTTGTAGAAAAGATTTGTATTTAATTTACAAATTAAGTTTAGGCATACACCCAGTAGTAAGGAGAGCGTGCTCCATCCTGTAAATGAAGGAAAAACAAGTCAGACAAAAATCTTGGAACCAGACGGGATTTGAACCTGCAATCTACTGCTTACCGGGCAGCGACTTAACCACGCAAGCTATTTCTCGTTCACGGGTCAAGACACGATAACATGGAAACAAACACCCGAAAGAGTCTCATTTCATCTGACTCATTAATATTCAAGATTTTTGTCTGACTTGTTTTTCGTTCATTTATAGGATGGAGCACGCTATCCTTACTACTGGGTGTATGCCTAAAGTTTCTTTGTAAATTAAAATTACCCCAGAAAGCCCTTTCACTAAGATTTAGCAGATTTGTTTTTGTTATACGAAACTTTATTTTTGAGGAAGAATGTTAAATACCTATAAAAGGGGAACGGTTTGTGTATCTCTCGCTCCAATGTAGACTTTCTACCCCCAATGTACAATACGATATTGCAATCTGACTAACGAGTTCAATCATACTCCACTTGACAATCGACATGTCTGTATTTATTTAAGCCAAGGACTGCACGTATTTCATTATGCTCAAAAACTTGTTTTTTCTTTGCTGGTGTTAATATCCCCTTGACTTGATACAGCATTGTCACCTGCAAAATTGTTTTCATATTAATACTGTATATTTTTGATAACATACAGCAATTAGAGTTATGCAAATGCTTTCCCTATCTCCTTCTCCTTCTATTTCTATCTCTGTTTATCTTTTTTCTCTCTTTCTCTCTCTCACTCTATGCTATCATGATGTAATCAACATATTCATCATGTCAGAGAAAGTCTCGACTTCCCGAGATCGCGAAAAATCCCGCGTTCTCAGGATCTGTTTGTTCAATGGAGCGTGAAACGGTGCTCCCGAGGATGCCGTCGCTGAAAGTGCTGTACAAAGTGAATGGGAATGACCTCTCCAATTCTGGCATGCCCTCAAAAAACCCCATAAAAATAAACATCACGGTGGATCATTTTTCTTCTCAAATATATGATAGAAAACTAAATTTTCACATGTACAGGAGGTAAGAAAATGATCCACCGTGATGTTTAGACGTACTTGAAGAAAAAAGACACATTAATGATAGAAAAACTAAGACGATTTTCAGATTGGGCTTTCCATTCAGTCACTTTGTTCTCCGCTTGCGCTCGCGCGACGGTTTACATGTACGGTATACGTCGTGTGTATATGCAATACTATAGGGTGTGCATGTGTGCATGGTGCTCTGGCCATGGGTGCAAGCATGGAGCTAAATATAGCTCCAATGGTACAAACTTGCGAACAGGGAAAGTTGATGCAGTCTTTGCATTACGTAAGACATGATAATGAGAAGTCTGGATTTCTGTTCGTTCCCATGGATACTCCCGCGTACATGTATCACATCGTGAGAAAGGACATGTTCCCGGCCATGCATTGGTGGTCGTTTGATCATGCTGATGGCCAGACACTATTACAAGGTATTCTGACACCAGGGAATTGTTTTGTGTGAATCGGATACTTGTACACGCATAGGCCATGTAGGTACTTGCATATATAGACCCTATTGATTTAGTCACGATGAGTTATTGCTCTAGAATATTTAGCAATAAACTTAGAAATGTTGGAAATCGAATGGACATCATTCGACCATGCCGACTGTGCCGACCGTGCAGGAAAAGACAATAGTGATTTCGAGTTGTTCCAATTGGTGGGCCTTTTCTTTTGTCTTCCGATCGTGAACATGGTGCACGATTTCTATTTTGTCTATGGAATCTAAAATTGGATGTGTAATATTTGATGGACTATCACTGATCATCAATTTTGAACGATGGATATATATGTAGATGTCTTGGTCACCCAATCATGGTCAGATTCAGGAGTTAGACCATCGGTGAGTGAGTGATGTGCTATTATTTTATCTTTAATAAATGTAGAGTTCAGTATACATGTACATACATATTTTAGTCATTGTCATAACTAGTTGATCTGTTGATGGAGCTTAAAAGAGATCGAGAGAAATGGCCGGAAGAAGAGATATGTTGATGTGATGAGGAAAGAAATCGAGAGAGATTGATGTAGGGGAGAAGAAAGAGAGGGGGGAGTGGCGGGGATTAAACATGAGAAGCTTGGATCGAGGAAATATTTAATACGGTATAATGTACATGTATGCGAGGTACACTGCCATCTCTGCCTATATGACGCACGCACGCGCGCGCAACGACCCGCCTCGCTCGAATCGAAACGAGTCTGCAAATTCATGTGAAAGACTACACAGAGCAATTTAGAGAGCACTGTTTGACGCTCCGTTGAACGTATAGATTCTGAGAAGGCGGGATTTTTCGCGATCTAGGGAAGTCGAGACTTTCTCTGACTGTTCATTGTTGTTCCATTGGTATGGGTAGTTACTAGTTCACCCTGAAATTAAGTTGGTTTCAAATCAATAAAAAAATACACATGAAAGAAACATGTTAGTGAAGGTTTGATAAAAACTCGCCAGAGGATAAAAAAGTTATGATCTGTTAAAGTTTTGATTTTGTGACGCTTGTGTAGAATTGTGTAAAATTGTTTTCGAAAATGTCGATTTGCTCAAAAAGATATGGATCATTTAATCTGCGCATTTGATACATCATTGAAAATACGTACATCTACACACACGCCTGTACCAAAATAAGATAATTGCTTTCTCAAAAACAGAAAAAAAGACCAATTTATATAAATATTTTATACAGAACATTTGCGAGAGCACTTCGCACGTTACGTCAAAACCGTGGAATTTCAAAAGATAATTATGTTCCTATTCTTTGACGAATTTTCGTCAACCCTTCACTAATATGTTTCTTTCATGTTTCTGCTTTTACTGAAACCAACTTATCTTCAGGGTGAACTATCCCTTTAGAATCTGTCTTGCCTGCCCCCAATCCTGTCCGATTATGCTAATTGTACCACAGATACAAGCACTGTTATTGGATATTCAGCATGGACTCCTGATAACCAGAATAAGAATCGACGTGCAGTTAAATGTGAGACCGGTAAGTCTTCCACTTTCGATCGTTTTTTATCTATGTGTGTAGGTGAAATTAGACTGAGACAAATGAAACTGACAACATTCTGCATTTAAGTGCGTGGACGATTACTCTTAAATTACTCTTAGAACATGTAGAATGCAATCGAGCCCGCACGTTAGAATACTGTCACAGTATCATACACATGATATTAGTTACCGCCTGTTCTTGATAATATCCAAATTTGTATATATGCACACAAATAAGAAGAACTTCTATGGGCAGAAAAAAAACGTTTGGAAATTTAAACGTTCCATTTTAGCTACTTCTGAAATATGTTCTGTCTGTTCCCTAAATGGGGTATAGGATTTTTTTTTTTTGAGTGAATTGTGCCTATTTTTTATAACTATAACCTTTATTCATGTGTCTTATCCCATTATTTCGTATTATCATGTATTTTAGACATTAGATACCTGGGGTGCTTCGAGGTTAACCAGACCGACAGCTCATTGGCAAACAGCACGTGTCCTCCCAGCCCGAACTCTAATTATTCCTGCATAGATAGAGACAACATGACGACGGAGAGCTGCCTAGAATATTGCATGGAACTCATCGAAAGTGACGTCATCATTACGTATGCCGGGGTCAGAGCGGGTAGTGAATGCACCTGTGGCTTCAACACAACAGAGCTGGGAGATCGGGACGGTGACATTCGCTGTAACTCGCGTTGCAGTGGTGACCAAAATTACTCCAGATGTGGTGGTCCGAATTCGATGGCAGCATATAATAGTAAGTGCTTGCCTGAGCGTTGCCGTGTTACCACATCTCCAAAAATCTCCATTTGTGTACCAGCCAAATGTTGATATACATTGTATGTATTAGTTAAGCTAACATGCATCAATGGAGATCATAATGAGTTAGAGGTAATGGGCTGTAATCATGTTGCCAAGGCAACGCAACCCGTGACCAATGTTGTATGGTTCTGGTGTTTCTTCTACTTTCTGTTGATTTCGGAATACCAGGAAAGAATAAGCAAAATCGTAATAAAAAAGCAAAACCCGGATATGGTGATAATGGTGGAATAGCTGCAAGAGTATTATGAATTTCGCATGCTACCCTTTATTTTATATATCTCTATAAAACATGTAACAGATCCAAATAAAATACATATTTATAAATAACATGTCTCCAAGCAGGTATCAAAAGTTAAAGTAAGATTTAGGTTTGAACTAAACTCCCACAATTTTAATTTTCTGTTTTCACTGGAAGCCTGTGTGATTGCGTATGTTACACTTCCCCATGCTACAATTTGCAGAAAACTAAACACGTTAACACTGACATGCATGTTTAAAAAAAAAAAAAAAAAAAAAAAAAAAAAAAACTTTCGGGAGATAAACATGTGTTGTATGTTCCCGTCTAGAGCCAGGAATGCTATTTGTTTTTAGTGGTAACAACTTTCTGAATCTCAAAGGGTTCATATTAAATGATAAGTTATCGACACAAAGCTTTTAAATCTTCAACTATTTTTGTTGGCGAGGGACATGAGGGAAGCAAAAGTAAATGGAACACTTTAGGAAGACCATGTTTTCGACGAAAGGTGTATGTATCAATTCATTTTTTATACGAATAGGATAGACAACCCTGGTCAGATAGAAGCTGTTTCTGGCTCGGGATCATTGATGAAAAAACAACACTTAGATGATTTTATTTATACAATAATAACATGTTAAAAAATACCAGCAAATCAATATTGATAAGTACAATTTAAAGATAAACAAAAAGAAAAAAAACTAAAAGATAAAACTAAAATAAACACAAAAACAACGAAAAGGCATGTAAGTGACCATCTCACCGCCACCTCTTGTTCTGTTCCCATGGTAACACCATCATCAGTTACCAGTGAGCCTGATGAGCAAGAGACCACCATGCATGCCATACACCCCTCTCCGGATCCAACGGACTCCACCACCCCGGCGGACACCACTACGGAGGACGCCACCACTCCGGCGAAGCCCGATGATGACTCGTGGTTCCGTAGATTTGACGGAAATGCTGGTGAGTATAACGGGCTTGGCTGCTAGATATTCAGTTAGTACTTGGGTTGGAATCATAGATATGCAGGTTAGTACGGGGGAGTGGGTGTCAAAATAAGCAGCTTAGTGCAGTGCCTAGGGGCATTGGTCCTTATGCTGAAAGTTAATTTGCTGTGGTATTCACGTTGCAAAAGGCGCTCAAAAGAAAAGCATTGTGACGTCATGTTAGGTGGCTTGCCTGACACTGCCGTTTACAAACAAATTTCCACAAATCAGCACATTAATGCACTCATGTCTTTGAACTTTACAACGTGAGTCGCGCAAATGAGTTCACACGCAAACTCGCATAGGGATTCAAGCACAAGTCGGCCGCTAATTATTACTCCAATGTATTGAAATAAAAGAACTACCGCTATTTACATGATTTATGCTATTGAAGTATTTTTGCCTGCTTCTCATGCAAATAAAGTACTAACGACCGCTGCCCATGCTAATGACGAACTTTTGCTAGGATGGTTAAATCTAGTTCACAGGATTTGTCGAGATGCGGTATACAAAATTAATCTTAGGGGCAGAGATGATGAGTGTACGTTAGCATAGGGGTATGAAAGGGGTATGAATATCTTTACATGGGGGACCTTTACGATTAATCGTCAGTTTGTCCCGGTTCGCTTCGTTTACGTGATATCTTTTCTTCAGGTGATACCTTCATGTAATCGACATGATTAATGCGCCCCGTGAATTTGTGAACTGTCCAATCTGCGATGGTATAGCATTTATGTCATGTAGTTTTTGATTCGCCGTTGACGGGATCCTTGAATGATGTTGACTGGTTGTTGCGTAACAAGAGATGACAGATGCATAACCTGAAACACTTATATTGATGAACAATTCATACATCATAACAATATTCAGGCTTTAGTTTTAATCAAAGTCCATCATTTTGTTTTGAAGCCCGCATCGCAGGAATAGGTGTCGGAGTCGGAGTAGTGTTGTTAGCAGTCCTGGCTATGGTCAACGTGTACGTCTGCGCTCGGACACGCAAGTAAGAAGTGAAGTCTGATCTTGTGTGAAGTTTTATATATCTGGTGTGAAAAACACCGACATGGTGTTAAGTCAGAGTAGCGCTGTCGACTGTAAAGATAGTTGTCTTGTTTTTTTCTTGTAATGTCACACTTTATAGGTAGCAATAACCCATACAGTATACGTAATATATATAACAAATGTCCCTATGAGTAGAGTATGATTCCAAATATAACAATTATGTGAAAAATAAGACCAGGAGGATTCTCAATACTTATACTTATATCAAGTTTGTGTAAATGAAAATTAAGATATTAACAGGCTGTTCTTAAGGTATTTTTGAGAATCTCCCTCCAAAGTGACACTCGACCAACATGACTAAATATCAATGTTCAAGACCTCGTGCTTTTAAAACTAGCTCCTAAGGATTTATAGGAACTGGCATTATTCGTTTTCTTATTTTCCTTCTTCCTTTTATTCTACCTTTCTTCCTTTTCCTTTGAATGTATTTCTTCTTTTCTTATCCTGTTCTTTTCTTTTCCGCTCTTTCATGTTTTAATTCATCCGTTATTGCATCGAGTAGATGCGTCTATTTCGCTCGAAAGCTGTCAACATGCGCATGCGCCATGCCAACGAGTCAACCAATCATTCTCTTTAGGAATGAATAGTACCTGACGCATGAAGCATGCAGTATCCGTAAGGCGTCTAAAGTGAATAAATTATCATCTAAATCGATACATTGACTCATTAACGGTTCAACGTGGCACCGTAGTACTGTAATATTGTAATAACTTAATTACTTGAAGATCATTACATTGACCATAGCATTATCACTTATATCACAACACAGGCAAGCAGTGAACAATAACATGGTATCAATGACGAAGCTGACGACGACGGCGACGGCTACCACATCGACGACTTGTAACAAACACCAACCCATGGAGAGTCCGCCGACCAGTGACTACTACACTCGGCTGGACATTCTGGAACAAGATCAGGGCAATACCTACGAAACCCCGATTCCCTCGAGCGGGGCGCACTCAGGGGTCTCTGTAGTGGAAATTGAGATGGAGCAGTTATATGAAAATGTGCGTTAATGGCAGTGAGGAGGTAATGGTGGAGACCAAGACCAAGGATAGCTCAGCCTGTTTCCTATCAGCCTGTTTACACCGGCAGAGAGAGAGAGCGGTCTACCACGCCTTAGACCGCGCTCTCTCTGCGGTGTAAGTAGTATAGCCGCCGTTTAGGTCCGCTAACTGCAAGCTCAGGTGAACCAAAATAGTGTGCTTGTACTTACCGGATGGACGTTCGGAAGGGGATGGGGAAAAAGGAAAGGAGGGGGTGATCTTAAATTGTACTTGGAGCTTCAATAGCACGCCGGAAATCAACGTTCAATACGCCGGAAGTGTTTTACTCAGTCTGTAATGGTGTGATCGTTAACACCTAGAGTTTAGAAATCTAATGTTGGATCTGATGTTACTAAACTCAACTATATCGCTAGATAGGACATAACATGATCATAAAATAGGTGAGCTTGTATGCAAAGTATTTGATACAGAAGGTGCAATTATCAAACACATACACTAATTGCAGTTTGTGAAATGTTTGAATTTTTAAAGTATTTGCCGGCAAAAGCCGATAAGTCCACCATGGGCATTCATTCGGTTTGTTGCAAATCTCGCAGATCAAACTAGGCGAGAAATGCTCATGAAATCTGGCATACACAGTTGTCTTTGAGATGCCGATATGCAAAACACATTTTTCGAATGTGTTTCAAACTGTATTGCCATGGTAACGTCAAATAATTGATATCGATCGGAGCAAACTATTGCGGATCGAACTACTTCCGCATTTATATAAAACTATCGGGTCTTTTTTTTCAAACATACAAATTGGCATTTATTGGATTTTTTCCGCAAAACACTAATTTCAGAATAAAATGACGTGAAGTATATTCAACATCATCAGGCATTGTTCAACCATTGTTGGATCAAGCCCTCCTCAATCAGTTTCTTCTCACTTCCATTTGCTGTCATTTTGTTCCATGTTGCTGTGTTTGTGTATGATGATATTTCGTCTCTCCACCTTCTCTTTTGCTAAAAGCTTATATCATGTTTAGACCCAGCCCACTTTAATTAAAATCACAGAATATAGATTGATTTTGAAAAAGAGTGGACTAATCGTTTTTATGCACAACCTCTTCAGGTATGTGTTTATACATCATGTTGTTTTATGATATAGCCACCGTTAATTTTGTTTCTTTGGAAACATATAAACATATGCGTACTATTTGTATGTAATGATGCAGGATTGCATCACCTGTACGAAGAACAGTGTTTGCTTTTATGTAAACATATATAAATGTATGTTAACGTATGCAAATGTATGGTAATGTATGTAAATACATGTGTTTCCGCACCGCAATGTTTGAATATATGGCGCCCACTTCCAAAAGCCATGATTAAGTTTTCTACATTATAGGTTACACCTATTCATGCAGTGATAGTTACATATGCGCACTGTTTGTATTCAAGGATTCAGTAATTCTCATTTAGATCGAACAAAAAGCAGTGTTCATATCCATGTTAGTGTATGCAAATGTATGTTAATGTATCGAATTATATAAAGAGACACAGAATTGTAAATGCATTAACACAGTCGTATCTAACCCTGATCTCAAAATATTAACGTCCCTTGACCATATGTTGTATTCGAGTTCTAAATTTGGGCGTTATTTTGTTTCAAAATTGTTAGTGTTTTTAAAGATTGTCCGTTCCTTTTGCAAGCTTAAAATTTGAAATCGTCTTATCACGATCGTAAATTTAAGACAATGTGATTCATGACCATTTCTAGGAATATAGCATGTAGAAGTTTTCTGTATATGTAAAAATTTCAGGCGTTAAATTTCATACCGACTTTTTTCGTACTACGAAAAAAGTATTAGTCTTTCTTACAGTATCTATGTGGTTATTATGCATATGTGAAATCAAAATTTTATGAGTAATTACCAAACTTTGGAGATGATTCTTTCTATAGAACATGTTTTTTTTTTTCATAATGCGTTTCATAATTTAATAAACAGATTAATCAATAAAGCAGATCGCAACACAAGCTGCTAAGAGCCTGAGGTAAAGACTATTAATCAGACGTTGTTTACACGCATTATTTGAATTTTACACTACGTATCAGTTTCAAATTATGAATATACAGCTTGCTAACACTTCTCTATATGTTTTGCCAATGTGTCAATGGTTTTGTGGTGATCTGAAAAAGGGACGGGCTGTATTTAATGCTTGGTAGGTTAATAGAAGTTAGTAGGATAGCATTACCTTCCCTTCGATTGCGCACGAGGAAGTGAAGATTGTATATAGAAAAGTTACAAATAGTACAATGCGTACAAAACACCCTGACGATATTGCGTCATGATAGTCTTGACATTTTCCGGTTAGAAACAAAAATAACTTCCTTATTACGTGGCTATATTTGCACAAACTTTCATAACAAAAATGTTTAAAAAACTAATGTTTCATTAATGTTAGTGCTTATACGGAAGGAAATGAAGGTAATACTATATTCGGAAAAAGAGAGCATTTCACTAGACGGAAGAAAATCGGAAAAATAAATGAATAGCAATACAGTAAAAGCTGCTTTAGTGACCACGTATAGAAAGACCACCTGTCTATAGAAAACATACTTTTTATCTTTTAACAACGTTTCTTATTGGAGCTTGTGTTGTTTTAAAATGCATTTGATTGTATTGAATTGTCGTATGTTGCTTAAAATCATAACGCGTCAAGAAATGGTGCATGTAGAATGAAAGCAATTAAAAAATCTCGGTGGATCTTATCAGTATTGCTGATTAATGTTGATGATCTTACGAGGGAGTTAGGAAGAGGAGGAGAGGATGAGAGAGAGAGAGGATGGAGATAGGGGAAGAGATAAAAAGTGAGGGGTAGAGGCAGGGCGGAAGAGAGAGAGACAGGGAGAGAGAGAGAAATAGAGAGAGAGAGAGAGAGAGAGAGAGAGAGAAAGAGAGGAGAGAGAGAGAGACAGAGGGAGATGGAGAGCGAGAGAAAGAGACAGAAAGACAGAGAGAGATGAAGAGAGAGGGAGGGAGAGAGACAGAGAGAGATGGAGAGAGAGAGAGAGAGACAGACAGAGATGATGAGAGAGGGAGAGAGAGAGAAAGAGAGAGAGAAAGAGAAAGAGAAGGAGGGAGAGAGAGAGGGGAGATAGAGAAACCGAGAGACAGAGAGAGACAGACAGATAGACAGACAGACAGAGAGAGATGGAGAGAGAGAGAAAGAGACAGAAAGACAGAGAGAGATGAAAAGAGAGAGAGGGAGAGAGAGAGAAAGAGAGACAGAGACAGAGAGAGATGGAGAGAGAGAGAGATAGAGAGAGATGGTGAGAGAGAGGGAGAGAGAGAAAGACGGAGAGAGAGACAGAGAGAGACAGAGAGAGATGGTGAGAGAGAGGGAGAGAGAGAGAGAGAACGAGAGAGAGAGTATAACACGTCACACTCCCTTACACAAAGTCGCAACAGAGCTCGACAGGCTGCTTGGAGAGGATGTCATCCAGAAAAATAAAACATTTTCGTTATGTTTGCAAATTGTATTTACGTCGTATGCATACATTCATCCAAATTTGACAGAAGTGCATGTGGTACAAATGTACATATGTGCATATATATACAAGATAAGGTCAAGTTGCTCAAAGGTATGTTGGTTCTTGGATTATATTGCGATATCCAGGCTAATCTAATTGTATACCTTTACTTTAGGTTCTCTATTTACATATTGCTTAACAATGCAGGAAAATCCATTTCATAGAAGGGAGAAACGTTATCTTTGCTATAAGCGTGTTGCTTTGTTGGGCAAGCAGATAACAAAAGAATATGCGCCATCTTCATGATTTTCCCTCTTTTGATACGATCTTGTTTTATTTATATATATTTTTGTATTTATGAAGTCTTTTTTTACTCAGGGAAGCCCCGTCAGTGAGTTTGGCAGTGTTTTTCATGGAGGCTCTATGTACAAATAACACAATAATACAGAGTAACACAACCATAGATCACACAAACAAATTCTGAAAACCAAAATGCAACACAGATCAACTGATGTTGAACATAATAGAAGAAGAAGGTTGACCGATGCTTCCACATGCATCACATAAGCAAAACCTCATAAACTGGCCACTAAAATGATGTGATTGATACTAAATAGTTATGCCTCGATTTGAATCGAATTGGTCAAACTCTGCGTATAAATAAAGAGCAGCTGCTATGAGCCATACAGTGTTCTACTGCCATCTTCGACGGAATAGAGCCAGCTTGGAATCTAGGAATTCTGGCGTAGCTGTGTTCGTTATGGGTCATGATGAATGCAGTTACCATCGTATTTGTGGCCGATAAGATAGGACGACCGTCGATACAAGAGATATGTTCTCTCAGAGACATTGTTTTACCTACTAGCAAATCATGGATGCATCCGTGGGGAAAACAGCTTTAGTCTATCTGATGCTGCTTCGTTTGGCGTCACCAGCTCTATCATATTATGATTATTCTGGAAACGTCACAGGTAGGGTAGATAAGCATATTCCCGGTCATTAAAACGAAAACTCGTCAGTATTCTCGCTTTTCCTGCCATGATCTTGGTATGTACTTGTTGCCAAAAGAGTGGACATATTGAATATCTAACATGTCTAATTTGATAGATATACATGACTTTTTGTGGTCGTAGAGACGGTGATTCTGACTGTGTTTACTCGCTGCATGTGTATCCTTTCATTCGATGCCCAACTCCAATCGCCCAGTCCCGTATGCCAATGAATTAACTACGTGCACGGAGCCTGTATAAACCCGATCAACAGATGGCGCGAGAACACAATTCAATTCGGCACACATTTAACAATAGTTTATGTTTTGATAAAGATTATATACAACATTTGAGGAGAGAAATTAAATCTGTTATAGATTGGGGAAAGGAAGAGTTTTCAGATGTGAGAGTTCTTTGGGACTTTGTTAAAATGAAAATTCGTGAAATAACAAAGAAATACTCCAAAGGTAAAGCCAAAAAAATGAAGGAAAAATTAAGAGAAACACAGAAAGATATTGAAAGACTTGAACAGCTTTTGATCATCTCTCCAGATAATGACATTATGCAAAATTTGGAACTTAAAAGAAACGAGCTTAAATCACTGTATAATCAAAAGGTTGTTGGCTTAAAGGTGAGATCACGTGCTAAATGGTTTGAAGAAAGTGAAATCAATGAAAATTATTTTAAACAACTATTAGCATCCAACCAGAAAAACTCATGTATAGACAAATTGAAAATAAAAGGTAAGAATGAAGAAATTACTGATCCAAAGCAAATCTTGATAGAAATAAAAAGATTTTATCAAAATGTATACTCACAACAAGAAGAAATAGCTCAGACAGAAGATCTTTTTCGTAACATGTCTCACCTAAACATAAGTGAGGATAGTAAGAAATTCTGTGATGTGACGATTACATCTGGGGAGTGTCTTGCAATATTGAATAATATGCCTTTAAATAAATCACCTGGGAATGATGGTTTGACAGTAGAATTTTATCGTATATTTTGGCCTGATATTTGGCACCTGCTTTTAGACTCTTTCAATGCCTCTTTTGAGAAGGGTCAACTGTCATCCACACAGAGTCAAGGAGTAATAACGTTGATTAAGAAAGATGATAAAGATGCTTTATATATTCAAAATTACAGACCAATCACCCTTCTTAATGTTGATTATAAACTTTTATCTAAAGTCTTGGCTGAGAGAATAAAACTTGTATTAGGAGAAGTGATACATGTGGATCAAGTTGGGTATCTCCCTGATAGGAATATTGGAGAAGCAGTGAGAATTATCGATGATATTTTATATTATACAAAAGAGTACGGTATACAAGGTTATTTTGTTGCGATTGATTTTGAGAAAGCTTTTGACACTGTCTCACATTCATATATGAAATACCTAACGAAAAGATATGGTTTTGGTCCATATTTTTGTAGATGGATAGAAGTAATTTACAATGATGCAGTCAGTTGTGTTATGAATGGAGGTTTTTCTACAGGTCTTTTTGATATAAGTAGGGGAGTAAGACAAGGAGATCCCCTTTCTCCATATATTTTTTTATTAGTCATCGAAACTTTAGCTGTGGCTGTTCGAAATGAGCAAACCTTAAAAGGTATTTCAATAGGTGATATGGAGATAAAGATAGTAATGTATGCAGACGATTGTTCATTTTTTTTTAAAAGATACAAGTGATATAGAAACATTAGACAAAATATTAAATTCATTCTACCATATTTCTGGATTGAAAATTAATAGGGACAAGACTTATATCAAGAAACTAGGTTCTTGTAGTCAAAATAGTGATAGCTTGTCTGAGCTTTCGTTAGGTAAATTGGTCACCACTGTAAAGGTGCTTGGGATATACTTTTGTCTTGATATAAATATTAAAGAAGAAATGAATTATAAAGAAATACTGAGTAAGATAAAAAGATTGTTAGGTTGGTGGAAGCAACGGGATTTAACCCTATTTGGGAAAATTCAGTTAATTAAAGCCTTTGGAATATCAAAATTGTTATATGTATCTTCCATAATGTCTGTACCACAATGGGTGTTCAAGGAAATAGAGAAGATCTGCTTTAATTTCCTCTGGAATGGTCACGATAAGATAAAAAGGAACATTCTTTACACAAATTATAATGTAGGAGGTTTGAAAATGTTAAATTTTAAATACATGGTTTGTGCTCAGCGCGTTATGTGGATAAAAAGACTTCTCGGTGGAAATAAGGAAATGAAATGGAAATACTTTTTCCAACATGTATTCAGATCTCTAGGAGGAACTTTAATATTTCTTTGTAACTACAATCCCAGAGCTTTCAACCTTAGTGCACCTAAACTGTACTTAGAATTTTTGGACATTTGGAATTACTTAAGAGAAAGAGAATTTATTGTAAGAGAAGTGCATTGGGAAAACCAAATATTTTTTAATAATACTTTTATAAAAGGTAGGACCTTTCACTTTAATGAAAAATTATTTAAGGTTAACCTTTTTCCAGTTAAACACATTGTTGATACAGATGGTAAAATGAGAACAGGAGATTTTCTCTTAAAAAAAGGATTAAATGTGAATGATTTATTTTCTCTTAAGGACTTGTATAACAGGATGCCAATGGAATGGAAGAAGAGGAGAACATCCTCTGGTAGAGGTGACACAGTTCACAATAATTTAGATTTTTCTAATATCCATTTTGATATTAATAAGAATGTGTTTTCCTTTCCCTCGGTGTCGTCCAAAATAATATATAATATATTTATTAATACAATACAAGATTCATTCGTTTTTAAATATCCAGATGTATCAGCTTTAAACATGAATAAGTCGGCAGTTGCAACTTGCTTTTCTATCCCTCGAGTCTCCACTTTAGACTGGAAGCTAAGAGAATTTCAATATAAACTTTTACATAGCATTATATTTTGTAATGACAAGCTTTTCCAGTTTGGTTTAATAGATTCCAATACTTGCTCTTTCTGTAGAAAAGAGACAGAAACATATTGTCACATATTTTACAAATGTGCTGAAGTCTCTACGATCTGGACTGAAATAGGAAATAAATTACATTTTTTGGAACTTCTTGACTTACAGTGGCTTGAAGTATTACTCGGTGTTAGAGACAATGTAAAACAGAATGCTTTATTAAATCATGTAATAATTTTGGTCAAACATATGATTAACAATAATCGTAAACTGGGAAAAGTCCCTACATGTGAAGAAATATGCAGTGCCATTAAAAGATCAAAACAGATTGAACATGATAAGGCGAGGAGAAAAGATAAATTGACACTACACCTTACAAAATGGGAAAAATTTTCCCAGTTGTCAGTTTACATGTAGGTCAATTACACTTAAGTGTTTATCTATTTTTCTTCTTTATTCAAACTCTTTCTCCCACTGGGATTAATTAACACTATACCATACAATAATGGGATATTGTTTTTATTTATTTATTTTAAATTTGCCCTTTTTCTACCAGTTTCTCTTACTGATCCTCATCAATTTCAATTAAATGATAAAAATATATATATATATAGTCATCTCCATTTTAGATAAAATCATTAAAAAGAATAACAGTGATAAAATAATGACATTAATATAGGAAAGATTTTTAAAGATAATAATGTCCTTTTGCTGAAAAAGAAAATGGATGGGTTCTGGGTTAGCTTTTTCATCTCTCACATTTTTGTATTTTTTGTTTTTTTTTTGTTTCGTTCTGTATGTGTTTATATGTATATTGTGTTTCTATCTGTTTGTGTTTATGTGTTATATGTGTTATTGTGTTTTATATATAAAATCTTTATTTAGATGTATCCTTTATTTTGCTAAGGCAAAAAAGAAATGTCATGTATTTACGGTTTTTGATTATTTGTGTACGAATAGTTATGTAACAATGTCAATTATTTTCATTTCTTTGTTATAATGATGTTTACTTCATGAGGTATAAGCACTTTATTATATCACATTTTTTTGTACGAAAAATGAAGTCAGGATGTACACTATTTACATTAATTTCATATATTGATTATGGATGTGTATTTAAGTATGTATAACTATTTTATTTACTATGTATGAGAAAATGTATTATTATTTTCTGAATAAAGACTAAAAAGCATTTAAAAAAAAAATAAAAAAAAAACATTGAGTCTCTCAAATACGGATATGGAATTAAGGAAGGGTCAAACGTAGTTATAGCGCAATTTTACAGTGAAGTCGCAATGCGCATAACAGAGAAATAGAGAAAGAAGTAGAACCTTATTTAGGCAAAGATAAAGTGATTGAAATCTAAAATTCACTAAGAAACAAAAATGTTTTCAATTTGGCGCGAAATTGATCCTCAGCTTTAGATTCTCGAATAAAGCATGGAAGTTTATTCCACAGCATAGGTGCGGCAAACTGAGAAAACCTCTAACCGTATGTCTTGGTTTTAACGGAGTACTGTACTAAAAGATTCTTTGAATTTGAACGAAGAACCCGAGGTGATTTATACAAACTAATAAGTTCTTGAATATAGTCAGGAGAATTTCCATACAAACATCGATATGAAATGACTAAAATCTTAAAGATTGTCCGTCCCTTTTGCAAGCTTAAAATTTGAAATCGTCTATCACGATCGTAAATTGAAGAAAGTGTGATTCAAGACCATTTCTAAGAATATAGCATGTTGAAGCTTTCTGTATATATATGTAAAAAATTTCAGCCGTTAAATTTCAAACCGACTTTTTTCGTAGTTTTTGTTACAGTATTTATGTGGTTATTATGCGTGTGTAAAATCCTAATTTTATGAGTAACTTCCAAACTTTGGAGATTATTCCTTCCATAGAACATTTTTTTTCATAATGCGTTTTAAAATTCAATAAACAGATTAATCAATAAAGCAGATATTTCAACACAAACTGCTAAGAGCCTGAGGTAAAGACTATTAATTAGACGTTGTTTACGTGCATTATTTGAATTTTACACTACGTATCAGTTTCAAATTGTGAATATAGAGCTTGGTAACACTTCTCTATATGTTTTGCCAATGTTTCGATGGTTTTGTGGTGATCTGTAAAAGGGACTGGCTGTCTTTAAACATAATTCGCCTTTTTACGAGTAACCAATGTAAGTTATGCAAAACAGGACTTATAGACTCACATCTTTTAGTACATGTTATCAAGCGAGCAGCAGAATTTTGTATGTGTTGTACCTTACTTGATAATATATCTGGGAGACCAAATAAGATACTATTACAATTATCAATGTGACTTAAGACATTTTACACATATTACGTATATGATTTACTCATGACAAATTCTCATCAAATAACACACCTAAGTTTTTAACACACTTTGCGGGTTGTAGTGAGCTCTCATTACACAAAACAAATGGTAATATAATTTTGTTCTAAATCGAGAAGACAAATGAATGAATTCAGTTTTCTCAGCGTTCAGTCGTAACAAATTACATGATGGCCACAACTTTATATCTACTAAACATGACTCTAACTGAGGAATAACTAATATATAGTAGGTCTGAATTCTTCAGCGTATAAAGCTGAGTATCATCAGCATGGACCACATAACCAAAACAATAACTCTGCAAAATTGTCTCTAATGGGGGTGAATACAAAGTAAATAATATAGGATTCATCACAGAACCTTGTGGGACACCCTGGCGTGTGATACGTTGGTTTGAAACCTGGTCATTGATTACTACATGTTGATATCTATTTGAAACATAGGTATGGAGCCAATTCAGTGAACTGCTCTTGAGTCCAAAGCTAAATTGTAGTCTTCGAGAAAGTATTTCGTGGCTAATCGAGTCAAAAGCAGCGGAGTAGTCCAGCAACACTAACAATGCCTCTTGTCCTTGATCCAGGCTCAGGAGCAGGTCATTATGGACACGTAGTAATGCAGTTTCACAGTTATGATTCTGCCGATAAGCCGATTACATCCATGAATGAAGTTTGTTTGCCGACAAATAGCTTTGCATCTGAGAACCAGCGGCCCTCTCAAGTACTTTTGCAATGAACTTAAGCATGTTAAAGTTAATTGGCCACAGGTCTATAGCTAGAAAGTTCCTCAGGATTCAACTTTGAGTTCTTCAACAATGGCTTAACATGAGCTGTCTTGAAAGCATCAGGAAAACAGCCTGTAGAGAATGAGGTGTCTACAATACAAGTTATAACTGGTGCAAGCTCTTCAACACATCTCTTGACAAGCCATGTTGGAATAGGGTCAAGAGAGCATGTGGATGGCGGTGAGTTCATGACCAGCTTAGTGATATGCTCTACCGAGAGTGCCGAAAAGGTATCAAAGACAGATTCACATGCTGTGCTGTGGTCAAAGCGAGAAATCCTGGTGAAGTCGGTCCGTAAGTTGGATGTAGAGAGGTCGTCGACAATGCGATCAACTTCCTCACATGCAGAAGAAAGCTGAGTAGGCTTCAACTAATGGTGTTTCATCATTTCTGTCTGACAAAGGCAAAACTTTGGAAGAAGATAAAGGATGGCATAACCTGTCATCTCGTTGGGTGTTTTCATATTGATCAATTAATTCATCAATGTCCTCACCAGGGGTTATACAAAGATTAGATTTTGATATGTCCTGATGGAAAGAATCAATGTCAATGGAGCGAAGATTTCGACATTTAATTGACATTTTAATCGAGTCAGGCTTTCCAATGGAGAGAAGACAGGTTACTGCAACGTGTTCAGAAGGAAGGTAGCTAGTGCTTGATAGATTGATGAAATCATCTGACTCTCTTGAGAGAAAGAGGTCGAGCGTGTGTCCATGTTGATGGGTTGGGAGTTCAACAGTTTGCCTCAGATTGAAGGAGGTTACTAACTCCATTAAGCGCTCAGCGTCATGATTCCATGACTTTGAACAAGCATTCAAAGGAAATTTAAATATTTTACTTACAGCATTTGGCTTGCCTCATGTCCTATGTTTGCTCAAGTGTTTTTTTGTCTTGATGTCTAAGATCTTCATGATTTCTACGCCCGATAATTACATAAAGGCTCTCTCTCTCTCTTTCCCCTTCTCTCTCTCTATCTATCTCTCCCTGTCTTTCTCTCTCTCTCTCTCTTCCTCTCTCTCTCTCTCTCTCCTTCTCTTCCTCTCTCTCTCTCTCTCTCTCTCTCCCTCTCTTCCTCTCTCTCTCTCTCTCTGTCTCTCTTTTTCTTTCTTTCTTCTTATTTCCCTGTCTATATCTCTCTATATTGTAATGTCCAAATCTATCAATTGATTTTATGACCTCTATACATTTCTGACTCGTAATTGTTAAAGCATCCATTATCATGTCGTAATGTGTAATTATGTATACTCATCCCCCCCCCCCCTCTCTCTCTCTCTCTCTCTCTCTGTCTTGATTTTCTCTTCTCTTAGTCTTCGACTTTCTCCTTTCACATCAATAACGCAACACTCTTTGCATCTCAACAAATAACATTTCACCCATTGATATTTATTATGCCTATTTTTGTTTTTACCTCCTCTTTATCTATTTATCATATCTTGAAAGACCACAATCGTCCACGCAGCATGGTCATCTGATGATCGGGTCATCGCAAAGACAATCAGGACATTACAATACTGATTGAAGTGAACGAAACCTAAGTGATGCTTTTTCAGCGAACATTTAATACATACGACTGCTTCAAAATACAGAAAATCGATTTCCAAAATGTAATAAATCCACATCTATAGTCATAAATTTTATTCAACTCTTTCGCAGCGTTCGGGAGGCAAGGGTTGTTAAGACATGCAGTTTTACAGTCCTCCGAACAGCTCGCATAATGACAGGGATATGATGAGATTAGGCACATATTGATTAAAGATCCAATAATCGGTGACCACCGACCAAGCTTACTCGAAATTGTTGAATATGAAGTTGGACGTGTTTGCAGATTCCCTTGACTGGTCGGTCTCCTACGTACGTATGTCGGCTCATATAATTTAAAGAAAAGTACAAGGGTAAATGCGTGATTTTATAGTATGGTGAGAGAAGGAAAGAATGAATGAATGAATAAATAGCTCGATTAAATGAAAGAAATGAAAACAATTTACATAATTATCAAAAGCATTCACAAATAAAAAGAATAAAAAGGATTTCGTTGAAATGGGTTTCTTATTCATTCATTACTGGAGAACAAAAATACTCAGAAGCTGAGTTCAAATCAATTATCACTCTTTGTAGGTGTGTCTCTTGTTGGCGGATCTGGACCACATGAGGGCACTGTTCAGCTTGTTGTTGCATCTGATGATGGCAGTCAACCTCCATTGGTCACAGGGTCGATGGCTCACTTACATCATCCCTACTTTTCGACCACAGCTATTTGCAGGACTGTTGGATACCCCGATGTGAACCGAGTTTTCGACGGCTTCTCTCCATATCTGGTAGATGTTATCGAGGAGCCTAGCTTTCATATTCATTGTCGCGGTAAGATACAACACTTTCAATCGCAGTCATTCTTTTCGTCACGATGAAATTAGTATCCGCATAGTCCAGGACATTATTTGGTTTAAAGGTAGTATGCTGTCACTTATGCTAAGCACAAGACATTGTATTCACTTCAACACTGTGATTTTGTAAATGATGGAGATTCTCAAGATGTTTATCAACTAAGCTGAAAACTGTTAAACCACCCTAAAGCTATTTTCTTTGTATAATAGTCTGCTCTAACTATATTGGAATATTATTTTGGGCAGCTCACGAGTGTAATAAAGGTCCTTTATGAATGGTTCATGAGAGAAACCAATTCGAGTATTTAAGACAGGGTGTCCCTTTTGCAGGTCCAAATATGAAATTGTGTAAACGCCACGGAAAATTGAAGTAGATACTATAAAACTTCCCTTTCAATAATAGAGCTTGAAACCTACTTTAATATAACGATCGCTAGATTTTGAGGAGGTTTTGGGCTGGTCGTCCGAAACCTATAGCCTAGAGACCGGTGACCGTTGTGCGCTATGGTCCGCACCACAGTCTGTGCATGTGTTCAATGGGAGCATGCCCGTGGTGTCCGGTGCATCGCGCACTAACAGAGGCAATACGATTGTGAATGTAGACTTCTGCCGCCAAGTTCTAAACCGAAACACTGATAGTGTTGTACTTTTCCTGAAAAGCTTCGTGAGGCTCTAACTGAAATTTCACACACGTTGCTGCCGATTCCTGCAGAGTTTCATGAATTTTTGCAAATGAGACATCCTGTGTTTTAGTAATTCACAATTTCGGATTCTTATCGTTTCTTCTTTGTTTCTTCAGTTTAAAATAATACGAAAGTCCATACTGCACGAGTACATTCATACCCCACTAGATGATCGACAAAAATTATTTATTTTTATTTATCTATTTATTTATTTATTTAAGCCAATGACTGCACATATTTGCTTTCCGTTGTTAATTTCCCCTATGAGTTTTTGCTATCAAATTGTAATTCATATACAGGTAAGTCACACAATTATGCTTATTGTTTCGAAAAAAAAAAAAATTCTCTTTGCTTTGATTCATCTCGTATGATGTATTTTACGATGACCTTAACGTTAAATGCTTTAATTCAATCAACCTCCGGTGTATGATGAATAAACTTTTATTTGGTTAATCGGTTTTTTTTTCATTATTGTTCTCAAATATTCCCAATTTAGAATAGTTGATATGTAAATTCTCATTTGATGTATTTGAAGTCAAATACAAAATAAATAAATTAAATCAAATCAAATTAACGCTGTCACTGTAAAGTTGTTGTATTTTACAGTTATCAGAATTTTTTTCGCCTGACCCCAATTTCTCCCAATTATGCTAAACGTACTTCAGATGACAACACTGTAATTTGATGTCGTGCACACGCACTTGATCGCGCCTATCCAAGTGCAGTGAGATGTCAAACGGGTGAGTCATCCACTTTTGATTCTCCTTGATTTATGTGTGTGGGTGAAATAATACGCATAAACCAGTAAAACTGGCAATATTCTGATTAAAGTGCATAAATGATTATCAACTAGAAAACAAAATTAACGTCGTAATCACAACAGAATGCAATAGAGTCCACACCTTAATTGTGTACAGGAGCCGGAATGAAATAAATCATGAATTCCCATTAATATTGCCCCAAATTACACATTGATAGTGAAACATACCCTTGTTGAATCTGTTAGCTATCCTGAAAATTGTTACCAACCTGTTTACAGACTTCCATGAACATCCGTTTTAGTCGTCGGAGTTTAAACATCCCCGTCCAGCTACTTGTGAAATGTTGTTCTGAGTGTTAACATAGAGGGGTATGAGTATGTTGTTTGTTAAATTGAGTGGGTTGTGAGGGTTTCGAGACTGTACAGGGTATGTTTGTTCGAATATAACGAAAATGTCCGATATACATTTTGCACCTAATATCCATGTATAATAACGAGAAGAGCGGGTTAGCCATTCTTATCTCCTAACCATGCTAACCATGAAAAAAAATCTCCTTTTTAGTAGGAGTTAGTAAGCCGGGGATTTTATCATAAATTATGCTTCTTGAAAAGGTGACCAAGCCAGGGCAAAATGGGGGAAATGCTTGTCAAGTTACGAAGTTACTGAAATGATTACTGACTGCACGTCTTAATGGTGACGTTGCCCGATGATACCGCATAAACATCAAAGGAAATCAACAGTTATAACTTAACATTTTAGAGCTTGAATCAGGTTGATGTTGATTAAGAATGAAATGTCAAATTTTATTTTATTATTACTACTTTTTTGGGTTTTATGTCATTTATTTTGTTTATATATCAGGACCATAACATCATTGTGTTTTATATGATTACACACCACATCAACACAGCATGAAATATCCATACACACAGTTCATGGGTTAAAATATTAATTGATCATAACCCTTTGATAAATTGGCCTATGTTTTTCGTTTTTCAGATGGATACCTTGGGTGCTTTATGGATGACCAGGACGCCCGCCCATTGGCTACCAGCCCGTGCCCTCCTGGCCGGACCTCCAATTATTCATGCATAGATAGAGACAACATGACGACGAAAAGCTGCCTAGAGTACTGCAAGACGCTCAACGGACGTGACGTCACCATTACGTTTGCCGGGGTCAGAGCGGGCATCGAATGCACCTGTGGCGTCAACACAACAGAGCTGGGATATCAGCACTGGGGCAGTTACTGTGACTCGCCGTGCAGTGGTGACCGAAATTACTCCAATTGTGGTGGTATAAACTATATAGCAACATTCAATAGTAAGTGTTTGCCAGAATGTTGCTACACACTAAGAAATAAAGCTGCAGTTTAAGGTTCAATTTTGCGTTTAGCACCCCAATCTCGACACGGGTTGAATATTCCACCTCTGCCGGTTTATTTCGTACGAACCAGGGTTCAAATTCCAGGAAGGTTCAATTTTGAACCTTTCTGTATTGATTATAAGTCTTGTACAGAAACCAACAGAAAAGCAATTATATTATTCACATGTTACAGCCAGTATCTGTTATAAAAGTAAGTTGATTCAAAGATTATGGGAAGAAAATGAAGTTAAATTACAAAATGCTCAACATTAATTAGTTTGCTGCGTGAATCCACGCAAACGAAACATAAAAGTTATAATTCTCCGTAAAAAAGTAATCGTACATGAACTAAACGGCTAGATGGTGTAGATCAATCAATCATGCAAGCAGAGACAAGGCATCAAGTAGGTATTTCGTACTTAGATGCTAATGGATATTCATGCGTGCATTAGGCCTATTGACTTGTATCATATTTTTGTACATTTTAATAGATAAACGGCACAAAACTAGATAGAAGGAATATTTAAGTATACATTTCAATAAACATTTAGACATTTAGACATTAAAACAATAAATGCCACCTAATTGAGAACAGACAAAAATAATTACATTAACATATTTGTCTTTAGTTCCACTTACCAATACTTTTTGGAGCACATTCTCGTAGTACTATATAATTTATATGAAAGAGAGCGTTTGAACACGATAGGAGTAGGGTATGATAAGACAGGATAGGATTAATATAGGTTTAGGGTTGTGTAGGGTAGGTAGGTAGGGTTAGGTTTGTGTGTGCGTTTACATCCGTGTATGTGAAATATATATCATACGAAATAAATAATACCGAGCTTCCAAAAAGGATTTGTTTATTTTCACATGTTGACGTTCATAAAACGTTCTCACAAAACGTCCAGAAACCTACGTTTTAAAACATTTCAAAACGTTTTTTTTTTTTTTTTTTTTTTTTGGTTTCCCGGGTATGGGGTTCAGAAAAAAACCCTAAAAGCTTCAATTATGCACCCTGTATGGATGGGTTTGGCGGAAAATGAGCCAAAGGTGCAAAAATATACATTTAAGGGTGCAAATTTGAACCGTATGGATGTAGAATTGAACCCCGACTACTTTTAAATTGAACCCCAAGGGGTGCAGTTTTGAACCCGCAAGGTGCAAAAACGAACCTCATCAGAGGGTTCAAAATTGCACCTTTGACTAGGGTGCAAAATTTGAACCCCATTGGGGTGCTGATATTGCCCTAATTTCTTAGGATGTCACTGTTAAAGTAATGGATAGTAGTCATATTTACAAGACAACCGGACCCGTAAGACATTGTGTTGTGTTGTTCTACCATAAACATGGGTCCTAGTCTCGTCTGATAACCAGGACAAAATTGTCTAAAAATTTTCGAAATCATTAATATTAAACAAAACCCGGATTTTGGGACGATGCCAGAACAATTAGGATATCATTCCTAATTTTGCTTATGTTGTGTCTTCGTATGCGTGTGTGTCTGTCTGTTTATTTGATTCAGCGTTAGTAAATTTCTGAATCTCAGTTTTCAACATGAAGTCCTATCTAAATGATTTTGCTGGTGAGGAGGCAAAAGTAAATGGGGACACTTTTGGAGAATCTTCTTTGGATTAAGAGTTTTATGTATTTATTAATATTGTTTTCGACTGATAGGATGTATGGTCCTGATTAGCGAGAAGTTTTGTTACATGTGTCCAAACCATTGATCAGACAGAATTGAAACAATTTTTTTTTACCAAAGGGAAATTGAAAATAAAACAGGAAATGAACATTGACAAGTACACGTAAAATGACAAAATCAATACCTAAAGCAAAAAAAATTATCAAACAAAAAGGCGTGTATTGAACTATCCCACTATCACATGTCACGTCTTTCTTCCACTGATAGTATGGATGGCCCCGATCAGCTGGAAGTTGTTTTTACACAGCTTTAAACTTATCGATAAAAAATTCTTGAAATATGCTTTTACCAAAGAAAAATTGAACGATAAACAGAAAATCAACATTGACAAGTACACTTCAAAAAGGCGAAATTAATACCTTAAACAAATAAATCATCGAACAAAACACAAAGGCGTGTATTTGGCTATTTCTCAATCACATGTGTTCCCATGGTTACACCATCATTAGTTACCAGTGAGCCTGATGAGCAAGAGGCCACCACGCATGCCTTACTCTCCTCTCCGGAGCCAACGGACACCACTCCGGTGGATACCACTACTTCAGAGGAGCCAGACGGTGACTCGAGCTTTTCTGGATCTGTAGGAAATTCTGGTTAGTTACGCGGACTTGGATGCTAAATAGTTGGTTACTAAGGTGCTTGGGTGCTAGAAATGCCTGTTATGAAAAGGGTATGGATGCTAGGTATTTGGTTAGTTTAGGTGCATAGGTGCTATAAATGACTGTTATGATGGGGAATTGGGTGCTATGTACATGGTATATTTTGTTAGTTTAGGTGCTTGGGTGCTAGAAATGCCTTTTGTAATAGGCGCTTGGGTGCTGGATATTTGGGTAGTTAAGGTGCTTTAGTGATAGAAATGCCTGTTATAAGAAGGGCCCGGGTGCTACATATCAGAAATCTGCTATTGTAGCATCCTTGAAGTTGAATATCATTTTCCATTGATGGATTCCGAAAGTTATCGCGTAATGCCATTTGTGTCAAATGGATGCACGTTATAGGCACCTGAAATACGAAACTGAAAGAGAAGTCATAGCAATATTGAGGCGTTTTATTCAATAAAACAATCCCTCGTTTTGTTTTGTAGATCACAATGCAGGAGAAGGTGTGAGATTTGTGACAGTAATCTTCACAATCATGGCTGGGGTCAACGTGTACGGCTACGAATAAAAACGTAACGTCTGATAACCAGGACAAAATTGTCTAAAAATTTTTGAAATCATTAATATTAAACAAAACCCAGATTTTGGGACGATGCCAGAACAATTAGGATATCATTCCTAAATTTGCTTATGTTGTGTCTTCGTATGCGTGTGTGTCTGTCTGTTTATTTGATTCAGCGTTAGTAAATTTCTGAATCTCAGTTTTCAACATGAAGTCCTATCTAACTGATTTTGCTGGTGAGGAGGCAAAAGTACATGGGGACACTTTTGGAGAATCTTCTTTGGATTAAGAGTTTTATGTATCTATTAATATTTTTTTCGACTGATAGGATGTATGGTCCTGATCAGCGAGAAGTTTTTTTACATGTGTCCAAACCATTGATCAGACAGAATTGAAACAATTTTTTTTTACCAAAGGAAAATTGAAAATAAAACAGGAAATGAACATTGACAAGTACACTTAAAATGACAAAATTAATACCTAAAGCAAAGAAATTATCAAACAAAAAGGTGTGTATTGAACTATTTCACTATCACATGTCACGTCTTTCTTCCACTGATAGGATGGATGGCCCCGATCAGCTGGAAGTTGTTTTTACACAACTCTAAACTTATCGATAAAAAATTCTTGAAATATGCTTTTACCAAAGAAAAATTGAAGGATAAACAGAAAATCAACATTGACAAGTACACTTCAAAAAGGCGAAATTAATACCTTAAACAAATAAATCATCGAACAAAACACAAAGGTGTGTATTTGGCTATTTCTCTATCACATGTTGTGTTCCCATGGTTACACCATCATTAGTTACCAGTGAGCCTGATGAGCAAGAGGCCACCACGCATGCCTTACTCTCCTCTCCGGAGCCAACGGACACCACTCCGGCGGATACCACTACTTCAGAGGAGCCAGACGGTGACTCGAGCTTTTCTGGATCTGTAGGAAATTCTGGTTAGTTACGCGGACTTGGATGCTAAATAGTTGGTTACTAAGGTGCTTGGGTGCTAGAAATGCCTGTTATGAAAAGGGTATGGGTGCTAGGTATTTGGTTAGTTTAGGTGCATAGGTGCTATAAATGACTGTTATGATGGGGAATTGGGTGCTATGTACATGATATGTTTTGTTAGTTTAGGTGCTTGGGTGCTAGAAATGCCTTTTGTAATATGCGCTTGGGTGCTTTATATTTGGGTAGTTAAGGTGCTTTAGTGATAGAAATGCCTGTTATAAGAAGGGCCCGGGTGCTACATATCAGAAATCTGCTATTGTAGCATCCTTGAAGTTGAATATCATTTTCCATTAATGGATTCCGAAAGTTATCGCGTAATGCCGTTTGTGTCAAATGGATGTACGTTATGATGGTTATAGGCACCTGAAATACGAAACTGAAAGAGAAGTCATAGCAATATTGAGACGTTATATTCAATAAAACAATCCCTCGTTTTGTTTTGCAGTCCACAATGCAGGAGAAGGTGTGAGATTTGTGGCAGTAATCTTCACAATCATGGCTGGGGTCAACGTGTACGGCTACGAATAAAAACGCAAGTAAGAACTGTAGGCTGATATCGTGTTAAGTTTTACGTCTGGTATAGGCTATCTGGTGTAAATAGCACCGAAATAGTGTTTAGGTCGGAGCAGCGTTGTTCGCAGTGTTTGATAATGAGCTCGTCTGCGCGTGGACACGTAAATAAGAAGTGACGGCTGATATCGTGTAAAGTTGTACATGCATCTGACGTAAAGGCCGCCGAAAAGGTGACGTCACATGCATTGTTTACATTGGTTCTCGGTAACGCCATTACGCCATATGATCGAATCGGCCCTCGTTTTATTCATAACGACAATTTGAAATTGATGGGTAATGGTTAGTCAGGGGTGGGTTGGATGACTATCATGATTATGGTTAAGGCATCGAGATTCACTGGACTAGGTCCCAAAGAGGTTGTTATAGTTATATCTGTAAACAAAAAGGGGATTAACCGAGATGGAAGAAGACCCACAATTGATATAAGCCCACAAGATTTTTCATAGTTTTGCATCGTTCTCATATCGTGTATGTTTTACCGCAGTGTGGATTCGGGCTTCAAAGCAACATACTTGGAAGTTGAGCGGTGTGGCCGCAATGCGGTAAAAATTCGTTGTCAACCATAGCTAGGAATTGTCTCCTTCTTTTTTTTTTCTTCTTTTCTTTCTTTTCATTTTCTTCTTCTTCTTCTTCTTCTCCTTCTTCTTCTTCCTCTTCTTCTTCTTTTCTTCTTCTTTTTCTTCTTCTTCCATTTCTTCTTCTTCTTTTTTTTTTCGTCTTCTTTTCCTTCTTGCTCTTCTCCTTGACCTACTTCACTTGATTTCCTCTACTTGCTGTTTTAATTCCTCAGTTATTGTGTTGAAGTTGCACGAATGTTGTCCACGCCGGATGCGCAAGCGCACTGTCAATGAGTCAACCAAACTATTTTTTTAGAAATGAATGTAACCTGACGCATGAATCGTGCATATCCATAGAGCATTCAATGTAAACTGACGCATATATTTTCATTGAGATCAGTACATTGACGCATTGGTTAATGCGTTTACGTGACACAAGCACAACCTGTGCGACAAGGCCATTAGCATGACATCAGTCTGTATGGAGATTATTGCATTGAAAAACATGTTACCGCTTCTATTTCTTCACAGGTAAGCAGCAACAGATAAGTGGTATCGTGGTGCCACATCGACGACGAGTGACAGACACGATATCTACCCGGGCTGGGCGCACTCCGGGGTCTCGGTGGTGGCAATGGAGATGGATCAGGTATATGAAGAAGCGCGTTAGGGCAGTGAGGAGGTAATGACGAAGACCAAGGATAGCTCGGACTCCTTCTGTGTCAACTCTGATTACCGCGGATGCATTTTATCGATTTATGTAATCACGCAAATTGTTAATGCATGAAAAAGCATGTGTTTTATATGTAAGTATCCATGCAGTGATATGAGGCGAACTATGTGTATCCAATGGTCCAGTATTTGCTCTAACGCAGAGCAGTTAACGAGACTTTCCTGAGCCAGTCGTTGAATGTTAACCCTTTGTGTGTGCTTTATATACTGCTGCCCTATCGGATTGTGTGTGTTTTAATGGTGAAAGACCAACCAACCAGAGTTTTTGCTCCACAATGCTAAAGATCTAGATCCTACTTGTGTATTCTACACCGATCTATGCAGTACGGAGTGTTAACATGTATATCAATGTATAACATGTATTCAATGTATGCTAATCAATAAAACCGATGAGTTCATTAGCTTCATTTTTAATCTTTTTTTTTTGTTCGATTATGTTTGTTAGGCATCGAATGAAATGATAAATCACGAATTTTGGAAACCTTTGTCGTAGAAGGTGTAATTTTCAAAACTGCAGCAATAGGATTTTTTTACATATTTTACTTCTGAAATGTGTTTTGCAGCAAAACCCGCTAGGTCGTTTTGTTGCAAAAGGCAATAAGTCCACGGTGGGCGGTCACTCGAATGGGGGCATATCTTGGGAATCAATGCTCGTGAGATATGGCACGCACATTTTTCTTTGGCAAATTGTGCGCCAAAAAACAACAGTTTTCGAATGTGTTTGAAAATGTGTTGCCATGGTAATGGCAAATACTTCGAATAAATCATTGGTGATCGAGCTATATACTTCCGCAATTTTTATTTTGTGATTGCTAAATGATTGTTTCTTGTAAACAAACACGAATGGCATTTATCATTTGATTTTAGCTTAAAATGACCCGAGTCTTATTGCGTTTTGCGATAAACAAAATTCACATTTCCGATCGCCCCGACTTTGACTTAAAGCAGTGACATTTTCCGGTTAACCCGTTGACTACGGGAACCGAGTACACCCCGTTCCCAAGCGCCCTACTCAGAAACGGGAACCGGGTATATCCGTTTCCCAGAAACGTACTAATTTTAGCTTGTTTTAAGTACTTTGTAATTACATTTGAATGTTGTTGATGTGCACAATCAGAAGGTGAATTGTTTAGCTACAGTTCAAGATCATAAGTGTGGAAATCCCCTGGAGAAAATGTTGTCTGAGAAGGATACCAAACACAACAAAAACTGATTGGACCAATGTGATTTTCACACATAAGTCAGTGAATAAGTTAAGGAACAATCCTGCCAAAGTACTTTGCCAAAAACCTCTTTTACAAAAGGTTGTGTTATTTTGCTTAGGGAGGGGGGAGGACTTACTTTTTTTGTTGTGTTTATAAAAAAAAATGTTTCTCTGTCTCCGAAGAAAGTACTTATATTACACAACACATTGCATGCTCTGGCGGCACCTTTTACCTACAATGCACAATTTCCAGTAGACACACAATGGCAACGCTGGAGATCAACTAGTTACGATCAATATTCATCTTTGTTTATTGATAGTGTGACATACACTGTACACAAGTATACCGACAATGACACGTTTAATCATACTTTGCTGTTTTCTACATTAATTTCTGGTCGATGCTTTTAGGGTGGAATGTTTGTAAAGGAAATTATATATTCTGTGAAACAGAGCTTTTCATGGGACTGAAGAAAATTTGGAAAAGAAAACAAAAAGTGAAACCTACTTTAGCGACCACGTATAGAAAGACCCCTATATAAAAAACGAACAAAGTTTCTTATTGAAACGTGTATTGTGTTATTGTATTTGATTTTATTGTATTATGATGCTTAAAAGCATGACCCGTCAATGTATGCATGATATGGTAAGGTGTTATTCTTGTATTATGTACAATGAAAGCAATAAAACAGCTTGGTTGCCCTCTTCAAAGTAGTATTGCTGATTTATGTTGCAGATTATTACGGATCCAGGAAGCCAGATAGTAAGACAATTGGATACGGCAAGGCAGGAAAAATGAGAGAGAGAGAGAGAGAGAGAGAGAGAGAGAGAGAGAGAGAGGGGGGGGAGAGAAGAGAAGAGAAGAGAGAGAGAGGGGGGGATGGGGAGAAAGAGAAGAGAAGAGAGAGAGAAAGAAAAAGAGAGAAAGGGGGGAGATTGGGGAGAACGAGAAGAGAAGAGAGAGAGAAAGAAAGAGAGAGAAAGAGAATACGATTGAAAATCGAGATGTGAATAGAGAGGGGGAGAGAAAGGGGGGGCGAATAAAATAGGCTGGGGGTGGTTATGAGAGTTGGAGATGAAGATTGATCAGGAGACAGAGAGGGATGCAATATAAAAAAGCGTGAGCAAATACGGTTAAAGAAAAAAAGGGGAAAATATGAAAGGAGGAAGAGGGGGGGGGGGTGGAGAGAAGGTAAAATAAACACAAAATGGACATGATATACTTACAGACAGGGAAAAGGAAGCGAGAGTGGAGAAAGAGGGACAACAAAATTTTAAGTGAGAAGTAAGAGGGGATGGAGAAAGAGAAAGCAAAGAGAGAGAGAGAGAGAGAGAGCGAGATTGAGCATAGCAAGTAGGCCACTCCAGCATGAACTTTGAATGAGGATATGGAAGAATGATATGAATAATGAATAATAGGGACACATAAATAAACTACCCAAAAAATACAGAGGCAAGGATAAGGCTGCCCACCCCCCCCCCCCCCCCCCCCCCCTCCTCAACCCCCTCCAACTCCCTTCCTGGGACTGGGGCATGGTGAGTGGGAAGCGTTAGGGAGTCACAAATATAATTGCATACCCTTCTTTGCATACACCCTTTGTGTTTGTACACGGTGTACAAGAACTTTTTACCAAGTTGTCCTCGGCAGTATTTTAACCCCCCCCCCCCCTCTCAAAAAGAATGATTACAAAAACAATAAAAAACAGAGGGGGAGGGTATGGCCTTGTCCATAGCCTTCTCCTTGAATAACTATTGGTCCGGATGGTACTCTCCTCGAAATGCTTCTATATTTCGAACAAATGTAGATTTAACACTTTAAAATCAGGAAAAGGCCTCTCTTAAAAAGAAAACACGGATGCTAAGGTTTGCACGCTTAAATGGAGATACATGTAAAATAAATCATGTGGTGTGAGAATGAAAAATAACGAAAATGTGATTCATAGTGAGTGTAGACAATTGTTTAAACGATTTCATTTTACATTTTTTAAGAAGGTTTCTTCTTTTCCTCGCGAGATTTGTGTTAAAGGAAAAATGGTTCTCGTCAGAGATTATAATCGTTATTGTTTTCTCGACTTCCTTCGTTCAGACGTGTATGCAATAGGAAATGCATCATTCTGCCCTGTGCATGTAAGAACTGAATCTGCTAATTATCCAAGTTGTACCTGTGTACTTTATTTTCGATAGACTTTCATTGAAGTATTGTAATTTCTTAATATATTGTGTATAATAATATAGGTCCAAGTTAATTGATGATAATTCCTTGCAGCGATTGAATCAACCCTGTTTCCGTGTATTTCTGGCTCATGGTTACCTTGTAATTCAACATAAGAGCCACAAACATCGTACATTACATCAACATCTTAATTGTATAGGCCAATATGCAACGTTACAAGTCAAGTGGGCCGGAACCATTCAAGCATTGGTAATGTCAGGGTAGACTTCCTCTTTGCCATTGGAATGAAGATATGAAGTAAGCCAATGGGGGGTTTCAAAGAACGCTAATGAAAGGGATAACCCTCTCCTTGATATTGGCCTGAGTCAATAACAAGCTAATGGGGATTTACAAGGACCGGTAATGTGAGGACTAACTCTCTCATTACCATTAGTATGACGTTTTGTAACGCCAATGGATTTTTTCAAGGGCTGGTATTGTAAGGGTTAACTCTCTCATTACCATTGTCTTGAAGCCGTTTGGTAAGCTAATGCGTTTTAAAGGGCCGATAAGGTGAGGGTTAAATCTCTCATTACTATTGCCATGAAGCAGTGTAGGTAGCTAATGTGGTTTTCCAAGGACCGGTAATGTAAGGGTCTAATCTAAGTAGACGCGATTGCAAGTGTTCGATATTGGGGACAACACCGTCTCGCGTGACGAAATTTAAATTCGTGATAAAAACAAACAAAATGTACTTATGCAGCTTTGTGTGAAAGAGGGCAATCGAGGGGTGTGTTTGCGTGCAGTGTATGCATATTCGTGAATGTAGACTGTACGCACTGATAATCCGCATTCATTCAGGGAAGCACTCGTAATTCTAGAACAACTACCCCCTGGACAACTATCCCCCGGACAATTACCCCCTTAGGACAACTACCTCCAGGACAACCCCCCCCCCCCCCCCAGGTCAATTAGCCCCTAGGACAACTACCCCCCAAAGGACAAATACCCCCAGGGCAACTACCCCAGCCAATTAACTCTAGAGCAATTAACCCCCTTCCCTACCCCCCCCCCCCCTCCCCCGGCAACTAGCCCCTCCTCCAAGTGAACGATTGTTGGGACTTGCGAAACTCGCTAGGGAGTGAAGAATCCACGAACCCCCCTCCCCACCACACACACATACACACACACACACACACACACACACACACATACACCCACACACGCACACACGCGCGCGCACACACACATACGTATAATCCAGATCCGCGGATTCTTCACTCCCTAGCGATTATCTCAAGTTCCAACAATAGTCCAGTTGGGGGAGAGCTCGTTACGGGGAAGGGGGGGGGGGGGAGGTGGGGAAGGGGTTAAGTGGTCTCGAGGTAATTGTCGGGGGGTAGTTGTCCTAAGGGGTAATTGTCCTGGGGGTAATTATCTGGGGGGTAGTTGTCCTGGGAGGTAATTGTCCTAAGGGGTAATTGTCCTGGGGGGTAATTGTATTGGGGGTAGTACTCCGGGGGTAGTTGTCTGGGGGTAGTTGTCCAAGGGGTTGCTGTACGGATACGACACTCGTTATTCCGAAGGTTCGAATACTCCGAAGGTTCGAATACTCCGAAGGTTCGTAATTCCGAAGGTTCACTATTCCGAGGTTTGTAAGTCCGAAAAAGAAATGAGGTTCGATATTCCGAAGGTTCGTTCGAAAGATTATTATTCCGAAGGTTCGAAAGGTTTTCGGATTTACGAAGCTTCGGAGTAACGAACCTTCGGAATAACGAACGCTCTTTTATTTTCGGATTAAAGAACCTTCGGAATAACGAACCTTCGGAATAACGCCACAAATGCTCGGATTAACGAACCCTTTTTCGTTTTCGGACTAACGAGCATCGAGGTATAGCCAATTTACGTGTTTCGGAATTACAAGCCTTCGGAATATCGAACTGTAACCATCATTGTAAGTAATATACAAGCTAATAAAGATGCCTATTTAAATGATATTATCTGGCTATTCCAATATCCAAAATGATTTAATAGTAAAGCACTACATCTACACAGCACAGTGGACCGTTACAACATTTATGATAGAAGACCTCCTCTATTTCGACATTCCGGTCATGAGACAAGCTTGGCAGCCTGAGCTCCTTGAACCCTGAGCAATCATGATGAAAACAAGGAAGTACAAAAATGCAATTCATATCATATTCTCTCGGTTCATACCTAGCACATACTCATACAGCTCTCACATTGTCCATCGTGTTTGCATCAATACCAGGATAGCACCATAGCGTCATGCTGGTCTTAATACGACTTCGAGAAAGGGATCGCTAACTAGTTTAAGAAAACCGTCGATAAAAGGAGTCGCTCTTTCTCCAAGATTTTGTAGCTTAAATCCTATGGGGTATTCCTGGCTGGTAATCATGAAGGCATCCGTTGTGAAAACAGTTTTAGTATATCTCATGCTGGTTCGTTTTGCGTCACTAACTTTTGCTAACAATGGGATTGTCACAGGTAAAGTTCTAATTTCTTATATTAATAGTGATGATAGTAGTAGTAGTAGTAGTAGTAGTAGTAGTAGTAATAGTAGTAGTAGTAGTAGTAGTAGTAATAATAGTAGTAGTAGTAGTAGTAATAGTAGTAGTAGTAGTAGTAGTAGTAGTAGTAGTAGTAGTAGTAGTAGTAATAGTTATAGTAGTAGTAGAAGTAGTAGTAGAAGAAGTAGTAGTTATAGTAGTAGTAGTAGTAGTAGTAGTAGTAGTAGTAGTAGTAGTAGAAGAAGTAGTAGCAGAAGTAAGAGTAATAGTAGTAGTAGTAGTAGTAGTAGTAGTAGTAGAAGAAGTAGTAGTAGTAGTAGTAGTAGTAGTAGTAGTAGTAGTAGTAGTACTTAGTAATAGTATTAGTAGTAGAAGTAGTAGTAGCAATAGTAGTAGTAGTAGTGGTAGTAGTAGTAGCAGCAGCAGCAGTAGTAATAGAAGTAGTAGTAGCATTAGTAGTAGAAGTAGTAGTAGTAGCAGTAGTAGTAGTAGTAGCAGTAGTAATAGGAGGAGGAGGAGAAGGAGGAGGAGGAGGAGGAGGAGGAGGAGGAGGAGGAGGAGGAGGAGGAGGAGGATTACTGGTAGTAGAATAGAAAATTATAGACAAAATAGAATAGAATATTTGTGAGCTCGGACATTCTCGAACAAACTTGCTTAACTTACGTGTCTGTTTTATCTTCAAACATAGTACATCGTTGCCATGAGCTGGAATAGAATATACATGTAGGCACCTTCTGCATTTGGAGCATATTTGGGTGATGTATTGCTCATGATATTGAAGTATTTTTTGTGTTAAAGTGGAAATCAATCTTCTTTTATTCCTGTTTCAAGTTTATTTATTTTACTAACTGGATAAAAATACAATAACAACAAATACACATATATGAATACATTAAAGGTGAGTGGGTAAGAGCCAGGAAGGACTCACCCTTACAAATATCTGAACCTCACGCATGAATGATCGACACAATTACAATATTAGAACAACAACATGCAACATATATAACTAAAAATGGAGGAGACAAAAAAAGAAAAATGGAGGAGAAAAAAAATATAAAAAAATAAAGCCTTACCTGATATAATGCATTAAAAACAGTTATTTTTGGATAAGAACCTTTTAAGATTTTTTTTTATATTATTAGAAGAACGTAAAACTTTGATGTGAGGGATGAAATTATTCCACACTTTTAGCCCTTTGGAATAATATTGGCGTTTGAAAGCAGGTAGTACGTGGTTTTGGTAAGTGAGAATTCCAAGCATTTCTTGTGTCATATTCATAAATAGCAGAGTTTAATTGAAAGTATTGTAAAAGGGACTTTGATAAGATGTTATTATTGTACATGTACATAGAAATCAGGACTTGATGACCATACATTTCTTACAACTTTAAAAATCCTAAAAAAATAAATATAGTATTGGTTTGGGCAAGGTATCGAGCATGATTTATTATTCTAAATGCAAGTTTTTGTAATATAAATAATCCATCTAAATAGATTGGCGAGGCATTGTCCAATGCAATAATGCCATAGTTTAAAAACGGGACCACTATTTAATGATTTCAATTGAGGCATAACACCAATATTCTTTGCAAGTCTCTTATAGGCACTAGTTATATGTTCTTTCCAGTTAAGCTTATCACCAATCATCATTCCTAAGAATTTCAATGATGAAACCTGTGTAGGATTATCGCCACACATCCTAATAGAAATATTATCCCTTAGAGTATAATTGGTAAATATCATAACATGAGTTTTACTTACATTAACAGTCATTCTAATTGTGCTAAACCAATTTGTAATCTTCTCCAGGTCATTGTTAGATATATCTTTGAGCATCTGATAATTTGAATGAGACATGAACAGGCATTTGTCATCAGCAAATATTACATAATTTAACCGTTTTGAAACATTTAATTTATCACTTATAGATATAATAAATAGAAGCATCCAAGACCCCTGACCCCTTGGGCACTCCAAGTCGTAAGAAACAAATTCAGATATCTCACTTGACATTTGTACGTATTGTTTTCAGTTATATAAATAACTCTTGAATAGATCTAATGCAACACCTCAAGTTTAAGCAATAATATATCCTGATCAAGTGTGTCAAAGGCCTTTTTAAAATCTAAAAACAATCCAATCATAATTTGCTTGCTATCAATGGTGTTCAAGGCTTTATGTAAAAAAAAAAAAATATAGCATGTGATGTGGAGTGAGCGGAGCGTTTTTTTCAGAAATTATATTGCACTTAGATACAAATTTAATTAAGATGTGTGGCAATCAGATTACACAGGAGTCATCATTGAAATTGTAGGAATGATGATTGCTGATAAGCTTAACTGCAATTAACATATAACTAGTGCCTATAATAGACTTGCCACAAATATTGGTGTTGTTTCTCAATTCAAATTAATTTGTGAAAGATATATTAAAATGCATCAACTCTTCAATAGTGGTTCCGTTTTCAAACTATAGTATTATTGCATGGGGCAATCCTTCGCTTATTTATTTAGATAGATTATTTATATTACCAAAACATGCACTTAGGACAATAAATCATGCTCCATACCTTGCCCATACTAATACTATATCTATTTCTTTAGGATTTTTAAAGTTGAACGATATGTATGTTCATCGAGTCTTTATTTTCATGTACATGTGCAATAATAACAGTTTATCAAAGTCCCTTTTACAATACTTTCAATTAAATATTGATATATACAAATATTTAACAAGAAATGCTTTAAAGTAAGACCTTTCAAAACCCACGTACTACCTGCTTTCAAAAGTCCATATCATTTCAAGGGCCAAAGGTGTGGATTAACGTAATCCCTCATATCAAAGTTTTACGTTATTTTAATAATTGTAAGAACAAATCTAGACACTCATTGAAAAAATACTATTTTTAATTCATTATATTAGGTAAGGCTTTAATTTCCTTCTTTTTTTTGTTTTTCTATTCTTTTTGAAAAGGTACTCATTGAAAACTATTGTTTTTAATACATTACATTACATTAGGTAAGACTTTACTTTTAATCTCCATTATTAGTGATCTGCTGAATGATGATGTTCTAGTATTATACTTGTGTCGATCTTAACATTCATGCGTTAGGGTCAGCTTTTTTTAAGGCTGCGTCCTTCATGGCTGTTACCCACTCACCTTTAATTTAAGCATGTATTTGTATTATTTTCTTGTTACTGTTGTATTTTTATCCAGTGAGTAAAATCAATAAACTTGAGCTAACTTGAACTTTCACTAAAACTGATTAATTCAAATTCAAATGCTCAGATAAATCAAATTTTAACTCCGTATAACATTTAGGTGTTTCTCTTGTTGGCGGATCTGGACCACATGAAGGCACTATTCAGCTTGTTGGTGTATCTGATGAAAGCGGTGAACTTTCATTGGTAAAAGGAAGTTTGCATCTACATAGGCGTATACGGATACGCTTAAATGACATGGATATTTGCAGGACTCTTGGATACCCCGGAATAAACCGAGTTTTCCACGAATCTCCATATTGGGCAGATGTTAGCGAGTGGACTGGCTTTGACCTCCTATGTCGCGGTAAGATACATCACTGCATTGTAGATCAGTCACCTACTATTATACTTTTATTTCCACAACGTTGACTTGTAAATTATGGTGTTCTATATTCTAACATTTTAAACCATACTCCTGTTTTATTGATTTAAAATTATGCCCGAAAAATTGCCCCATAAGATAATGCTAAATTTGATGAACTACTATTAAAAGATGAATTGAAGGATGTTTTACCGCGTGGTGATACTGAAACAGAAGGTACAAGTATGGTGAGTCACATTAATCATCAGTAATCTGAAGACGAAGATGAAGGAAAATGAAATCAACATAAGAAAAAAAAATGATGAGAAGAATTCTGAATCATATTAATGAAATAAATTAATGAAATAAACATGTCTCTTAAGAATATGGAGGCCGTAACTAAAAACAAACAAAAAATTAATTCCCCCCCCCCCCCTTGGCAAAATGACATAACTTTTTATCGAAGGACGTTGAGGCGGGGGGGGGGGCGGGGTTACTTTTTTGTTGTGTTTATGTTACAGCTTGTAATTATAAACATATCTAAAAAAATCTCAAGAAAGGTAATGCCCAATGCCATATATACTTCGGTTATTCCGAAAACATTAATAAAAACTGCATCTGAAGTCTAAAAATATTTGATGAAGTGACATTAGGTTAAACTTTTATCCAATATATTAACACCAACTAAGTTAATTTTTTCATTTTTTATAAAAAAAAATCATAAATTTTCGAAAAAGTCGAAAAAACTAGCCTCGCTCTAACCATGCCAAAACTATGAGAAAAATGATAATTCATTTGCGATTGGAAATAACCTTGCGACCTGCCAGATAAATCAGAGTGATCAAACTACATGCTTTTGGGTAATGCACAGTATTATAGCCATTTAACACTTCCAACCCCCCCCCCCCCCTCCCTAACTAAATAACATTTTCCACCATGTAATGCTTGAGTAATTTCACAATTGATACTCAGAATATCAAATTGACATCATAACATTGATATCGAATGTGCTGCTAGGAAGACTAGTTTAGGATTTCAATTAACTATTCACATAATGTGTGACATCTTATGTTCCAATTTCTATCGCAAGCGACTACATAAACAGTGGTGCTAATCCTATCACCATACTCATCAAATTTTCTGTTAAGTGCCGATAGCCTGGTAACAGAAAACATATTCTCTTATGAATGATGGCAACGCGGCAGGGTTATCAGTCAGATCTTCATGAAACAAAAAATAGCTTAAAACAGTATGACAAACAGAAAATTCAACATGTGTTATTGCATACATCTGGGGCTTGACAACACATATCGCTTTCTGTAGCAGTGCGCTCCATTAGAAGCAACATGATAAGTCTTTTTTGTTAATTTTTTAATCCATCATTGCCTGTTAACGCACATACCACGTAAATTCAAACGTGACATGTCAGTGACAATGTCATACAATGTCTGAGGAGGTCATTGCAAGCATATTATTACACCTTAAATCCAAAATCCTGAATTTGTCTTTCTCTCAGCTCATTTGATATTCATTTTATCATTCAAATTTGAGAGTTTTTTTAAATCTTAATGGTGTCTTTACTTAAGCCTTTAGAAAGAGTATATTGTGTACAATTATGTACGCATAATTTAGGCCATTGCAGTGATATACCCTGGATTCCACAGAGATCAAGTGTGCTCAGTAAGACATTAAATGGTCCAATCTACAAAGGCATTACTATATATTCGTTAGGCCTACATATTTATTTGAAATTTTGAGAATTGATCGAACACTAAACTTTCAAACGAAGTTATTCCTCCAGTCACGATTAAACTATCATTTTGCTAACTCAAGCAGATTGTTGGTAACATTCTGTCGTCTATAGTTCAATAGATTGATTTCTCCATCTTCCATTTTTTCAAACGTCTCTTAAATGTATCATTGTGCATGGTTTAAAAATCACATAGAAACAGTTGGTTTCTTTTGAATCAACTCACTCAAACATATTGCACAAAATATTGGGAGCTGCACAAGTTTAGGTCCGTTATTAGGCCTGTTATTATTCGTGATTTGTGTTAATGATATTTCTAATATCTCCTTTGCGTTTCAGTATAAATATCTTTCTTTCCTCATAACAATAACCTTTGTTTCACCATGAATTCAACTGTTCGCTAACTATTTTAAAAACGAAATACCCAAAGTGTATGATGTCACTTCAAATACCAGTAAGCAAAGGAAATTTTGTGTATGCTACTCTGAAAACAATAAGAGCTGTTCATTTTAAATGTTGGTCTATTAACTCAGCTAAAATGTGTTTGACCAACCCGTGTGCTATGAACTGGTAAATATATTACTTTGGTTGGTCGAAATTACCATTATCCTCGGCTAAAGTCTCAGGTAATGGTAATTTCGCTCCACCTCGTCATAACAGCACATAGGTTAGTTGTATACTATTTTTTATGATGTATCGTATGATATCCTTAACTAAAATGGTTTCAATTTCATCAAGCTCCGACTTGTTATAAATAGCCTTTTAGTATTGTTTCATATATGTTTATTCGGTTACAGTTCGATATTCCGAAGGTCCGTTATATTAATCCAAAACGAAACGGGTTCGTTAATCTGAGCATTTGTCGCGTAACGTTCGGAGAAACGAACCTTCGGAATAACGAGTGCTTCCCGTGTATTCGTATTTTATAATGATCGACACATTTTTTCTCATTAGATGTATTTGAAGTCAAGCCTAAAATTGATACATCAAATTAAATCAAATAAATTGCATCATTGTCAAATTGATAAATTTCACAGACATTAAAACCTCTTTTCGCAAAACCATCCTTATTATGTTAAACGTACTACAGACTACTCCAGTCTTATCGGATGTCCTGCGTACATACGTAATCATACCCATCGAGGTGCAGTGAAATGTCAAACGGGTAAGTCATTCAATTTTGATCCTCTTTGATTTATGCGTGTAATGAGGTGGAAAAAAAAAAAGTGAAACTAGAAATATGCTGATTAATGTGCGTTAATTATTATCAATGTAAAGGGGGCTGGGGGTAGGTGTGGTTGTAAAGGGAGCTGGGTCCTGCACGTCCCGCACCAGACTAGGGCACTCGCAAGCTACGAATGACTCTACGAATGACTGGTGACCCCTACTTGTGCAAAATCACATTCGCAATGATTTTGATTCCCATCAGCTTAAGTTCAACTATGATGTTTATAAATTCTTGTTGTTAACAAGTGTCTGAATACAAAGCTTATGATTTGTCAAATTTGATTAGGATTATTGGAAATTAACTCTCAATATGTTAAAACAGGAACAAAGTGTGGTATCGCATTTAGCACAAGAAGGGATCACCGGTCGTTCGTAGCTTACGAACAGCCTGGTAAAACACCCCTGCTGTGTCAGCATGTTTCATGTGAGTTTGGATTGGGTTCCACAGTGCCGTTGCTACATGACAAAAACTACGCTTACCATAGTAATTGGTAGCCATACCGGGTACTACAAATACATATTTATGGTGTGATCTCAGATTTCTGCCAGGTTCACATTTGATAAGGAGATCGGTAAGATATGCTGGAGCCAAATCATTAAAACATTGGCAGGTAATCAATAGGATTTTAGATACAAATCGTTTACGTACAGGCAACCAGTGTAAGGCTTGTAAAATGTGAGTTATAGACTCATATTTTTGGGTCTTTGTTACAAGCCTTGCAGCACAATTTTGAGTTAACTGAAGCTTATAAAGCTGAATGTCGGGCAAGCCATGCAGTAAACAATTACAATAATCAATATAACACATAACAAATGCATGAACTAATCTTTCAGTGGTCCCTTTGTCAATGTAAGGTTGATTTTTTTTGTATAATGCAAATAAGGCAGGCCTGCATTTCGAAGCAACATAATCTTGCATGGTGAAGTGATTATCAAAAAAACACCAAGATTTCTTGCTTTCTTACAGGAAGAACTTGAGTACATCAATGTTCATAGGTGGAAAATAATTATTTGTACGAAATCGAGATGAAATATGCAGAACTTCCGTCTTTTTACCATTCAACTTGAGGCAATTCAGCATTGACCATTCTGTAACATCCTTAATACATTTCTCTACCATGTCTACCTTCAATCTGACGCGGTAAAAGATAAATAAATCTGTGAATTATCTGCATAGAACATTTTCGAAAAAACATAAGCGTCAATAATATTTTCCAAAGGTGCTGCATACATTGTAAATATCAACGGTCCAATAACAGATCCTTTTGGAACTCCATCAGTTGGTATATGAATTGATGACTGGATCTCATTAATGACAACAGTTTGTGTTCGAGCTGCCCGATAAGTCCGAAACCAGTCAAGTGCCTGCCCTTGAATCCCGGACCACTGTGACATCCTCTTTAAGATGGTGTCATGACTAATGGTGTCGAATGCTGAAGAATAATCGAGCAGAATAAGTATTAATTCCTGGCCTTTGTCTAAGGATATTGAGATATCATTTGAGACACAGAGGAGCGCTGTCTCACAACTGTGAAATTGACGATAAGCAGATTATGTTGTTGCCTACAAACGATAACAGACAAATACTTGTGGACTTCTGAGACTGCCGCTCTTTCCAATGTCTTAGCCACAAACTTAAAATTTAGAGGGGGGGGGGGCGAGGGATGGGCACAAGCTCCGCAGTTATCATTCGCTTGGAGGCATAGCAGGACCATAAAGGTTGTGTGTTTAATAGTAAAACACACATCATATACCAGACATTCTACGGAAGAATTGAAAGAGTGATATTAATATTAGTTGATGAAATAACCTATATCCTTTTGACCTATGACTACACGTATTTCAGACACTGGATACCTGGGGTGCTTCAGGGATGACCAGGACGCCCGCCCATTGGCTACCAGCCCGTGTCCTCCCGGCCCGAACTCTAATTATTCCTGCATAGATAGAGACAACATGACGACGGAGAGCTGCCTAGAGTACTGCAAGAAGCTCAACGGATGTGACGTCACCATTACGTATGCCGGGGTCAGAGCGGGCATCGAATGCACCTGTGGCTTCAACCCAACAGAGCTGGGATATCGGTACCGGAACATTTACTCTGACTGTGGCTCGCCTTGCAGTGGTGACCGATTTTACTCCAATTGTGGTGGTACACACTGTATAGCAGCATTTAATAGTAAGTGCTTGCCAGAATGTTGTTATATATCCAGTATATGTCACTGTAAAGCTAATGGGTAGTTGTCATGTTGTCATGACAACCGGACCCGTAAGACAACTGTTGTTCTGCCATAAACATGGCTTCTACTTATGTTTGATTTCTGGATACCATGAAGAAATCATCTTAAAATTAACTAAACCGAATAGTCGCAATTATAGCATGCCATAATAATTTCCCAGCCTATCTGTGATATCTCTTTAATGTTTTACCTAGTGTCACGCGTGTCAACAACTTCAATTGAAAGTAAATTTAAAAATAATGCTTTCAAGCAGGTATTAAAACTGAAAGTAAAATTTTAGTCTAACCGCAATAACGATGTTCTTCTGCATAGAGTATGAGCTTGTAATACTGTGCATGTGCCACCCCCATGATAAACAAATTAAAAGATAACACTTTCACTGACAGGCAGTATTTCTAAAAAGGAAATGGGCCGTTTTGGAGCTAAAATGTGTTGTATGATCACGTTGAGAGCCAGTAGTGCTATATGTTTTTAGGGTTAGCAACTCTCTGAATCTCAAATGGGGTCATCTCTATAAAAAGAAATGTTTAGCTCTCGAGATAGAATCCTATCTTCACTCTTTGTGTTGGTGAGGGAAGCATCGGTAATAGGGAACACTTGACACTATTGATAAAAACAGCATTCCAGTGTGGAAAAACATTCAAGTAAATCACCACTAATTATTAATCATTCAAAGCGCAAACATATTACATAAAACAGTAGATACATAAAAGCAAATTTTAAAGAAAATCTCAAATTCTGTTCCCATGGTTACACCATCATAAGTTACCAGTGAGACCGGTGAGCAAGAGGCCACCACGCATGCCGTACACTCCTCCCCGTATCCAACGGACGCCGCCACTACAGTCGACACCACCACTCCAACCGACACCACCACCCCCGCGGAGACCGATGGGCACTTGTGCTACCGTAGATCTGACGGAAATGCTGGTTAGTATATGGGCTTGGGTGCTAGGAATACGTCTTAGTTTTGGTACTTAAGTACTGGATATTCTGATTAGTATGCAGACTTGCAATGGGGGCTAGATATGCAGATTAGAATAGGGGCTTGGGTGTCAGATATGCGTGTTAGTATTGGGACTCGGGTACCAGATATGCGTGATAGTATTGGGACTTGGGTGTCAGATATGCGTGTTCGTATTGGGACTTGGGTGCTAGATATTCCGTCAGAGTTGGGACATTGGTTGTAGGTAGGTCTGTAAGTAGGGGGACTGGGGTTCTGGAAATGCAGGTTAGTGTAGGAATACCTGGGTGCTAGATATACAGGTTAGTTTAGGGGAAGTGGTTCTTAATATGTCGATCAGTACAATATAGGAGCAAGGGTACCAAATATGCAACTTATAGTGCCAGATAGGGACAGTGATGATAAGTGTACGTTAGCACAGGGGCAGAGAAAGGGCATGGAACACTTAACATGATAAATCTTTAAGCACGATTACCGTACTGCTGAAGTTATATTTTCTCTCGGTTAACTTGGTTGTTGCAATCGAACTTTTTGAAAAGTTTATTTTAACTGATACCATTATTTAAGCAAGATCAGTAATGGACCTAGTGAAATTGTGAACTGTCAAATGTGCGGTTGTAGCATCAATGTACATCCAGTTGATAATGATTTTCCATTGACGAATCCCGAAATGATCTCGCCTGATTATCGTATGTGTCAAATGGATGAACATTGCAGGAACCTGAAACACTGACGGAACAATTGATACAATATAGCAATATAGAGGTATTATTTTCCATGACAGTCAAACATTTTCTTTTAAAGTCCGAAATGTAGGAATAGGTGTCGGAGTCGGAGTAGTGTTGTTGGCAGTCCTGGCTGTGGTCAACGTGTACGTCTATGCACAGACACGCAAGTAAGAATTGTTAGCTGATCTCGTGAACAAAGTTTGAATCCGCCACTTAAAGATTGTCCGTCCCTTTTGCAAGCTTAAAATTCGAAATCGTCTATGACGATCGTAAATTGAAGATAGTGTGATTCAAGACCATTTCTAAGAATAAAGCATGTTAAAGCTTTTTGTAAAAGTAAACACTTCAGCCGTTAAATTTCAAACCGACTTTTTTCGTACTACGAAAAAAGTATTAGTCTTTGTTACAGCCTCTATGTGGTTATTATGCATGTGTGAAATCCTAATTTTATGAGTAATTACCAAACTTTGGAGATGATTCCTTCTATAGAACATTTTTTTTTCGTAATGCGTTTTATAATTTAATAAACAGATTAATCAATAAAGCAGATATTTCAACACAAACTGCTAAGAGCCTGAGGTAAAGACTATTAATCAGACGTTGTTTACGTGCATTATTTTAATTTTACACTACGTATTAATTTCAAATTATGAATATACAGCTTGCTTACACTTCTCTATATATTTTGCCAATGTTTCGATGGCTCTGTGGTGATCTGTAAAAGGGACGGGCTGTCTTTAATATTCATGACTAGCAGCTGCTCTCACCAATATGATGCATACTCGATTGTGTCACGTTCACCTGGATTTTATAATAGGCCATATGCATTTCTATACATGCGTACATTTCAGCTTTCGCTGCTGAATTTTTAATTTTGTCACTATGAGCTTGTTATGTAGTTAATACGGACAAGCGAATACAAAAGTTGATACTTTTGAGATGAAGTACTAGCTTGGGGCGGCTAGGCACGTTTTTCATGTTACTTGTCTGAAAGGAAAATATCTGAAATTGAGACTTTTATACTGCGATTTAATATAACGTTTAGAGCCTTTTTGCCACATTGTAGCAATATTCCTCGACTAATTTTTTATAGATGCTCCGTAGGTATGACATGTCAAAACTGCGCAAGCATATGGAGTGAGGATATTTCCCCAAATTCTTCTGCGCGTCCAATTTGGTTTATACGTCAAATCCAGGCAAAAATCATCCAGAGGGTCCGCGGCTTCGAACATGGGAAACCAAAGAGAAAATCTTTGTAAAGCGTTTTGTGACTAGAAGGAGAGTACAATGAATCTGCATTAATTAAACGGCAGCTGGATATTCTAGGAACGTATGCTCCACAGCCGACAACGTTCTACGGTCTCTAAAAGAACCAGGAGGTTTTGGCCAACCTGTCCAAAACCTCAGCGAATTCTCGCGATCGCTAAAATTCCTTTGAAAAACATTGTCCAGTCTCAATATTGGGATGGAAGTTCTTATGTAGTAGTTTCCTCTTTTTTCGTGTTTGTGACGTTTATTTATTTGACATGCATGCAAAAGAGCTACTTAGTCTTTGAACGAATGTGCCGTTGCGTAGTATAAGAATTACTGAATGATTCAAAATACATGTGGAATGTAAAACTATTGGGATAATGACATCCGGTGTGTGCAAATAACAATTTAAATCTCTAAAGCCGTATTTAAGTCACTCGTAGCCTTCGTATTCTTCTCCTTCCTTTATTTTTTTTATTTTTGCGTCTTCATTCTCTTAATCTATCTTCTTCTTTCTATTTCTTCTCTTTCCTGTTATTGTCTTGAATATATGCGTCTACCTTGCTCAAATGCAGTCAACGCAGTCAATGAGTCAACCATCAATGTCTTTAGGAATGTGTGTAACCTGACGCATAAGCCATGCAGTATCCGGACTGCATCTAACGTAAAGTGACGCATTTGTTGCAATTTAAGTCCATACATTGGTTGAACTGATACGAGGGCAACCTGTGTTTCACGTCCCTAAACATAGGAACGAAGAAGGCCTACTGTAATGTGTAATTACTCAATTTAAAGATCATTGACGATATTAGCATCACTTATATTTCTACACAGGCAAGCAGCGAAGAATGGAATGGTACCGGAGGCGAAGCTGACTACGACGGCGACGGCTGACACATCGACGCCAGATGTCAAACACGATGTCTACCAGCCCCTGACGACCCCGCCGACCAGCGACTGCTACACTGGGCTGGACGTTCCAGCCCAAGATCAGGGCAACAGCTACGAAAACTCGATTACACCTGGCGGGGCGCACTCCGGGGTCTCGGTGATGGCTGTGGAGATGGAGCCGGTGTATGAAGAAGCGCGTCCAACAGATAGCTCAGACTGTTTCTACGAGCCTGTTTGCACCGGAGAGGATAGGGCGGTCCATTGCGCGCGAGATCGCGCTATCACTGCGGTGTAAACGGTACAGCATCGTTTTCGTCCACCAACAGCGAGCCACGGTGAACGAAAGATCTTGCAGTGTAAACGAGGAGCTACGACAGCGCGCCGGAAATTAACGTTATATTCGCCTTTTTTAACTCATTCTCGTATGATGTAATCATGAAAAACCAACAATTTAGAAAGTTTATTTATTTATTTTATTTATTAAGTCTTTTTTAAACAGGGTAGCCCCATCAGTGAGCTTGGCACTGTTCTCCCTGGGGGCCCTGTGTACAAATAACACAATAATATAGAGTAACATGAATAGATAAACAAATAGACACATAGATTACACAAACAAATGCTGTAAACCAAAAAGCAGCGTAGGTCATCTAGTAAGGAACATAACAAAAAGAAGAAGGCGAACCGATGCTTCCACATGCATGACACAAGCGAAACCTTGTACATTTTCTGACTAAAAATTATGTGATTGATACTAATATTTATGCCTCGCTAATATGTAGGATGATATACAAAAAGTATAAATACAAATCTTCTTTCGAAAGGACTATTAACATCAAGTCTTAATAAAAGTTGATACCATTTCATGTATACCTGCTAAATATAAATAGCAGATGACATATATCTGACATCGAGTTATACTTTAATTAAATGACAGTAAATGTGATCATGAGGAAATATATTTTTGCAAAGTATACCTGTACTTCACCAAAAATAAAGAGAACGGAAACAGGAATTACGATAGAGGGTGTAAACATACAGCTTGATCATTACAGTTTGATCACTTATGTTAAACATTCTCCCAGTAAAACGTAATCGAGCATCAATAATATGTCTTTTCAAAGTGTAAGTATCAAATGTATTGTACCAAAAATAAAGAGCTCACAGAAACATAAATCATGTTTGATCAAAACATTCTCCCATCAAAGAGTAATCGAGCATCAATTTCAAGGATTATCCTACAGATATTTTGATTGAATATCATCGAAACTAAAGAGATGGTCATACAAAAAATCAAGTTACACATAAAGTAACATTGAAGGATAATTTGTCTGACATGGTATGTCATTAACATGAATCATTAGACTGGTAGATGTTAAACAATTATTATTCACAAAATTTCAGGTAGTGAGAGCAGAATGTGTTCTTGGATTGGGCATTTTTTACTTGGTTTGGAAGAGCGTTCCACAGAACTGCACCCTCAAAAGAAAAAGCCTTCCTTCCACTCTCTGTTCTTGTTTTGGGAACTAGTAAGCCTTTGTTTTCAGCGTTTCTTGTCCTGTAGCGATGCACTGTAATGGAAGGTGTAAACATGTTTTGTAAATATGAGGGCGCATTGCCATTCACAATGTCAAACATGAGTTTTCCTTTTTGAAATTGCCAGCGTTTTTCCATATCTATCCACTTTAGGCTTCTAAACATTTCAGAGGTTGGTGTGAGTGTATTGGTCTGTGAAACAATTCTGGCCATCTGTTTGTGTTGTTTGATAAGAATGTCTTTTATCCGATAATTGCAGTTTGTCCATGAAATAGAACAGTAATCAAAAAAGGGTAACACCAATGCATTTGCGAGCAACTTTGCACTGTCCACAGTAAGATATTTCCTCACTCTTCGAAGAAGTGCTAATCTTGATGCAATTTTATTAGATGTGTAGATGACATGTTCCGACCAGTTTAGGTGATGGTCAAGCCAAATACCAAGATACTTCGTGCTTTCCACCTGTCTGATAGGCATATTGTTAACAATAATATCAATGTTTTCCTGCATGTAAGATAACTTTTGTGGGGTTCCTATTAGCATGAACTGGGTTTTATCGGTATTCAGAGTGAGGTGGTTATGTTTTAGCCACAAATTTAGCCTAATTAAATCACTATTCAGGGCACACTCAATTTCTTTGGGATTTGAAGCACTGAACATGATGGCTGTGTCGTCGGCATACATAATCACGTCACTCTGTACAACTGAGGCGGGCAAATCATTCATAAACAATGTAAATAGCAGGGGCCCAAGTATAGAGCCTTGAGGTACCCCTGTTGGAAGTATCTGCACCTCAGACCTTGACCCTTGTATTATTGTACTTTGTGTTCGACCTGTTAAATAAGATGTAAACCACAACAATGCGTTATCACGAACGCCGAACATGCGTAATTTGTGAAGTAATATATTATGGTTTACAGAGTCAAACGCCTTTCTGATATCCAAAAATACTAATCCCGTCAACCTACCGCTATCCATGTTCTTGTATAAATAATCACTTACATATGTCATCACAGTATTAGTGGAATATCCCTTCCTAAAACCTGACTGATGTGGGGTAAATAAATGCATCTCAACTAGGTACTCATGTAACTGACTGTGCACAGCCTTCTCTAATAATTTCATGATTACTGGGATAATTGATATGGGACGGTAATTGTTAACACTATCCTTATCCCCACCTTTGTGAATAGGCGTTACCCTGGCCTGCTTCCATTCTTGAGGGATAACTCCTAGCCTGAGTGAGAGGTTAAATAGCTGAGTGATTTGTTTACAGATTAAGGGGGAAGCAATCTTCAGAAGCCTGGCACTTAAACCATCAATACCTGTTGCCTTTTTAATGTTAACAGATTGTAGTTTTCTAAGCACAAAATACTCTTTTACATTAACAAAAGCAAAGCACGATTGAGTACTCTCTGGCAGATTATGTAAGGAAAGTGTAGATTCTGTAGCATGAAATCCAGCTGCAAGTTCACTTCCAATAGACACAAAGAACTGATTAAAAGCATTTGCCAATTTAAGAGGGTCAGTCTCACAAGAATCAAGGAGATTTAAGCTAGTGGGTACACTGTATAGAAGTAGGAGTGAGACTCTTAAGTATCTTCCACAATTCAGAAGGGTTAGCTTTGTTTGACACAATTTGATGGTGAAAAAACTCTTTTCTTAATGTGTTTCCTAATGCTGGATCTGACTTGACTCAACGAAACTAGATCGGTAGTTAGCACAGGATCATTATATAAGTCCGTCTTGGCATGCGAAATCTTTGACATAAGGTAAAATTTAAACAAAATACCGTACACTTAAAGGAATATGTTAAACGTTCAACTTTTTAATGTATTTCATTTAAAGTGCATAGCAGGCAGTCAGTCGGCATGTTGCGAATTTTTCGGAAGGCGAGGAATGCTAATCAATATTGCACACACATTTTTCTTTGAGTTAGAGTGAAATATTGTGGATCAAATTATGTACTTCCGTACTTATTATTGCTTATTTTTATTACTGTTTATTATGAACAAACTGGGATGGCATTTACATGTTTGTTTTTTTTCGGCATACCACTGATCTAAGACAAAAAAGATATTTGAATTAAATAATGCGTTTCACTACAAACTGATTTGTATGCACATCGACCCCGCATTAATTTAACTCATTTTATTATGTAAATCGATTTTGATTCAAGAATTGGACTCATGTGCACATAAGTTTGTGCATCATACTTGTTCATGATATGGCAACTATTATCTTTGTTTCCATAGTAACCATATACGTGCTATTTTTATCCAATAATTTGAAAAATATTATGTAGCCGCTGGACGAAGAATAGTTTTCACTTTGATGCCAATCTATATACATGTAATCTAAAGTATGGTAATGTATGCAATAGTTTGTGTTTCCGCACCGCGACAATGTTTAAAGATATGGCGCCCACTTCCAAAAGCCATGCATTATGTTTGTACATAATGCTACACATATCCATGCAGTGATAGTTTCATATGCACACTTTTTGTATCCAAGGATCATGTAATTCTCGTTTAGATCGAACAAAAAGCAGTATTTATTTTCAAAAGTGAATACAAATGTATGTTAATGCATCAAGCTATATATATATATATATATCCCATGGAAGCATAACGTGTAATATATATATATATATTTAGACACATATATTAATATGCATTAAAATAGTCTTATATAACCCTGATCTAAAACAATTGACGTCCCTTGACCGTATGTTGTTTAGATATTACCTCAATTTGAGTTCTAAAGTTTGGCGTTATTTTGTTTCAAAAGTGTCAATGTTTTAATGTCTAGTACGTTAATAGTAATTAGCATGATATCGCACGAATACAAGAAAGGGAATGTTGTATATAGAAAATTTAAAAATAGTACAATGCGTACAAAACACAATGACGATATTGCGTCATGATAGACTTGACATTTTCCGGTTAATAACTAAAATAACTTCCTTGTTACGTGTGGGTTTTTTGCACAAACTTCCATCTGTTTTGGTTAATATTTTTTCTACGTTTAATTCCTCTTAATACTTTTACGGCATGTACGGAATGAAGTAAAGGAAAAAGATATATTCAGAAAAAAGAAAGCGCCTCACTAGACGGAGGAGAAACGGAAAAGGAAATAAAAAGAAATACAGTAAAGGATGCTTTTAGCGACCATTCATAGAAAGACCACCAGTCTGTAGAAAACACATTTGTTATATTTCCACAACGTTTGTTATTGGAACTTAAATTGTTTTAAGATGCATTTGATCGTATTGTATTGGTGTATGATGCTTAAAATATAACGCGTCAAGATGTGACAAAGTAGTAGACATGTGCATGTCGAATGAAAGCAATTAAAAAATCTCGGTGGGTCTTATCAGTATTGCTGATTAGTGATGCTGATCTTACGGGGGAGTTGGGGAGAGGGGGAAAGTGGGGGGAGAGGAAAGAGACAGGGGAAGAGATAAAGAAAAAGAGGGAGGGCGGAAGAGAGAGAGAGAGAGAGAGAGAGAAAGAAAGAAATAGAGCAAGAGAGAGAGGAAGAGAGAAGAATAGAGGTTGAGAAAGAGAGAGGTTGAGAAAGAGAGAGAGGGGGAGGGAGAGAAAGAGAGAGAGAGAGAGAGAGAGAGAGAGAGAGAGAGAGAGAAAGATAGAGAGAGAGAGAGAGATTGGGTTAGGGTTAAGTTAAAATTTTATTCACCTCGTTCAAACAACACTCTAATAATGGTAACTATAAAGCTTGTATTTGGCCAATTTCAACAGTTTCAGAGTGTGTTCAGAGTGTGTTCCACACATTAAAACTGAATCACGAAAAACAGGTGAATTTAATTACGCGTCAACATGGGAAAATTTTAAATGCATTACGATAATGGATTATTGCAGGGAAGCCCACGCCATGGTTTTCTCCAATCCTCTGAAGAAAGATGGCTTTATCACAAACATTCATTAAAAATAAAAGCCACGCGGTACACAGTTTGAAAGAAGCGCATATGGTACACATATGTAAACAACTCTCAAAAGAAATAGTCAAATTGCTCGAAGGTGTGTTGCTTGTTGGATTATAATTCAATATCCAGGCTAATCTAGTTGTATACCCTTAGGTTTTATATTTACATATTTCGTAACATGGCAGGAAAATCAAATTCATACAAGGGGAAAACGTTATACATGTATATGCTATAATCGTGTTGCTTTGTTGGGCAAGCAGATAACAAAAGAATATGCGCCATCCTCATGATGATTCCTGTAATGATACAATTATTTTATATATCTATTTATTTATTCATTAAGCTTTTTTCTTAACTTTTTCCCGACCAGTAAGCACGGCACTGTTCTCCCTGGAGGCCCTGTGTACAAATAACACAATAATGCAGAGTGACATGAATATAGATTACACAAACAAATGCTGTAAACCAAAATGCAACACAGATCAACTGATGTGAAACATAACAAAAGAAAAAGGTGGACCGATGCTTCCACATGTATCACATAAGCGAAACCTCTTAAATTGGTGATTGGAATAATATGACTGATACTAGATATTTATACTTCGATCTTGAATCGAGTTGGTCAAACTCTGTGTATAAATGAAGAGCAGCTGCTATGAACCATATAGTGTTCTACTGCCATCTTCGAAGGAATAGAGCCAGCTTGGAATCCAGGAATAAATTATTCCTGGATAGCTGTGTTCATTATGGGCCATAGTGAATACTACAGTTACCATCGTATTTGTGGCGGATAAGATATGACGACCGTCGATACAAGAGATTTGTTCTCTCATAGACATTGTTTTACCTACTAGCAAATCATGGATGCATCCGTGGGGAAAACAGTTTTAGTATATCTGATGCTGTTTTGTTTGGCATCACCAGCTGAAGTTCCATTTGGGAATGTCACAGGTAGAGTAGATGAGTATATTACCGGTCATTAAAACGAATGATCGTCAGTATTCTTGCTTTTCCTGCCGTGATATATATATATATACTCTTGTGGTCGTAGAGACGGTGATTATGACGGTGTTTACTCGCTGCATGTGTATCCTTTCATTCAGTGCCCACAGTCGCCCAGTCTGTATGCCAGTGCACTAACGACATGCACGGAGCATGTATAAGCTCGATCAACAGATGGCGCGATAACACAGTTCAATTCGGCACACATTGAGTCACTCAAATACGGATATCGCATAGACCATTATCGCATTACACCATGGCCGGGCAATGCACTGAATAAATACTACTAGACTGCTCACTGGGATTTTTTCATGAAGCTGTTTTGGTTGATGGTTGTACAGACATTTTACAGTGTGCCCGGAACAACAATAGAAGCAGAAGCACATGGTGGACATGGTGGAATGTTCTTTGACTACCTTCTCAGAGCTAAATAGCTGTTGCCATATTTGCATGATGATAAATTGAAATGTGGTCGACTATCTAATGAATTCCCATTTTACTCTGTGAGTTTAGGAATTGACCTGAGGTCATTTACTAAAAGCAATAATCTGCTCACGCGCAATTACAATTACGAAATGGCTTATTGAAGAAGGGTCAAACGTAGTTTGGTAACTCCGTAGAAAAAGTAATCGCCTTCCATCACTTTTTACAAGCATTAAGAGGAAATCCAAAGATCTTATTTACAGCATTTGCCTTGCCTCATGTCATATGTTTGCTCATGTATTTTCTTGTCTTGATGTCTAAAACCTCCATGATTTCTACGTCCGATATCAAACTCTCTCTCTCTCTCTCTCTCTTTCTCTCTTCTTTTTCTCTCTCTGCACTCTCTCACCGTCTATATCTTCTCTTTCTCTCTTTTTCTTTCTTTCTTTCTCTCTCTTTCTCTCTCTCTCTCTTTCTCTTTATCTCCCTCTATAAATCTCACTCTTTCTCTGTGTCTGTCTGTCTGTCTCTTTTTTCTCTCTATCTTTCTTCCCCCCCCCCCCTCTCTCTCTTTCTCTCCCTTTCTCTCTGTCTTCTCTATCTATATCCCTCTATATCTGGCTATCTCTTTCTCTCGCTCTGTCTTTCTCTATCTCCCTCTCTATCTGTCTCTCTCTCTCTCTCTCTCTCTCTCTCTCTCCCGTTCTCTCTGTCTTTCTCTATCTCCCTCTCTATCTGTCTATCTCTTTCTCTCTCTCTCTTTCTGTCTCTCTGTTTCTCCTTTTCTCTCTCTCTCTCTCTCTCTCTCTCTCTCTCTCTCTCTCTCTCTCTCGTTGTCTTTCTCTTTATCTCCTTAGCTCTCGCTCCCCCCCCCCCCCCCCTCTATCTCCCTCTCACTCTGTTTTGGTTCTCTATTGATCAATTTATTTTTAATGACCTTTAAACATTTCTGACTCGTAATTGTTAAAGCATGCATTATCATATCGTAGTATGTAATTTTGTTTACTCTCTCTCTCTCTCTCTCCCTCTCTCTCTCTCTCTCTCTCTCTCTCTCTCTCTCTCTCTCTCTCTTTACTGTTTCTCTGTCAGTCTTCGACTGTCTCCTTTCACATCAATACAAGGAACACTCTTTGAATCTCGACCTGTCGACAGATAATATTTAACCCATTTATGTTCATTATACCTCTTTTTTTTAACCCCCTCCTTATCTGGTTATAATAGTCATTATGGTAAAATTAGTAGGGGCAGCAGCATCTTGCAATGCTACAATTATCCTCGCGGCAGGATCATGTGACAATCGGGTCGGTCATCGCTAAGGCAACAAGGACATAACAAAGCTTATTCAAGTGAACGAAACCCGAGTGATGATTTGTCAGCAAACATTTAATACATACGACTGATTTGAAATACAGAAGATAATTATATTTCCAAAATGCGATAAATCCACATTCATAGTCATTAATTTACTCAACTTTTCGCAGCGTTCGCGATGCAAGGGTTGTGTTATGACTTGCAATTTGACAGGCCTACGCTCGCAACAGCTCGCATAATGACAGGGATGTGATAAGATCAGGCACATATTGATTAATGACCCAATAATTGGTGACCGCCACCCAAACTTACTCAAAATGGTTGAATATGAAGTTGGATTTGTTTGTAGATTCCCTTTACTGGTCGGTCTCCTACGTGTGTATGTCGGTTCATATAATGTATAGATTATGCATGATTTCGTAATTTGGTGAAAGTATGAATGAATGAATAGACAATACGAATAAATAAACGAAATGAAGAAAAACAGCAATTGACATAATTATCAAAAGTTTTCACAAGTACAAAGAGTATAGAGGATTTCGTTAAAATGGGGTACTTAGTAATAATAATGATAATACCTAGAATTTATACAGCGCACTTTCCATCTGAATTAGATGCTAAAAGCACTTCGGAGCAAATTAAGGAGAAACATGCTTGGTTGTATGTCAAAAAGCACCATTATACAGGTAAGCCTTTAGGCTGAATTTGATGGCGGTCAGGGTTTTCAAACACGGTGGAAGAGAATTCCACATGGTTGGCCCTGCATGAGTAAAGGCCCGTTCTCCCCACGATTTCTTTTAAACGGGGACTTCCAAAAGACCAGATGTGGAGGATCTTATGGTTCGTGAAGGTTGGTAGTTGAGAATCAAAGGTTTATTGTAACTGGGGGATTAATTACTTTAATTTAATCAGTAATTTTATTCAGCAATTCATTCAGTAACCCATTACTTGAGAATAAAAATACTCAGAAGCTGAGTTCAAATCAATTATCACTCTTTACAACATTAAGGTGTGTCTCTTGTTGGCGGATCTGGACCACATGAGGGCATTGTTCAGCTTGCTGTTTTATCTGATGATGGCAGTCAACCTCCATTGGTCACAGTGTATATGGCTTACTTCTATCTCACCCTGTGGTCAACGCTATTTGCAGGACTCTTGGATAACCCGGAGTGAACCGAATTTTCTACCATCCTCCATATCTGACAGATGTTCCCGAGCATCCTAACTTTGAAATAGATTGTCCCCAGGGTAAATTGCCATTTCGTCCGATGTCATTACTTCTATTAGCCATTTGGTCTACATTCATTTCGTCTAATACCATTTCGTCCACCAACACTTCGTATACCATCCAGTTTGTCCATTCATCATTTTGTCCAATAGCCATTTCGTCTAATAACCAGTTGGTCTATAACCAATTCGTCTACAACCATTTCGTATACCAACCATTTGGTCTAAACCCATTTCGTCTAATGCCAAATCGCCCATTAAGCAGTTCGTCCATCAACCATTAGGACCAACGATCAGTTCGTCTACCAACCAAAATCGTCAAATAACCATTTTTTTTTTAGTACGATACGCCTTTACATTCACCTACGTGCATTATGTGAATAAATCCGCGTGTGGCACGCCGGTCGCGGACGCGGCGCCTTCTCGTCGCGTCGAAAAAAAAAATCTGCAAGTATGTTCTGCAGCATAGTAGACCAGTATGCTTAACAGACGAAATGAATATCAGACGAAATGGGGATTAGTCAAAATGGCAATTGGATCTATTGGTTTAAATTTTAATCTAATTTATTAACAACAACAACGATAGTGTCAAGGAGGGTGTTGGGGGTAAGGGTGATTGTAGAGGGGGTGCTGGGGGTTAGGGTGATAGTGAAGGGGTGTGGGTTCCTACAGGTCTCGCACCAGACTAGGGCACTCACGCAGACTCACGCAGACTAAAGACCAGTCCTCACACCAATATCCAGGGACGGTGACGACGCTGCCGGGGGAAGCAGAGAAGTCTTTTATTAGATTAAGAATCATCATCAGAGATCAATGAGAACATATGAATATACAAATGATGAAAGAAAGTGTGATTTGAAGATACAGTCATCGTTTTGAGCTACAATGAACTTTTAAATTAAGATCACAAGCCATCAATGGGTGTACACCACTGAAATACCTATAACTCTGGTTGCCATAGTAACACACGCTAGAAAATCGCATTGTCCCCTTTCAAACTCTCAACATGAAAGCAGCATTCTGTTAATGCTAATACTAATAGTATCATAACGAACACTTAAAAGCATGTAAAATAACAAATCAACATATCACTGAACATGATCACTGCTCCTACAGAGCTGTGTATGGACATTGCATCCAATCTAACTCTCAATCTTATCTCCTATCAATTGCTCAACTCCTTATGAAGGCTAGACAATTATCATCTTTCAGTATTTGCTTTCTTTAAACAATTACATCAGCTAAATCTAGTACCCAAGACATTCAGTTCAGAAGTTATAGATCGTATGATGCTGAAGTATTCAATGTTGACCTCGCCTTGATAACTTTGGAAAGTGTTTACGATAATCATGATGTGAACAAATGTTACTCCACTTTTTGTGATATGTTTAAAAGAGTGTGTGTTAAACATGCAACCATGGTGCGAAAGAATCGTTCGAGTAAACGGTCTGCAAAAAAAAGAAGCCATGGCTAACCAAGGGTGTTTTGAAATCAATACGTCAAAAAATAAACTATACTCAAATGTGTCATCATCCCGTCACGATGACGCCAATGTGAAACGTTTTAAGAGGTATCGGAATGTTCTTACAACTGTGTTAAGGAATGCAAAAAGGACTTACTACAGTACCTTATTGGATGAAAATATAAATAATAGTTCAAAAACATGAATGTCATGAATTAATAATAACATGGTACAGATAAGTGATCACTGTAAATAGTACACCTTCCACTATGACATTGCAAAAGTATTCAATATTTTTTTTTTCGTTGAGGTAGGCCCAAACTTAGCTAATGCACTTCCGACAGGAGGATGCGAGTTTGCTGATTTATGGGAAAATAGTCCCAGTCATTTTTTTCATTGGAAACCTGTTACACAAAGTATTAAATCATCTGATAGCTTTAGATGGAAAAAAATAGCTTCTGGGCTCGATGACATACCAGTGAGGTTTGTGAAAGATGGTGCCTAATTGTTGTCAAAGCAATTAGTATATATTTATAATCTCTTTTTAGAATCTGGTAAATATCCTGATTAACTGAAGATTGCAAAAGTGACACCAATCTACAAAAAGGGACCCAAAGACCAACCTGGTAACTATAGACCTATTTTTGTTTTACCTCTATTAAGAAAAATATTTGAAAAAGTTGTGATTAATCGTTTGATCGATTTTCTAGATATCAATTCATTGTTATATAATCACCAATATGGTTCTCGGAAACAGTACAGTACCAAGATATTACTAATAAATCTGAGTTAATACACTGTTAAGATACTTAGATGAAGGTCGAATTACAATTGGTGTTTTCATTGATTTTCAGAAAGCTTTTGATACGATAAACTCTGAAATTTTATTTCGTTAGCTTTCGCATTATTACATTCGGGGCGTAGCTTGTAATGGTTGAGGAAATATTTAAGCAACAGGTTTTAATTTGTCCAATACAAAGACACAAAGTCCCCAAATCTTCCAATTGAGTATGGAGTCCCAGAGGGTTTCGTTTTGGGTCGTACCTTATTTTTTAATATATATAAATGATTTACCATCTGTAATATATTATTTCAACTTCAAACTTTTTGCAGATGATTCAAAACTATTTCATACTTTTCCAGTTGGTCAGAAGGAAATTGATTGTGATGTTATAAATGAAATTTTTGGAAAGAATTCAAAAATGGTGTATTGCCAACAAACTCACAGTCAATCCCAGTCAGATCAATGTTATGCTTATAAGAGGTCACAAAAGAAAGATAGAACTTTGTGGCATTCCATGAATAGCGGGGAAAGAAATAAATCAAGTCGAAATAGCGTCATTTATCGGTGTTAAAATAGATCAAAATTTATCATGGAAGGATCAGATCCGATCAGTGAATGACATAATTAGAAAAAAAAAAGCTGGCATCATATTTCGTTTAAGACATTTTGTACATAAGCATACCTTGATGTTTTTATATCATACATTTACACAGCCGCATATCACTTATGGCATTGAAGTATGTGGACGCAATATGAAATTGTATGTCTATATTAACGACGCAAAAAATGATAGTATGTGCCATGACATTTAATAGGTGGAGAACCCATTCTAACCCTCTTTTTAAAGAATTTAAGATTTTGAATGTGTATTAAGTACATCATCAAGCGATATTAGCATTTATGTATGATTTAGTCAACAATAATTTACCTCACTCCTTAAAAGTTTACTGTCAATTTATCAACCATGAATATTCTATTAGACAAAAAGAAAAAGGACACTATAGGCCTTACATATTTAAAACTAATCAAGGCAAATTCTCATTATCATATGAAGGTATAATTGCATGGAAAAATCTTTCTAACAGTCTAAAAGAAATTAAAACAAAATATTAATATCAATTACCATATTCCAAATGGATGGATGTAGATTTATGTCTTATATATCCCCATTGTAATTAGATGTATGTACACACATTGTATATCATTGTAGAGAGGGTATAGACACATCCATATATCACTTTTTTAAATATTACTTTTCTGTATGAAAAGTTTTTGACAATCTAGTCTATATAGATGTAGGAAATTATATCTTGACAAATATGTTTACTATGAAGCCCAGCACTCGCCTAACACTTGTGCCATTTTTTTTTTCATCTTAAATAGCAACGTCTATACGTGATTGTATAAACTTAAATGTCTACCAGAATTTGTGTTTTATATTTGTTGAGTATTCATATTGTTGTTGTTGTTAATAAAACCATGTCATATCATATCATATAACTTTACTTGACAACTACTTTAAATCATATACTGCTGTAAAAAAATAATAATAATAATATTGACAATAATGATAATAATAGTAATAATAATAACATAATAATAGTAAACATCTCATACAATCCTGATTACCTCACAAACAGGATACACAACTTGTTGACAGTTTTACAGTTTTCCTGTTGACACTGAAAGCTCCATTAAATACTTCATGAGCAGCTTTCTGAAAGCAACTTTAGTTCTCATTTCCCTAAAAAAATGGGATACGATTTCACAATTTCACTCCAATACAAGATATTGAAAATTGACCTTGTGTTGTTCTACACATAGGTGTCCCTGATCTTTTCCTCGAGTGGCATACCTGTGATCTATCACTTGATAATATTCTATTAGAGCATGTAGAGTGTGAGGAAGGTTGTTATTAACGAAATATTTAACGTGTGGAACAAAGGTCTTGAAGGAGTTCTCCAACAGGTGATTGCTCTCATTACCATGTTTTAGGCATACAATAAGCATTTTAAGTTAGTCTCATACATGTAGGTATTTCTCCACACGTCAATGCCATATGAGAGGTGTGGCTGCGGGACAAAATGCACGAGTCTGAACAAAATACTAACCTTTTTACGAACATTTTTATTAACCATTTTGATATGTTCTCCCCATGTAAGGTGATTATCAATTTGAAGTCCTACAAAGGATGCCATATTTACATCAGATATTTCTGAGCAAGATATTTCAAGAGCACCGTTAACGTTCATGGATCGTCTTCTACTTCTTTTCAACATATAACTAGTTTTCTTTAGGTAAATGTGACCTTGTTAGCATAATTCCATGTTTGGACCTTTTCAACATGCGGTCTGTGGTCAGAGATCAAATCGTATTTCCCGCACGCGCGCTCTCCGCGGCGGGGCATTTAAACCATCGGTCGGCATTTCGCTGAAATCCTGCAGCCGCTAGAATATTGACAAATCTGCATTTATTTAAGCAGGGGACTGCACATTTTTGTTTTCAGTTCTTAATTTCCCCTCTGACTTTTGGCCAAAGAAAAAAATCACATAAAGGTAAGTCACACCATTATGCTTCGGTTTATTTAGAAAAAACCTTGACTTTACTTTGATTCATCTCGTATGATGTAATATATGATACCTAGGGTGCTTCAGGGATGAGCAGGCCGCCCGCTCATTGGTTACCAGCACGTGTCCTCCTGACCCAAACTCTGATCATTCCTGCATCGATAGAGACTGCATGACGACGGAGAGCTGCCTAACGTACTGCAGGACGCTCAACGGACGTGACGTCACCATTACGTATGCCTGGGTCAGAGCAGGTATCGAATGCACATGTGGCTTCAACACAACAAAGCTGGAAGATCCGTACCCGAACAGGTACTATGACTGTGACTCACCTTGCAGTGGTGACCGAACCTACTCCAATTGTGGTGGTATAGACCATATAGCAGCATTCAATAGTAAGTGTTTGCCAGAATGTTGCTCTATCTCTAGTATGTCACTGTAAAGATAGTGGTTAGCAGTCATGTTGTCAATACAACAGGACCCAATATATGTGTTGTTCTTCCATTAGCATTGGTCATATTCTCCTTTGATAACCAGGACAGAATCGTCTCAAAATTTACGAAATCATTAATATTCACCAAAACCCGAACTTGGAGATGATGGCAGAATAGTTATGATATAATTCTTAATTTGGCTATTGTTGTGTATGTTCGTGTGCTTGTGCGTCTGTCTGTTTATTTGATTCAGCGTTAGCAAATTTGTGAATCTCAGCTCTCAACATGAAGTCCTATCTTCAACTGATTTTGTTGGTGGGGAAAGCAAAAGTAAATGGGGATACTATTGGAGAAGCTTCTTTTGATCGAGAGGTTTATGTATTTATTAATCTGTATACATTTTTACGAATAGGATGGATAGCCCTGATCAGCTAGAAGTTGTTTTTTACACAGGTTCAAACCATTGAAAAGACAGCATTGGCCATTTGTTTTTTACCAAAAGAAAATTGAACGATAAAACAGAGAATCAACATTGACAAGTACACTTAAAAAGGCAAAATTATTACCTGGAGCAAAGAATTCATCAAACAAAACACACAAAAAATTTTTTTGTTCCCATGATCACACCATCATTAGTTACCACTGAGCCTGATGAGCAAGAGGCCACCACGCATGCCGTCCACTCCTCTCCGGATCCAACGGACACCACTCCGGCGGATACCACTACTTCAGAGAAGGCCAATGGTGACTCGAGCTCCACTAAATCTGTAGGACATTCTGGTTAGTATACGGACTTGAATGCTAAATATTTGGTTAGTATAGGTGCTTGGGTGCTAGAAATGCCTGTTATAAGAAGGGCAAAGGTGCTAAATATTTGGTGAGTATAGGTGCTTGGGTGCTAGAAATGCCTGTTATAAGAAGGGCATGGGTGCTAAATATTTGGTTAGTATAGGTGCCTGGGTGCTAGAAATGCCTGTTATTATGAGGGCTTGGGTGCTAGATAAGCAGGTTAGTGTATGGATAGGGGTGGTATGCATGCAGGTTCGTATACGGTATAAATCATGCAAGGTAAGACATGGTATAGGGCCATGGATGGTAAGAATGTGTTACTATATGGACAAGGCAGGACGTGACAACTTCGCCAGAGTGATGGGGAGCTGTTTAAGTACGGTGAATGTCTTGTTGATGAAATAGCTTTTCTTGGCTTACTTCGTGTCCGCCAAATTCTTTTCAACCGGTTGTTACGATCAATTCACAACAGAAATGATCAAACAAAATGACACCAATATTTAAGTTATGTGTTAATTATTATATGGGATATTTCTTCTTTAAAATCAAGACAAACTTTCATGCTATGTAAACGTTAGACATCAATACGTATCAGTTTCATATTGTATATGAATTACTGTACGTACAGTTTACATATGTAAATATTAGCTTACAATGCTGGAGGATACTGTAGTCGAATGAATCCACGGCTCCCGTTCATGGTCCAGGGGGTGTTTCACCAAGCTGTTCGTAAGTTACAAACGACTTTACGAACGACTGGTGATCCCTTCTTGTGCGAAATCAGATTCTCAATGAACAAATTGTGGTACCGCATTTAGCACAAGAAGGGATCACCAGTCGTTCGCAAAGTCGTTCGTAACTTACGAACAGCTTGGTGAAACACCCCCAGTTGATAATCCGATCCAGTATTCCCAAATTATAATCGCAATGTTGATCCCTAGGTTGTACGCTGAAGAACATTTATTCCAGATATTCAAATCTGAATAGATGATCCAAGATGGTCAAATATTAATCCACAGAGCGCAAGGCTTTCACAGGCAGGATCTCAGAAAGCACTATTCATTAGGCATGTAATTATCCACGCAGAGAAAATCCTTGTATAAATCCGCAGGTGTGTATTGAGTCAAAGTCCCCCAAAAATGCAGGTGACTGGAGCTAAGATAACATAAACTCTGAACTCATGTCCCAAAACAACTCATATTTATATTGCAGTCCCTACATTCTAGAAAATTGTACCTTTCTAGAAAGTTCTACTTCTAGAAAGTTCTATTCATGCTTGCAATCATGACAAACATAAAACACAATGGCCTGACCCAGATTCCATTAATGAGTCATCACTGGCCCAACAGGTCACTGAACTCCCCAAACAAACTCCCAGTCAATGCCTCCTTTATTATGCTAATTAGTTCCGGCGAGGTGTAGCATTCTTTTATGTAAATAACACCGAGCCCAGACAGCTCTCCCCAATTCCAGAATCCTCTAGGCAGTACAAATCGCTCAATGTTAATTTCACCAAGGAGGAAGCACATAGACTGCATCTCATTTAATCACTACAGTACACGTATAAGAAATTCAAGTTTATAACACGATCGAAAGATTTTATTTCAACTCATGCCCCTCTGTAATGAACATGATTAATTGTTCCCGGTACATTTTTTTTTCATAAAATCTGCGATTGTAGCATTCTTGTAGTTGAATATCATTTTCCATTGACGGATCCCAAAAAATGGTTGCGTAATGCTGTTCGTGTCAAATAGATAAACGTTATAGGGACACAACCTGAAACACTGAAATCATAGAGAAATATTTCAAATATTGAATCGTATTCAATGAAACAATCAATCGTGTGTGTGTGTGTGTGTGTGTGTTTTCTTTTTTTTTTTTTTTTTGGTGTGTGTTTTGTTTTTTGAAGTCCACAACTCAGGAGGAGATTCGGGAGTTGGGGCAGTAATCTTCACAATCATGGCTGGGGTCAACGCGTACTGCTACAATTGGACACGCAAGTGAGAAATGTTAGTTGACATCGTGGTAAGGTTTTACATATAGGCTATGTAGTGTAAATAGCACCGAAATGGTGTTAGGTTGGAGCAGTGGTGTCAACGAGTACAGCTAAGAATGGACAAGCAAGTAAGATGTGTAGTCTGATATCGTTATCGGAGCGCGGTTTGTGTCGTTTTTGAGCATGTGCAGTGGTTTAAACTTTTCATAATTTTGCATCGATCTCATATCGTGTATGTTTTACCGCAGTGTAGATTCGTACTTCAAAGTAACATACTTGTTAAGCGGTCTAAAATCGTCGTCAACAATAGCTAGGAATTTCCGTTCTTTATTTTTCCATGTCTTCTCTTAGTCTTTTTTCTCCTTCTGTTTTATTTCCTTCTTTCATTTGTTTTTCGTCTTCTTTTCCTTCTTCCTTTTCTTGCACTCTTTCTTGAACTTCTTCATTTAATTTCCTCTCCTTGCTGTTTTGATTCATCCGTTATTGTGTTGATTTGTCTAACCTGCTCAAATTCTGTCCACACCGGATGCGCATGCGCACTGTCAATGAGTCAACCAAACAACCTGACGCATGAACCGTGCAGTATCCATACCGCATCCAATATGAACTGACGTATTTGCTTCAATTGAGATCAATACATTGACGCACTGGTTAATGAGTTTACGTGGCACAAACACAACCTTTACGACAAGGCCATTAGCATGTCATAGTAGTGATATTATAATGAATTTTATGGAGATTATTGCATTGACAATCGTGTTACCGCTTCTATTACTTCAAAGGTAAGTAGCAAGAGATAAACTGGTATCGTGGTGCCACATCGACGACGAGTGGCAAACACGATATCTACCCGGGCTGGGCGCACTCCGGGATCGCAGTGGTCGCAATGGAGATGGCACTGTCCGGGCACTGTGAAAGTAATGACGAAGACCAATGATATCTTGGACATTTGTTTGTCATCTCTGATTACCACGGACGCATTGAATGGTTAATGTATGAAAAAGCATGTGTTTTAGCTCCGCAATGTTTGTGATATAGCGCCCACTTGCGGCAAACAGTATTTTGTGTTGTTGTCTTTAATTAGCAATGCAATGACATAGTGTGAATGATTTGAATCTAACGATTGAGTAATTGCAGCGCCCTAACGTAGAGAATTCTTCACACTCAAGAGACTTCCCTGCACAAGTATTTCAATGCATGTTAATATTCTTTGTGTGTCATATAAACTGCTACCTTATCGGTTCTTGTGTGTTAATGAAAGTAGCATAAATATCCACTAGTGCCACATAAATGGTTGATAAGAACTGAAATTCCCCCCCCCCCCCCCCAAAATACCACATATCTAGCGCTCACTTGTATATTATACACTATCTATGCAGTACGGAGTGTTAACGATGATAGTAATGTACAAACTGTATGTTAATTTATCGCTGAAAATGATACGTATTTTCTTTATTTCTTTAATCAATTTATTTTTTGTTGGACTATGTTGGTGCAGCATTCTCGGTAATATCAGGGGGGGGGGGGGGTTCCCATCATAACACTGATTTTAGTTTAAATGATTTGATTTATATTGCGTTCCGCTATAAGCTTATTTAAAAATGCATACCGACCCTACTTTCGCTTGAAGGACAGTGTATATTAGTTTAGTTTGATAGCAAACAAAAGTGGTTTTCAGAACCTTTTCACACAACTTTTTTCTGCATCATCATCATTTGTTTTTAATCAAGCAACCATTATTTGTGCTTATGAAGTTCACACTTATTCATGTAGTGGGACTCATATGCGAAGTGTTTGTCTCCAACGATCGTTCATATACTTATTTATTTATTAGTATCGATTGGAACACTGCACTTCGCACGAGAACTGCAGTGTTCCAATCGGTACTAATAAATAAATAAGTATATGAACGCATTATGTTTGTATTTCTGCGTCATACTTTGATTTGATATAGAACCTGCTTGCGGCAATCATTATTGGCGTTTTTAGCCCAGCAGTCATAATGCAGTAAACAACTTGCATTACGGATGCACATTTTATTCACTTCCTTCAAGCAATACTTTACTAAAAGTTACCCCCAAACTCGTCCGAGGTTTGTCCGAGTGGCAACAAATAATAGTGCGTTCTATCCATTTGAACTAACTCATGAAATACGGGTGAATGTAATAACGCGTCTCTGGGCTATTAGGGGGATAACAGTTGCGAATATATTACGAAAACGGTTTATCAAATCTATACGAACTTTATGTATATATATCTAGTATGTATTATGCAGCAGCTTTACTGAGATCAATGTTCACTTTGATGTTAAACTCAACCGGGTTGAACGGGCGCTAGAGAGGAGACTACGTCGCACACGGGAGCTGACGTATTGCGAACGCAGGCGCACGATGCGCGCACGTTCCCCCACTTGCTCCAGCGTTATAGCACGAAGCACACCCGCGTGAATTGACCCAATCCATCCACCATTGCAGTCGTAGTCTCCTTTCGCGCCTTTTCGACTTTAATATAAAATGTATGTTAACTTTTGAAAATACATGTCTTTCTTCATCATACTGATTTATAATATGGCAACCATTATTTGCGTTTGTCTAAGTCAACACCTTAATCAAACAAGTGTAGTGATCAACTGATCAGTGTATCAATTGATCCTCTTATTCTCATTTAACAGTCTAACAAAAAACAGTATTTATATTTATGTTAGTATAATATAAATGTATGTAGATGCATTGAGCTATAGGCATAGAGACATATGTATGTACATACATTAACACACCTTTGTATAATCCTTCTTCCCAAAATGTGACTTCCTGTTGTTTAAATTTGAGTGTTATTCGAGTTTAAAATGTTGAGGTTATTTTGCTCATGAAGTGTGGATGTCTTGAAAATAAAAAGAAATACATGAATTAAAATAACAATGCTATCGCAACCTCCCCTTTGAATGCGCACGGATACAAGGAAGTGAAGTTTGTATATATGTAGAACATTTACACATTTTAAAATACGTAATCAACACCATGACGACGTCGCCTTGGAATTTTCCGTTTAGAAACTAATATGACTTTCTCATTACATTACACTTTCTCACATAATTTCCTCATGATTTGTTCCTTTTTACTCTTTCTTCTAGTTTATGCTTGTCGGGGGGATGTCTTTAAAGTGAATGATATATTTTTCACGAGACGATTGTAACTTTTCAACAACGTTTTTCATTGCAATGTATAAGTTTGATTATATAGTCGTGTGATGCTTAAAAGCGTAATACTTCAAGACATGGTAAGGTGGTAAGAATTTATGTCTAGAACGAAACCAATTAAAGAACCTAGGTAGCCCTTTAATGCTGATTAGAGTGATTTATGTTATAAATCTAAGGAAGCCACATAATAAGACAAGGAGTGAGATTGGGTGGGGCATGACAAGAAAAGATGCAAGAGAGAGAGAGAGAGAGAAGGAGAAGAGGGGGCATACAGAGAGAGAAGGGGGGTGCGGAAAAAGTGAGATGGAGGGGGAAGAGAAATATAAAAAAAAAAAAAAGAGAACGGACGAATTGGAATGAGAGAGAGGGAGAGATGGAAACAATTTGAGGGAGGGGTGAAAAGAGAAAGAGAGGGAAGAAATGAATAGAATGGAGAAAGGGTGAGGGGTGTAAAGAGGATGGTAAAGATTGATAAAGAAATAGAGGGAAAAGGGTATATGAAGATGATAATAAAGAGAGTAGAGGGAGGGGGAGGAGACAATAAAACAGATATAGACTTACAAATAGGGAAAAGGAAAGAGTGGCGATAACAACGCGATATTTCGATTGAGGAGAGAGACATGAGGGATGGTAAATTTGTAATGAGAGAAAATACTAAACAGGAACTTGCACACAGAAAAGACAGGAGAGAGGTTACACGTAATGAAAGAAATAAAGAAAGAGAGAGAGAGAGAGAAATAAAGAGAGAGGGGGGGGGGCTGAATCAGAAAAAAAGAAAAGCAGGCTGGCTATTCCAATATGAACATTGAATCAGGTTCAGGAAGAATAAAATCAAGATTCGAGGAAAAACTACCACAAACTACCCCAGGCAAAACATGAAAGGCTAAATTTGTTAAAAGGAATACAAATGGATTTTTTAAAAAAAATGTTTGTATATCGGCGGATTTTGTTTTTCTTCATATTGATATGTTTTTTTAAAGAATCATTAAAATCACAATCTATATAAATGATTAACATGATTCAAATGCAGAATTAACATACGAATAAGTGCTTGTTCGACAAAATATAGCAGAACATTTAGTAACACATCTCTTCCATTTTTTTCTCCTCTCTCTCTCTCTTTCTCTTTCTGTCCCCCCCCCCCCTCTGCCCCTCCCCCCTTCTCTCTCTCTCTCTCGCTCCCCCTCGCTCTCTCTCGCATTCCCTCTCCCCCCCCTCTCTCCCTCCCTCTCTCTCTTTCTTCCTCCTTCTCTTTCTCTTTCTCCCCCTTCTCTATCTCTTTCTCTTATCTTTGACATCTTTCCTATTCGCTTACTCCCCCATTAGTGCATTTCATTTCCATCTGCTAAACACTGTTGAACTCAGTAGTAGGAGAAGCATTAGCACTAATACATGCAATACGCACAGTAGTTCTTTTTGTAGAAAAAATAATTGTAAGCAAGTAGCACCTTTTTTCAAGCAAAAAATTAACATAATTAATTTTCCGATACACACAAATATTAAGGTCCAAACGTGGCACAACGTTATAAAATGACACCAAGCCTGCTTCTAAAAAAATGAAATCCTGTGATGTTCTAATTGTAGTTATACCTTTTTGACCTTTTTTTTTTCAAATATGTCAAAAGTACTTTTAACACATAATTGGAGCCTAGGACATGTAGGGTGCCAAGCTGTAAATTGTTCTTGTGTCCGGTGGATTGCATTCATAAAAATCCCGTGGTAGGTAAACTGTCATTTATGTGTTTTGTAATCATGATTCTTGGTTTTATGTTTTCTTGTTTTTGTTTGTTGATGTTGCTGTTGTACATTTAATTTGTATTTGGCTATGTTCTGCATTTCAGTATTTGAATGTTCTTGTATCTCTTTGTATTGTTTTTATTATCCTATTTGTTAGGGGCTTACATTGTTTTTCTTTTTTTTTCTTTTGAAATTGTTTGTACTTGTTTGTAATTTGTTTGTTTTTTATTAAGGGCGGGAGAGAGGGGAGGGGTGGGGAGTGGGGTAGGGGGCGGGGGGGGGGGGGGGGTGATAACCGAGTCAGTGTGGTCAGAGGCGATGAGGAAGATGCCCCCCCCCCCCTTCTCCCCTTCCATATTGTTCACGAAGGTTATTCGCCCAACCCAGATCTTATTTTTTGTATTTCCCCTTTATTGTTTACAGAAGTTGATTCATCGCAATACTACCATCTTACACACGGATTTGGACTAAGCACTTGAGATCAGGAAATAACCACTTAAAACACTCAGATGTAAGTGGAGAAACAGTACATCATTTTGTGAGAAAATGCAAATGAACACAAATGTGATTGGTAGTGAGTGTCGACAAACCTGTAGATAATTTCGACATCTTACCGTCCAATCATATCAATTTAGAACTGCTTTCAAGTAAGCAGCAGCAGTTCCAGCTTGACTTACACGATAGGATTGAAGTGCTGGCAGATTCAATGGAGAACCAACCACTAGACACTCTCTATGAACAAATTACCAGAACACTTATTTATGAAGCGGGAAAACTAGCTAAGGGGGAGAAAAGGGTGGGCAACAACACAGACAAGGAAAGAGAGGAGATACATCGACTGAATGAGAAAAGGAAAGCCCTTAAGCCCTCCAGACAGACATCAACACGTAACCAAAGTGAATACACATAATTGAATAAAACAACTCGCAAAATGAAAAGAAAGCGAAAGAGAAAGATCAGGACTAAGATAGTAAGTGAAGTGCTAGAAAACCACAAAGGACCAAAAATCATCAACAGAAAATTGGAGATGAGCAGAAAGCTTCTGTCATCACTGAAAACAAAAGATGGGACAGAAGTTACCAATAAAGAAAATATTACTCAAGCCGTTGAGGACTTCTATAGAGAACTCTATAGCACAGACCACCTAGATTGGAGAATAAATGAGGACTGGAATGAGAAATCAAATGATGTTCCACCAATACTAAAGGAAGGGGTGAGGAGTGCTTTAGACCAGATGAAAAGGGGGAAGGTTCCAGGAGAGGACCAAATGACTACAGACATTATCGAGTGGGGGGGGGGGGGGGGGGGCGAGGACACCGTAACAAAACTTTTCAACAAGATCATGCAAATGGAACAAGTACCTACCCAGTGGAACGAATCAAATGTTATCATACTGTTCAAGAAAGGGTACATGAAGGACATCAAAAACTACAGGCTCATTAGTCTGTTGCCTCATATATACAAAATCTTCACACTAATTCTTCTTGCTAGGGTAGAGAAACAGCTTGATAGAAATCAACCACGAGAACAAGCTGGATTTCGTACAGGATAAAGAACATCAGACCATCTCCACACCTTAAACCAGATAATCGAGAAGGCGAAAGAATGCCGTTTTGACATCTGCTTCGGTTTTGTTGATTACGAGAAGGCCTTTAAAAGCCTAGACCATCAGTCATTATTCAATACCTTAGAAAAGCAGGTCTCAGATGGAAAGTACATTCGCCTAATTAAGACCATCTATAAAGGACTCTAGTGCCCGTGTACATCTAGAAAGTACTACAACAAATGCCTTTAAAATCCAGAAAGGAGTTAGACAAAGTGACCCCATCTCACCAAAGCTCTTCACTACAGCTATGGAGGATGTATTCAGAAACCTTGATTGGCTAGCAATGGGAATAGTGGTAGATGGTGAACACCTCACACATCTTACATTTGCAGATGACATTTTACTACTTAGCAATACACCTGAGGAACTGGAGAAAATGATCCGAGAACTAAGTGAAGAAAGCAGAAAAGCTGGACTGAAAATGAATATCACAAAGACAAAGGAGCAGTAGATTCAAAGAACACAAAATCACAGTTCAGGGAAGACTGTAAAAAGGTGGACAACTACATATACTTGGGCAAACAGATCTCCACGGAAAGTGAAACAGCAGGGGAAGTGAAAAGAAGCATCCAGTTAGCTTAGGTAAAATTTGGCACGCTCAACTTTATCTTTGTGATGAGAAGCTCCCTCTTTCTTTCAAGAAACAGATTTTTAACCAATGCATCATATTTGTGCTTTCTAATGGAGCAGGAACATGGACTATATCTAAGAGACTTGAGAAAAAAATAAAATAACCTAAAGGGCTATGGAAAGAAATATGATCGGCGTTACAAAGAGGGACAGAGTTAGAAACCAGGATTTGAGAAAGAAAACCAAAGTACGGGACATAGTACAGGAAATTAAATCGAAGAAATGGAGGTGGGCTGGTCATCTGGCCAGGGACGAAAGATGATAGATGGCCATATAAAGTAACTATCTGGACCCCCAGAGCTTACACCAGAAGAAGAGGCAGGCAACGTAGGAGGTGGATTGACGATATAAGAGAATAGGGTAGTATGACATGAAAACGAACGGCACAAGATAGATCAAAATGGAAAAATTAGGGGGAGGCCTTCCTTCAGCAGTGGAGAGAAAAAGGCTAGATCGATAGATAGACAGTCCAAATAGGCAATATCTATGGACGTTTCTCGTATTTTCTTGCAGGATTTGAGTTAAAACGATTTGTCATTCGTCATAGATTATAATCGTTGTTATTTTTATAAATTTGTGTTAGGTATACATGTAGCCATTAAATTAGATGCAGTCTATGTATTTGTGAAAGTTCTCCTTGGTAAAATCGATTGAACAATTTGTACTGCCTAGACAATTCTGGAATTTGGAAGAGCTGTCTGGGCAAGGTGTTATTTACATCAAAAGATGTAACTTTCCTGAGCCAAACAGCATAATAAAGACATTGACTGTGAGTTTGTCTGTGGAATTCGGTGATCTTTTAGGCTAGTGATGAATGAACATTCTAGAGAGTAGTACATTCCGTAAAATCTAGAACAGGTCATTGTGCTTATTTTTTTAATCATATTTGCACACATGGATAGAACTTTCTAGATGTACAGATTTTAATATATATGTATATATATATATCAGTTGTTTTTGGACATGAGTTCAGAGTTTCTGTCATCTTAGCTCCAGTCACATATGTTAATAGTAATCTGCATTTTAGAGTTTGTTGTAACCTTGGTTCGATACACACCTGTGGATTTCTATGAGAATTTGTCTGTGTGGATAGTAAACCTACCTGTTTAATAGTGCTTATGAGATCCTGGCTGCGAAAGCCATACACTCTGTGGATTAATATTTGACCATACTCTATCATTTGCGGCAACTGGGAATAACTTGTGAGACGTGTGAAGTTACGCTGAACATTGTTTTCATCTGAGATTTCAGCTACATCATGCTGTAATCTGCAACTGTGACATTATAAACCAGTCATACCAGTTGAGTTTCTATTATTTGTAATCATCTGGAATCATCTGTTTGGACTTGACTATCTCTAGCATTGCGAACTAATATCTACGTGTACGTAAAGTAAGTGTTAAAACATTTGTGACAGTTTATTTGTATGCCTTGATCTTAAAGGGAAAATACCCCATATAGTAAATAACACATAAATCAAATATTGGTGTCATTTTGTTTCATCTTTTCGGTTGTGAATTGATCGTAACATTGTTTGTTTGATTGTCTTCATTCAGACTCATACCAATCTGTTTATTCATTATTGAAACAATCATTCCTCTTTGAAACTTGTCTATAACTGTATTTTATGAACAAGTTGACAGATAATATGGGCCCTTAATGATATAACTAAAACATGGTATATGTATATGTATACAATAATTGATACATGTAAATGTAACACTAAGTTGGATCATTATCGAAGTTGTACATTTTATAGGCCAATGTACTTTATTCTAAATAAATTTTCTAAATATATTATATATAATAGTGTAGGTCTTATCATAGCATTTGATGACAAATCCTTGCAGCGATACAACCATATTTCCTTGTATTTCTAGCTTATGATTACTTTGTAATTCAATAAAAGAGCTACACTCGTCGCACATTCATCATAAGCCGATATGCAACAATATAAATCAAGCGCGCGGAACCATTCAAGCACTGGTAAAGTCAGTGTAAACATTCTCATTGCCATTGGCATGAATAAAGCCAATGGGATTTTCAAGGAACGCTAATACTTGGCACGAAGCTGTGTAGTATGGATTTTTATAAGACCTGGTAATGTGAAGGTTAACTCTCTTATTACCACTTGCATGAAGCCTTGTTGTTAGCCAATGGATTTGTGCAAGGCCTGGTAATGTAAGGGTAAACTTTCTCATTGCCAATGGAATGAAAATCTGGTTGTAATCCAAGTCTTTTTACAAGGGCTGGTATTGTAAGGGTTAACTCTTTTATCGCCATTGTCTCGAAGACGTGTAATAAGCCAATGCGTTTTTAACACTCGGTAATGTGAGGGATAAATCTCTCATTACCATTGCCATAAAGCAGTGTAGTTAGCCAATGTGGTTTTCCAGGGACCGGTAATGTAAGGGTTAATCTCATCTAAGCAGACTCGATTGACAATGTTTGATATTGGGGACAGATCCGTCTCGCACGACAAAATGTAGATTCGAGATAAAAACAAACAAACTAGGTAGCTTTGTGTAAAAGAGGGTGAGAGCAAAATGGTGTGCGTGTGTGTTAGTGCGTTTGCATGCAGTGTATGTATTAGTGCGTTTGCATGCAGTGTATGTATATATGTGTGTATGTAGATTGTACGTACTGATGTACTACAATAATTTTAAGCAATGTATAAACTAATGAAAATACATATCTGAATGTTTATTAGCTGGCTATTCAAACACTCGAAATCGTTTGTAATAGAAAAGCACCACATCAGCACATGAAAGTGGACCGTTACATCATTTATGATAGAAAACTTCCTCTATTTCAACATGACGGTCGTGAGACAAGCTTGGCAGCCTGAGCTCCTTGAATCCTGAGCAATCATGATGAAAACAAGGAAGTAGAATGATAATTCATGTTATATTGACTCGATTCATACCAAACATCATTCATACAGCTCTCCTATTGTCCATCGTGTTTGCATCAATGCCAGGATAGTACCTTGCGTCATGCTCTTCTTAATACGACTTCCAGAAAAGGATTGCAAACTAATTTAAGGAAACCGTCGGAAGAAGAAGTCGCTCTTTCTCAAAGATTGTGTCGTTTAAATCTTAAGGGGGTATTCCTGACTGCTAATCATGAATGGATCAGCTGTCTTAGTACATCTAATGCTGGTTCGTTTTGCATCACTAGCTCTTGCTTAGAACGGGAATGTCACAGGTAATCTTCTAATTTCTTATAGTAGTAGAGATGATAGTAGTAGTAGTAGTAGTAGTAGTTATAGTAGTAGTAGTTATAGTAGTAGTAGTAGTAGTAGTAGTAGTAGTAGTAGTAGTAGTAGTAGTACTAATAGTTGTTGGAGTAGTAGTAGTAATAGTGGCGAGATCATCCATGCGGAATGGTCATCTGATAGTCGCGTCATCGCGAAGGCATCAACAAGATTACAAAACTGAATCCAGTGACAATACGACTGCTTTCATATAAAGAAAGTACATTTCCAAAATGCGATTGATCCACAATTGAAGTCGTATTTTACGTGTTCGCAGCAATCGGGGTGTGTCATGGAATGCGTCATGGTATGCCATTTGACAAGTCTACGTTACGAACAGCTCGGATGATGGGACATGATGATCAGGCACATATTGATGAGAGACCCAAGATCACTGCCACCCAAACTTACTCGCAATGGTTGAACATGAAGTTCTGCGTTTTTACAGACTCCCTTGACATGTCATAGTTATGTTCATGTTAGTACATTTTTATTTACTACATTAACCATTTGAAAGAAAAATACAAGCATCGATGGAGCATTTCATAATTTTGTGAAAGAATGAATGAATGGACAATATGAATTGGGGATAAAAACTTAAATGACATGATTGAAAATTAATGATTGAATTTATCTATTAGGAAAATACAAAGAATATATACCACACGTAATGAATTCAAATTGTAAGTTTGAGAATAATCAAAAACTCAGATTAATCCATTCTAACTTCTTACAACATCTAGGTGTGTCTCTTGTTGGCGGATCTGGACCACATGAGGGCACTGTTCAGCTTGTTGATGATGGCAGTCAACCTTCATTGGTCACAGGCCATATGAAAGGCGTCAGTAGGTCGGAGGCCATAGCTATTTGCAGGACGCTTGGATACCCCGGAATGAACCGATTTTTCAAAGAATCTCCATATTTGCAAGATGTTCTCGAGCGGCCTTTCTTTAACCTTCAATGTAGCGGTAAGTTACGGCACTGCATTGTACATCAGTATTCACTTTAGTTTTATTATTTTTTTTTTACCAATGTTCACTTGAAAATTTTGGTCTTTTGTATCCTGACACATTTTAGCTTTATATACACTTTTTTTTAGATGTTCGATGCTCCCTGACCTTGTTAACATTTACAATTATGCTCGACAAATTTCCCCATAAAATACTTCTATTGAAAAATGAATACAAAGATATTTTACTATGTGGTGATACTGAAACAGCGTACCAATTATCTAAGGTAAAAATATAGTGAGGCAATAATTCGAAGACCAAGATAAAGTAAAACAAGAAAATAAACCTAAAAAACTGGATGGGAAGAATTCTGATTCATATTCATGAAAGGAATTAATTGGATAAAATATGTTTTCAAGAACATGGAGACCATAATTATGTCAATGTTCGTAATTATACAACTTTTCTAAATGAGTTAAAAACTGTCATAAAATGGTTGAACAAAGTGTACTTTTCTCAAAAGATAGGTAATGTCCAAGGCATTACTTCGGCAATTCCGAAAAATATTAATGAAAAGTGCATCTCAAACTCAAATCTCAATCTCAAAATATTTCATCAGCTGACATTCTCTTAAAAAATCCATCCAGAATATTCAAACCAATTCAATTAATTGTTGGTGCTTTTTTTTTTTTTTTTTTTTTTACAAAATAACCTTTTATAAATTGTCATGAGCAATGAGTTCAAGGTATCACCAGAAAGGTGAGGGCTTGTGAAGTGTGATGTAATTGAACGTAAGGATCAATGTACTTTAAAATTCATTAAATAGTACTAAAAAATGGAAGCAAGAAGAACAAATATTGACCATTTTTATAGAATACATAAGAGCCTATGCAAACTTTAAACACACAAACAGATACACAAAACAAATGATTAACAGCTAAGAAAAAAGACGATAGAACTAACAATTTGTAGTAAGGGAATATCAATACGTAGTGCGCCTTTACTCTTCTATGATTTTATCTGTAGCTACGCACCACCCACGCAATGTCGAAATAACTTCGCTCGCTCTAACCATGCCAAAAATAGGAGAGATGACAATTCGGTTGCGATGGAAAATTACCTTGTGACTTGCCAGATTAATACGATCAGAAGCTACTTGCTTGTGGGTAATGCACAGTATTATAGCTATCTAAACACAACCAAAAATGTCACGCCTGAGTAGTTTCACAATTGACTCAAAATATCAAGTTGAAATCATAAGATAAGTATAATTGTGCTGCGAGGAAGACTAGTTTAGGATTTCAGGATTTAATGTGCGACTATATGCCTACAATGACCTCTTCACACATTATCTGATCAGAGTTGACATGATATGTTGCAATTTCCGTCGCAAGCGAAGACGTGAATTTATATCAGTAGTGGTAATCCTACCACCATACTCATAAAGTTTTATGTCCAGTGCAGACCGCCTGATAACAGAGAACATATTATCTTATGAATGATCAAAGTGATAGAGTTATCATTCAGGTCTTCCATGAAACAAAAAAAATAAAAGAAAATATACTTCAAACCCTCTGGTTCTCCAGCTTAAATTCTTGAAGGTTATTGATGTTAAATACCTAGAAAACGAAGTTCTTTTCATCTCTTGCCCTAGTTCTTACATTTTACCCCAATATTCAATACGATAGTGTAATCTGGTCCACGAATCAACGAGTTGATTTAAACTCCATTAGACGATCTCCTCTTCATGACTTGGTACAACAACAGTGGACCCTACAAACTTGTTTTCATGTTATTGTTTGATAACATACATCAGTTGATGTTATTCAAATGTTTTATCTGCCTCTCTTTCTATCTGTATAATTTTCTTTTGTCATTCTCTCTCCCACTCTATGTTATTATAATGTAATTTCAGTTAAGGATTTTCATTCCATCTACTTTCAGCTTATTTTGAAAAGCCTTCTCTTTATTTGCCTCTATTTTGTATGATGTGTAGTATGATGCCTTTAACCAAAATAACTTCAATTTCATGAAGCTTCGATGTGTTTTGATCATTCATGACCGACACATATATTCTCATTCGATGTATTTGACGTCAAGCACAAAATAAATACATCGAATTAAATCAAATCAACCGCGTCAGTGCCAAATTTATAAATTTCAGAGCTATTAATCTTGTTCACCTTCCTCAATCTGTTTTAATTATGCTGAACGTACTACAGATAACACCACTGTTATTGGATGTACAGCGGAAATACGTTATCATCGAGGTGCAGTGAAATGTGAAACCGGTAAGTCATCCACTTTTGATGCTCTTTGACTTTTGCACGTTGGTGAATGAGCCGGTAGAAACAAGTGAAACTGGCAATATATTCTGAATGAAGTGCGTAAATGATCACCAACTAAACAAATCAACACCGTAGTCATGGTAATGACAATAGGATGCAACAGAGTCCACACGTTAGAACGCGCACATGTCACAGTGATGCGCGGTATCAGTTGCTTACAGCAGCAGGGATGATATAAGCAACTCGCATAAATTCGCATAAATATTGCCCCAAATAAAACGATGATGTTGAAACAAACTGTATACCCTCATTGGTCCATCGTGGACCTGCGATGAAGCTATTTCTTCACGCAGCTGGCAAGCACTTTGCTGATTTGCCATCGTACGTCCATATGGCAAGCCATTTTAACATTTATTCCTATTTCATGATATCAAGAAATGAAGAGTTTGTTTGCAAAAAGGGTTAGATTTTTTTTAATTCTCCCATATTGCAATATTCTTATGGAAAATTAAATTGTTATGATATACTACCATACCATGTGAGCATGAAATGTGTTCTATAGGAAATCTACTTGTCTTCATATTTTTTAAATATTTTTTTTTCCAAAAAATACCTTTGTGGATCTAACGCCTTTTGCAACAAACTGCAATGAATCAAACCCATTTTGAAAAAAAGGTTATTTATTTGCCATTTTTGTTCATTTTTTAATGGGAATGTCAACTTTTCTTTGGTATCATCTCATAGAGCTACTTCAAATCTATACATTGAGTAAAAAAAAAATGATGAAAAATGGATCTAACTTGATTATTCTCCCATATTACAATATTCTTATGCGAAACTAAATTATCTTGATAAACTACCTTACCATGTGAACGTAAAATTGGCTATAATATAAATCTACTTCTCCATATTTTTAAAATATATGTTTTTAAAAACTACCTTTGTGGATCTAACCCCTTTTGCAAACAAACTGAAATAGATCTAAACCCTTTTGAAAAAAAGTGATTTTTTCTTTGCCATTTTTGTTAACTTTTTAATGGGAATTTCAACTTTTCTTTGGTATCATCTTAAAGAGCTACTTGAAATCTATAAATTAGGACAAACAAAATCAAATTTGATGAAAAATGGATCTAACCCCTTTTGCAAATGAGCTCTTCAAATAGGAATAAATGCTAGGACGGCTTGCCATAAGGCCGGATGATGTTGTGAGCATGTTTTGCCTTTACTGCCAGCTACTTAGCGAAGCAAACACATATACGGGTACGGCATTCCTACTGACGTGACAGTGGCACAATCCTGGATGGATTGCACATGGGCTTAGGCCAGGCCAGGCTTATCTATCAACACGTGTCGTGACGTGACAAAACCTTCAGAACGTGTAGTTATCTGAATATGTACGATCTATTCAAAGTATGTACTATGCAACAGGAAGAACACATCATTACGACTATATCTGTTAACGTTTGAAATGCAACAACCCTAGTCTATAATTCTAATCGTTTTGTCCCTGTCAGAGCGCGATGCAGGCATCGCTCCCATCGAACGCATGCACTGTGTAGAGGACTGGTGCGGACCATTACTGCTGTGCAAATCGGTCTTTGGTATCTAGATTTCGGACAACTTGCTCAAAACTTTATTAAAACCTAGCAATGCTATATTTTTGCTTAGAACCAGTTTCCAGATCTTTTATTGAGAACGAAGTTCTGACACAGTAATTTCGTTCATCCTAAGTGTGTATTACAAAACAGAAGACTGTTGGCCTGCAAAAGGGACCGTGTATCTTTAAACAAGATTGTATTGGCTGTATTATTCGTTTGGCCTATGATTTCACGTTTTTCAGATGGATACCTAGGGTGTTTCAGGGATAAGCAGGACGTCCGCCCATTGGCTACCAGCCCGTGTCCTCCTGGCCCGAACTCTGATTATTCCTGCATAGATAGAGACAACATGACGACGGAGAGCTGCCTAGAGTACTGCAGGACGCTCAACGAGAGTGACGTCATCATTACGTATGCCGGGGTCAGAGCGGGAGTCGAATGCACCTGTGGCTTGAATATAACAGAGCTGGGAGATCTGGTCAATCCCCATGATCGAAACTGCCGCTTGCCTTGCAGCGGTGACCCAAAATACTCCAATTGTGGTGGTCGGAACTCCACAGCTGCATATAACAGTAAGTGCTTGCCTGAATGTTACCGTGTTAGAACATTTCCAAATATCATGATTAATCCTTGTGTACCAATCAAATGCTGATGTACAGGATTTGTGTATATTAGCTGTGCTAACATGCATCAATGGAGAGCATAACGAGTTAGAGTTAACGGGTAGTAATCATGTTGCCAAGGCAACGCAACCCGTGACAAATGTAGTGTGGTTTTGGTGTTTCTTCTACTTTTTTTTTGATTTCGGAATACCAGAAAAGAATAAGCAAAATCGCTATAAAAAAACCTAGATACGGTGATGATGGCGGAATAGTTGCGAAATTATCATGACGTACTAATTTCTCATACTACCCTCTATTTTTTATATCTCTATAGAGTATATTCTAGTTCTAACAGATCCAAATAAAATACATGTTTATAAAGAGCATGTCTCCAAGCAGGTATCAAAAGTAAAAGCAAGATTTAAGTTTGAACTCAATTCCTATAATTATATGCTTTTGTATTAACTGGAAGCCTATGTGATTGCGTATGTGACACTTCCCCGTGCTACAATTTGCAGAAAACTAAACACGTTAACACTGACAAGCATGTTAATCAAAAAGAAAAACTTTTGGGAGATTTGAATGTGTTGTATGATCCCGTTTAGAGCCAGGAGTGCTATATCTTTTTAGCAGTAGCAACTTTCTGAATCTCAAAGGGTTCATATTAAATGAATAGATATCGACGAAAAGCATTCAAATCTTCAACTGGTTTTGTTGGCGAGGGACATGAGGGAAGCAAAAGTAAATGGGAACACTTTTGGAAGACCATGTCTTCAACGAAAGGTGTACGTATCAATTCATTTATTTCATACTAATAGGAAAGACAACCCTTGTCAGATAGAAACTGTTTCTGACACGAGATCATTTATGAAAAAACAACACTTAGGTAATCATCTTTATACATTAATAACATGTTAAAAATCACAGAAAATCAATATTGATAAGTACAATTTAAAGGGCAAAGGTAATTCCTACAACAAAAAGATAAAGTAAAAATAAAAAAATAAAAACACGAAAAAGCATGTAAGTGACCATCTGACCGCCACCACTTGTTCTGTTCCCATGGTTACACCATCATCAGTTACCAGTGAGACTGATGAGCAAGAGACCACCACGCATGCCGTATACCCCTCTCCGGATCCAACGGACTCCACCACTACAGCGGACACCACTACGGAGGACGCCACCACTCCGGCGAAGCCCGATGATGACTCGTGGTTCAGGAGATTTGACGGAAATGCTGGTGAGTATAACGGGCTTGGCTGCTAGATATTCAGTTATTACATGGGTTGGAATCCTAGATATGCAGGTTATTACGGGGGAGTGGGTGTCAAAATAAGCAGGTTAGTGTAGTGACTTGGGTGCCAGTATAGGGGCATTGGTCCTACATAATATGCCTGTTATCACGTTAATTCACTGTGGTAATCGCGTGGAGAAAAGCGGACAAAAGAAGTGCATTGTGACCACTCTTGGTGAAGTCATGAAAGCAGCTTGCCTGACACTGCTGTTTGCAAACAAATTTCTACAAATCAATCAGCACATGTTAATGCACTCAAGTCTATGAACTTTACAACGTTGGTCGCGCAAACTCGCACGCAAACTCCCATAGGGACCCAAGCACAAGTTGGCCGCTAGTTATTATTCCAATGTATTGAAATAACAGAACTCCCGCTATTTACATGATTTATGTTATGAAAGTATTTTTCTCCGCTGCTGATGCAAATAAAGTACTAACGAACCTTGTTCATGATAATGACGTACTTGTGCTCGGATGGTTATATCTAGTTCACATGATTTGTCGAGATGAGGTATATAAAATGAATCTTAGGGGCAGAGATGATGAGTGTACGTTAGCATACGGGTATGAAAGGGGTATGAATATCTTTACATGGGGTATCTTTACGATTAACCTTCAATTTGTCTTGTTTGCTTGGTTTACGTGATATCCTTTCGAGCTTCTTGTGAGATTTCCCTTCATCTGATACCGTTATGTAATCAAGATGATTAAATGGACCCCGTGAATTTGTGAACTGTCCAATCTGCGATGGTGTAGTATTTATGTCATGTAGTTTTTGATTTGCCGTTGACGAGATCCTTTTTTATTTATGATGTAGACTGGTTGTTGTGTCACAAGATATGGCATGTACATTCCCTGAAACACTTATATACATTGATGAGCAATTCATACATTATAGCAATATCGAGGCTTTATAATCAATAAAAATCCCATCATTTTGTTTTGAAGCCCGCATCGCAGTAATAGGTGTCGGAGTCGGAGTGGTGTTGTTGGCAGTCCTGGCTATGATCAACGTGTACGTCTGCGCTCGGACACGCAAGTAAGAGTAGGCTGATCTTGTGTGAAGTTTTCTGGTGTGAAAAGCACTGACATGATGTTAAGTCAGGGTAGCGCTGTCGTCTGTAAATCCAGTTGTCTTGTTTGTTCTTGTAGTGTTACACTTTATACGTAGGTAGCAATACCCTATTCAGTATGCCTAATTTTAGTAAGTCCCTGTATGTAGAGTATAATTCGAAATCTAAAAATTATGTGGAAAATAAGACTAGGAGTATTCTGAATACTTATATATACTAATATCAAGTTTGTGTAAATAAAAACTCACTTCAAAACGCACAATCAACAACATTGCTAGATCTCAATGCTCAACACGTCGTGCTATAAAAACTAGCTCACAAGGATATATAGCAACTGGCATTATTCGTTTTCTTCTTTTCCTTCTTCCTTTTCTTCTTCATCTCTTCTAATTTTCGTTTTCCTTTGAATGTATTTCTTCTTTTATTCATTTCCGATCTTTCCTGTTTTAATTCATCCATTATTGCATTAATTAGATGCGCCTAATTCGCTCGAAGGCTGTCAACATGCGCATGCACCATGCCAACGAGTCAACCAATCAATCTCTTTAGGAATGAATATTACCTGACGCACGAAGCATGCAATATCAGGAAGGCGTCTAAAGTCAATTAATTGTCATCTTAATCAATAGATTGACGCATTAACGGTTCAACGTGCGTGGCACCGTAGTACTGTCATATTGTAATAACTTGATTACTTGAAGATCATCACATTGGCCATAGCGTTATCACTTATATCACTACACAGGCAAGCAGTGAACAATAACATGGTATCAATGACGAAGGTGACGACGACGGCGACGGCTACCACATCGACGACTTGTAACAAACACCAGCCCATGGAGAGTCCGCCGACCAGTGACTACTACACTCGGCTGGACGTTCTGGAACAAGATCAGGGCAATACCTACGAAACCCCGATTCCCTCGAGCGGGGCGCACTCCGGCGTCTCTGTAGTGGAAATTGAGATGGATCAGTTATATGAAAATGTGCGTTAATGGCAGTGAGGAGGTAATGGTGGAGACCAAGACCAAGGATAGCTCAGCCTGTTTCCTATGAGCCTGTTTACACCGGCAGAGAGAGAGAGCGGTCTACCACGCCTTAGACCGCGCTCTCTCTGCGAGGCAAGTAGTATAGCCGCCGTTTAGGTCCGCTAACTGCAAGCTCAGGTGAACCAAAATAGTGTGCCTGTACTTACGGGATGGGGGTTCGGAGGGGGCTGGGGAAAAATGAAAGGAGGGGGTGATCTTAAATTGTACTTGGAGCTTCAATAGCACGCCGGAAATCAACGTTCAATACGCCGGAAGTGTTTTACTCAGTCTGTAATGGTGTGATCGCGGACACCTAGAATTTAGAAATCTAATATTGGATCTGATGTTACTCAACTCAACTATATCGCTAGATAGGGCATAACATGATCATAAAATAGGTGCGCTTGTATGCAAAGTATTTGATACAGAAGGTGCAATTATCAAACACATACACTAATTGCAGTTTGTGACATGTTTTAATTTTTAAAGTATTTGCCGGCAAAAGCCGATAAGTCCGCCGTGGGCGTTCATTCGGTTTGTTGAAAAATCTCGCTGATCAAACTAGACGAGGAATGCTCACGAAATCTGGCATTTCTGACAGTTGTCTTTGAGGTGACGATATGCAAAACTCATTTTTCGAATGTGTTTCAAACTGTATTGCCATGGTAACGTCAAATAATTGCTATTGATCGTAGCAAACTATTGCGGATCGAACTACTTCCGCATGTATATAAAACTATCGGGTCTTTTTTTTTCAAACATACAAATTGGCATTTATTGGATTTTTTCCGCAAAACACTAATTTCAGAGTAAAATGACGTGAAGTATATTCAACATCATCAGGCATTGTTCAACCATTGTTGGATCAAGCCCTCCTCAATCAGTTTCTACTCACTTCAATTTGCCGTCATTCTGTTCCATGTTGCTGTGTTTGTGTATGATGATATTTCGTCTCTCTACCTTCTCTTTTGCTAAAAACTTATTTCATGTTTAGACCCACCCCACTTTAATTTAAATCACAGAGTATAGATTGATTTTGAAAAGGAGTGGCCTCAGTTTTTATGCACAACCTCTTCGCATATGTGTTTATACATCATGTTGTTTTATGATATAGCCACCGTTAATTTTGTTTCTTTGTAAACATATAAACATATGCGTACAGGATTGCATCACCTGTAAGAAGAACAGTGTTTGCTTTGATGTAAACGTATATAAATGTATGTGAATGTATGCAGATGTATGGTAATGTATGGTAATGTCTGTAAATGCATGTGTTTCCGCACCGCAATGTTTAAATATATGGCGCCCAATTCCAAAAGCCATGATTAAGTTTTTTTTTACATTATAGGTTACACCTATTCATGCAGTGATAGTTACATGGACGCACTGTTTGTATTCAAGGATTCTGTAATTCTCATTTAGATCGAACAAAAAGCAGTGTTCATATTCATGTTAGTGTATACAAATGTATGTTAATGTATCGAATTATATAAAGAGACACATAATTGTAAATGCATTAACACAGTCGTATCTAACCCTGATCTTCAAATATTAACGTCCCTTGACCGTATGTTGTATTCGAGTTCTAAATTTGGGTGTTATTTTGTTTCAAAATTGTTAGTGTTTTTAAAGATTGTCCGTTCCTTTTGCAAGCTTAAAATTTGAAATCGTCTATCACGATAGTAAATTGAAGACAATGTGATTCATGACCATTTCTAAGAATATAGCGTGTTGAAGCTTTCTGTATATGTAAAAATTTTAGGCGTCAAATTTCATACCGACTTTTTTCGTACTACAAAAAAGTATTAGTCTTTCTTACAGTATCTATGTGGTTATTATGCATGTGTGAAATCCAAATTTTATGAGTAATTACCAAACTTTGGAGATGATTCCTTCTATAGAACATTTTCTATAGAACGTTTTATATTTTAATAAACAGATTAATCAATAAAGCAGATCGCAACACAAACTGCTAAGAACCTGAGGTAAAGACTATTAATCAGATGTTGTTTACGTGCATTATTTGAATTTTTCACTAGGTATCAGTTTCAAATTATGAATATACAGCTTGCTAACACTTCTCTATATGTTTTGCCAATGTTTCGATGGTTTTTTGGTGATCTGAAAAAGGGACGGGCTGTCGTTAATGCTTGGTAGGTTAATAGAAGTTAGTAGGATAGCATTACCTTCCCTTCGATTGCGCACGAGGAAGTGAAGATTGTATATAGAAAAGTTACAAATAGTACAATGCGTACAAAACACCATGACGATATTGCGTCATGATAGTCTTAACATTTTCCGGTTAGAAACAGAAATAACTTCCTTATTACGTGGCTATATTTGCACAAACTTTCATAACAAATAATGTTTAAAAAACTAATGTCTTATTAATGTTAATGCTTATACGGAAGGTAATGGAGGGAATACTATATTCGGAAAAAGAGAGTATTTCACTAGACGGAAGAAAATCGAAAAAAGAAATGAATAGGAATACAGTAAAAGCTGCTTTAGTGACCACGTATAGAAAGACCACCTGTCTATAGAAAACATACTTTTTATCTTTTAACAACGTTTCTTATTGGAGCTTGTATTGTTTAAAAATGCATTTGATTGTATTGAATTGTCGTATGTTGCTTAAAATCATAACGCGTCAAGAAATGGTGCATGTAGAATGAAAGCAATTAAAAATCTCGGTAGATCTTATCAGTATTGCTGATTAATGTTGGTGATCTTACGGGGGAGTTAGGAAGAGGGGGAGAGGATGTGAGAGAGAGAGTGGATGGAGATAGGGGAAGAGATAAAAAGTGAGGGGTAGAGGCAGGGCGGAAGAGAGAGAGAGACAGGGAGAGAGAGAGAAATAGAGAGAGAGAGAGAGAGAGAGAGAGAGAGAGAGAGAGAGAGAAGAGAGAGCGAGAGAGAGAGAGAGAGAGAGAGAGAGAAAGAGAGGAGAGAGAGAGACAGAGGGAGGTGGAGAGCGAGAGGAAGAGACAGAAAGACAGAGAGAGATGAAGAGAGAGAGAGACAGGGAGAGAGACAGAGAGAGATGGAGAGAGAGAGAGAGAAAGAGGGAGACAGAGAGAGGTGGTGAGAGAGAGGGAGAGAGAGAAAGAGAGAGAGAGAGAAAGAGAGAGAGAGACAGACAGATAGAGAGACAGAGAGATATGGTGAGAGAGGGAGAGAGAGAGAAAGAGAGAGAGAGAGAGAGGGGGGGAGAGAAAGAGAGAGAGACAGAGAGAGATGGAGAGAGAGAGAAAGAGACAGAAAGACAGAGAGAGCTGGAGAGAGAGAGACAGAGAGAGACAGAGAGAGATAGAGAGAGATGGTGAGAGAGAGGGAGAGAGAGAAAGACGGAGAGAGAGACAGAGAGAGACAGACAGAGAGAGATGGTGAGAGAGAGGGAGAGAGAGAGAGAACGAGAGAGAGAGTATAACACGTCACACTCCCTTACACAAAGTCGCAACAGAGCTCGACAGGCTGCTTGGAGAGGATGTCATCCAGAAAAATAGAACATTTTCGTTTTGTTTGCAAATTGTATTTACGTCGTATACATAAATTCATCCAAATTTTACAGAAGTGCATGTGGTGTAAATGTACATACTCTCAAAAGATAAGGTCGAATTGCTTAAAGCTATGTTATACATATTTGGATTATATTGCGATATCCAGGCTAATCTAATTGTATACCTTTACTGTAGGTTCTCTATTTACATATTGCTTAACAATGCAGGGAAATCCATTTCATAGAAGGGAGAAACGTTATCTTTGCTATAAGCGTGTTGCTTTGTTGGGCAAGCAGATAACAAAAGAATATGCGCCATCTTCATAATTTTCCCTCTTTTGAAACAATCTTGTTTTATATATATATATTTTTGTATTTATTAAGTCTTTTTTAATCAGGGAAGCCCCGTCAGTGAGTTTGGCAGTGTTTTTCATGGAGGCTCTATGTACAAATAACACAATAATACAGAGTAACACAAACATAGATTACACAAACAAATTCTGAAAACCAGAATGCAACACAGATCAACTGATGTGGAACATAATATATAGAAGAAGAAGGTTGACCGATGCTTCCACATGCATCACATAAGCAAAACCTCATAAACTGGCCACTAAAATGATGTGATTGATACTAAATAGTTATGCCTCGATTTGAATCGAGTTGGTCAAACTCTGTGTATAAATAAAAAGCAGCTGCTATGAACCATACAGTGTTCTACTGCCATCTTCGACGAAAGAGAGCCAGCTTGGAATCCAGGAATTCTGGCGTAGCTGTGTTCGTTATGGGTCATGGTGAATGCAGTTACCATCGTATTTGTGGCCGATAAGATAGGACGACCGTCGATACAAGAGATTTGTTCTCTCAGAGACATTGTTTTACCTACTAGCAAATCATGGATGCATCCGTGGGGAAAACAGCTTTAGTCTATCTGATGCTGCTTCGTTTGGCGTCACCAGCTCTATCATTTTATTCTTATTCTGGAAACGTCACAGGTAGGGTAGATAAGCATATTCCCTGTCATTAAAACGAAAACTCGTCAGTATTCTCGCTTTTCCTGCCATGATCTTGGTATGTACTTGTTGCCAAAAGAGTGGACATATTGAATCTCTAATTTGATAGATGTACATGACTTTTTGTGGTCGTAGAGACGGTGATTCTGACTGTGTTTACTCGCTGCATGTGTATCCTTTCATTCGATGCCCAACTCCAACCGCCCAGTCCCGTATGCCAATGAATTAACTACGTGCACGGAGCCTGTATAAACCCGATCAACAGATGGCGCGAGAACACAATTCAATTCGGCACACATTGAGTCTCTTAAATACGGATATGGAATTACGGAAGGGTCAAACGTAGTTTGGTAGCTGTGTGGAAAAGCTAATCCCATTCCATAATAATAATAATAGTCCATTCTTATATAGCGCAATTTTACAGTGAAGTCGCAATGCGCATAAAAGAGAAATAGAGAAAACAGTAGTAAGCAAAGATATAGTGCTTGAAATCTAAAATTCACTAAGAAACAAAAATGTCTTCAATTTGGAGCGAAATTGATCCTCAGCTTTAGATTCTCGAATAAAGCATGGGAGTTTATTCCACAGCATATGTGCGGCAAACCGAGAAGACCTCTGACCGTATGTCTTGGTTTTAACGGAGTACTGCACTAAAAGATTCTTTGAATTTGAACGAAAAACCCGAGGTGATTTATACAAACTAATAAGTTCTTGAATATAGTCAGGAGAATTTCCATACAAACATCGATATGAAATGACTAAAATCTTAAACATAATTCGCTTTTTTACGAGTAACCAATGTAAGTTATGCAAAACAGGACTTAAAGACTCACATCTTTCAGTACATGTTATCAAGCGAGCAGCATAATTTTGTATGTGTTGTACCTTACTTGATTATATATCTGGAAGACCAAATAAGATACTATTACAATTATCAATGTGACTTAAGACATTTTACACATATTACGTATATGATGTACTCATGACAAATTCTCATCAAATAACACACTTACGTTTTTAACACACTTTGCGGGTTGTAGTGAGCTCAAATTACACAAAACAATTGGTAATATATTTTTTTTTCTAAATCGAGAAGACAAATTAATGAATTCAGTTTTGTCAGCGGTTAGTCGTAACAAATTACATGATGGCCACAACTTTATATCTACTAAACATGACTCTAACTGAGGAATAACTAATATATAGTAGGTCTGAATTCTTCAGCGTATAAAGCTGAGTATCATCAGCATGGACCACATAACCAAAACCATAACTCTGCAAAATTGTCTCTAATGGGGATGAATACAAAGTGAATAATATAGGACCCATCACACATCATTGTGGGACACCCTGGCGTATGATACGTTGGTTTGAAACCTCGTCATTGATTACTACATGTTGATATCTATTTGTAACATAGGTATGGAGCCAATTCAGTGAACTGTTCTTGAGTCCAAAGCTAAATTGTAGTCTTCGAAAAAGTATTTCGTGGCTAATCGAGTAAAAAGCAGGGGAGTAGTCCAGCAACACTAACAATGCCTCTTGTCCTTGATCCAGGCTCAGGAGCAGGTCATTATGGACACGTAGTAATGCAGTTTCACAGCTATGATTCTGCCGATAAGCCGATTGCATCCGTGAATGAAGTTTGTTTGCCGACAAATAACTTTGCATCTGAGAACCAGCGGCCCTCTCAGGTACTTTTGCAATGAACTTAAGGTTGTCCTCAGATCTATAGCTAGAAAGTTCCTCAGGATTCAACTTTGAGTTCTTCAACAATGGCTTAACATGAGCTGTCTTGAAAGCATCAGGAAAACAGCATGTAGTGAATGAAGTGTTAACAATACAAATAATAACTGGTGCTAGCTTTTCAACACATCTCTTGACAAGCCATGTTGGAATAGGGTCAATAGAGCATGTGGATGACGGTGAGTTCATGACCAGCTTAGTGATATGCTCTACCGAGAGTGCCGAAAACATATCAAAAACAGATTCACATGCTGTGCTGTCGTCAAAGCGAGAAATCCTGGTGAAGTCGGTCCGCAAGTTGGATGTAGAGAGATCGTCGAAAATGCGATCAACTTCCTCACAGAAGAAAGCTGAGAAGGCTTCAACTAATGGTGTTTCATCATTTCTGTCTGACAAAGGCAAAACTTTGGAAGGAGATAAAGGATTGCATAACCTGTCATCTCGTTGGGTGTTTTCATATTGATCAATTAATTCATCAATGTCCTCACCAGGGGCTATACAAAGATCAGATGTCCTGATGGAAAGCATCAATGTCAATGGAGCAAAGATTTCGACATTTAATGGACATTTTAATCAAGTCAGGCTTTCCAATGGAGAGAAGACAGATTACTGCAACGTGTTCCGAAGGAAGGTAGCTAGTGCTTGATAGATCATTGATGAAATCATCTGACTCTCTTGAGAGAAAGAGGTCGAGCGTGTGTCCATGTTGATGGGTTGGGAATTCAACAGTTTGCCTCAGATTGAAGGAGGTTACTAACTCCATGAAGCGCTCAGGGTCATGATTCCATGACTTTGAACAAGCATTCAAAGGAAATTTAAATATTTTACTTACAGCATTTGGCTTGCCTCATGTCCTTTGTTTGCTCAAGTGTTTTTTGTCTTGATGTCTAAAATCTTCATAATTTCTACGCCCGATAATTACATAAAGGCTCTCTCTCTCTCTCTTTCCCCTTCTCTCTCTCTATCTATCTTTCTGTCTCTCTGTCTCTCTCTCTCTCTCTCTTTCTCTCTCTCTCTCTCTCTCTCTCTATCTATCTATCTATCTATCTCTCCCTGTCTTTCTCTCTCTCCATCTCCCTCTGTCTGTCTCTCTCTCTCTCTCTCTATGTCTCTCTCTCTCTCTCTCTGTCTCTCTCTTTCTTTCTTTCTTCTTATCTCCCTGTCTATATCTCTCTATATTGTAATGTCCCTATTTATCAATTGATTTTATGACCTCTATACATTTCTGACTCGTAATTGTTAAAGCATCCATTATCATGTCGTAATGTGTAATTGTGTATACTCATTCCCCCTCTCTCTCTCTCTCTCTGTCTTGATTTTCTCTTCTCTTAGTCTTCGACTGTCTCCTTTCACATCAATAACGCAACACTCTTTGAATCTCAACAAATAATGTTTCACCCATTGATATGTATTATGCCTATATTTGTTTTTACCTCCCCTTTATCTGTTTATCATATCTTGAAAGGCCACAATCGTCCACGCAGCATGGTCACCTGATGATCGGGTCATCGCAAAGACAATTAGGACATTACAATACTAAACGAAACCTAAGTGATGCTTTTTCAGCAAACATTTAATACATACGACTGCTTCAAAATACAGAAAATCGATTTTCAAAATGCAATTTAATCCACATCTATAGTCATAAGTTTTATTCAACTCTTTCGCAGCGTTCGGGAGGCAAGGGTTGTGTTATGGCATGCAGTTTGACAGTCCTACGTTACGAACAGCTCGCATAATGACAGGGATATGATGAGATCAGGCACATATTGATTAATGACCCAATAATTGATGACCGCCGCCCAAACTTACTCAAAATGGTTGAATATGAAGTTGGACGTGTTTGCAGATTCCCTTTACTGGTCGGTCTCCTACGTACGTATGTCGGCTCATATAATGTATAGAAAAGTACAAGGGTAAATGCGTGATTATATAATATGGTGAGAGAAAGAAAGAATGAATGAATAAATGAATGAATAAATAGCTCGAATAAATGAACGAAATGAAAACAATTTACATAATTGTCAAAAACATTCACAAGTAAAAAGAATAAAATGGATTTCGTTGAAATGGGTTACTTATTCATTCATTACCTGAGAATAAAAATACTCAGAAGCTGAGTTCAAATCAATTATGATGAGAGCATCAGTGAATGAATAATAAACTCGAATAAATGAACGAAATGATAACAATTGACCTAATTATCAAAAATATTCACAAGTAAAAAGAATATAGAGGATTTCTTTGAAATGGGTTTCTTATTCATTCATTACTTGATAATAAAAAACATGTACTCAGAAGCTGAGTTCAATCAATTACCACTCTTTACTACATCTAGGTGTGTCTCTTGTTGGCGGATCTGGACCACATGAGGGCACTGTTCAGCTTGTTGTTGCATCTGATCATAGCAGTCAACCTCCATTGGTTACAGGGTCGATGACTCAATTACATCCTCCCTACTTTACGACCACAGCTATTTGCAGGACTCTTGGATACCCCGAAGTGAACCGAGTTTTCGACGGCTTCTCTCCATATCTGGCAGATGTTATCGAGGAGCCTAGCTTTTACATTCATTGTAACGGTAAGATACAACACTTCCAATCGCAGTCATTCCTTTCGTCACGATGAAATTAGTATCCGCGTAGTCCAGGATATTATTGGTAACATTATTTGGTTTAAATGTAGTATGCTGTCACGTATGCTAAGCACAAGACATTGTATTCACTTCATAAATGTAAGAACATTTCTGCACACACGATTTCCGTGCACCGGTCTGACTTGCATGTTATCAGAGTGCAGTGCACGTTTTAAGAGAGTTGGAACCCAAACTGGGCCGTGAGCGGACGTGTGCGCTAGCGAGCTGACTGCACCAAAACGAGGCGCGAATTAGGGTGACTGTAGGCCTATAGCATCGACAATTCCTCGCTTAGAATCAAGCAAGAATAAAGGCAAGAGCCAGTTATGAGCAAACTTCATGCGTGAGGTGTTTATTTGATTGAGTCAGCTTGAATTCCAGTCCGCATAAAAGAATCCAACGGGGTGTGGTTGTCGGGTGAGTCCAGCGACTGGTTGAATGATTGTGCTGGGAGAGAGCCCGGGGAGAATCCCGTTACAATACTAAAGAACTCCTTTCAATAATAGAGCTGGAAACCTACTTTAAGATAACGATCGCTTGATTTTGAGGAGGTTTTGGGCTGGTCGTCCGAAACCTATAGCCTAGAGACCGAAGAGTCTGTGCATGTGTTCAATGGGAGCATGCCCGCTGTGTCCGGTGCATCGCGCGCTGACAGGGACAATACGATTGTGAATGTAGACTACGGCCGCTAAGTTCTAAACCGAAACATTGATTTGCGTTGTACTTTTCCTGAAAAGCTTCGTGAGGCTCTAACTGAAATTTCACACACGTTGCTGCTGATTCCTGCAGAGTTTCATGAATTCACAATTCACAATTTCGGATTCTTATCGTTTCTTCTTTGTTTCTTCAGTTTAAAATAATGAAGGTTAATAACGTTCAGTACCTACAAAAAAAGTTAGTTTTATCTCTCACCCCATTTCGGATCTTTTAAATTCAATACAAAAGTACGAGATACGAAAGTCCAATCTAATGCACGAGTATATTCATATCCCACTAGACGACAGACAAATCTACATTTATTTAAGCCAAGGACTGCACATAGTTTTTTTTGTTTTTGTTTTTGTTTTTTTTTTTGGTTAATTTCCCCTGAGTTGAGTTTCTGCTATCAAATTGTATTGCATGTACAGGTTAGTCACACCAGTATGCTTCAGATTATTTCTAAAAACCTTCTCTTTGCTTTGATTCATCTCGTATGGTGTATTCTATGATGACCTTAACATAAAAAGCTTTAATTCAATCAACCCCCGGTGTATGATGAATAAACATGATAAACCTTTATTTGTTTAATCGTTTTTGTTCCATTATTGTTCTCAAATTTTCCTAATTTATAATAATCGACATATAAATTCTCATTTAATGTATTTGAAGTCAAGCACAATATAAATTGATGCCGTTACTGTCACGTTGATATATTTTACAGTTATCAAAATCTTTCTCACCTGCCACTAATCTCTCCAAATCATGCTAAACGTACTACAGATTACACCACTGTTATTGGATGCCATGCAGACTCAAATAATCCTGCCCATCCAAGTGCAGTGAGATGTCAAAGCGGTAAGTCAGCCACCTTTGATTCTCCTTGATTTATGTGTTGGGGTGAAATAATACGCATAAACCAGTAAAACTGGCAATATTCTGATTAAAAGGAATACATGATTATTAATTTTAATAAAACCGTTAACGTCGTAATCACAATAGAGTGCACCTTATTTGTGTACTGGAGCAGGAATAAAAATTGAATTGCTATTAATATTGCCTCAAATTACAAAATTATTGATATTGAAACATGCCCATGTTGTATCTGTTAGTTATCCTGAAAATTGTTACAAATCTGTTTGCGGACTTCTATGAACATAAATGTTAGTCTTCGGAGGTATACATCCTCTTTCAGCTTCTTGTGAAATGTTGTTCTAATTGTTAACGTAGAGGGGGAGGGGCAAATTTTAAAAATTAGTCTCCATGTGTAACACCGAAAAAAGCAGGATAGCATTTTTTATATCCTAGCCGTTATAATAAGAAACATTTCTCCTTTTTAGGAACAATTACTAAGCCGGGGATTTATCATATATTATGCTTCTTGGAAAGGTAATCGTTTCAGAGCGAGAAAAGGGAAATGCTTGACATGTTACAAAGTTACTCAAATTATTACTTATTGCATTTCTTAATGGTGGTCTTTCTCCTTGCTACAACACAGGCAGAAAAGTTAAAAAAACAGTAATAACTAAATATCTTTAAGCTGGAATTAATATCAAAATCTCTACCACGTCAATCTTAAAGTCATTTTCTTTATATCAGGACCATTTTTATATGGTTACACACCAAAGCGACAAAACAAGAGAGAAAATATCAAAACAAAAACAGTTTAAGGGTTGAACCATTACTTGGTGGTATAATCATTTTTTAATTTAACGATTACACGTTTTTCAGATGGATACCTGGGGTGCTTCAGGGATAAGCAGGACGCCCGCCCATTGGCTAACAGCACGTGTCCTCCTAGCCCGAACTCTGATTATTCCTGCGCAGATAGAGACAACATGACGACGGAGAGCTGACTAGAGTACTGCAGGACGCTCAACGAGAGTGACGTCACCATAACGTATGCCGGGGTCAGAGCGGGCATCGAATGCACCTGTGGAGTCAACACAACAGAGCTGGGAAATCCGTCCCGGGACATTTACTTTGACTGTGGCTCGCCTTGCAGTGGTGACCGAAATTACTCCAATTGTGGTGGTATACACTATATAGCAGCATTTGATAGTAAGTGCTTGTCAGAATATTGCCAATTTCCAGTTATCACTTTAGAGGTAATGGCTAGTAGTCATGTTGTCAAGGCAACATGATCTGTAAAACATGTGTTGTTTTGCCATAAACATGGGTCCTATTCTCGTTTGATAACAAGGACAGAATCCTCTCAAAATTTGCGAAATCATTATTATTTAACAGAATTCAAATTTAGTGGTAATGGCAGAACAGTTATGATATAATTTTTAATTTTACCAATGTTGTGTGTGTCTGTCTGTTTATTTGATTCAGCGTAAGCAAATTTTTGAATCTCGGCTCTCAACATGAGGTCCTATCTTCAACTGATTTTGTTGGTGAGGAAAGCAAAAGTAAATGGGGACACTATTAGAGAAGCCTGTTTTGATCGAGATGTTTATGTATTCATTAATTTGTATATATTTTTCACGAATAGGATGGATGGCTCTGATCAGCTAGAAGTTGTTTTTTACACAGGTCCAAACCATAAAAAAGACAGCATTTAAAATTTGTTTTTTTTTTTACCAAAAGGGAAATTGAACGATAAAACAGAAGATCGACATTGACAAATATACTTCAAACGGCAAAATTAATACCTGAAGCAATGAATTCATCAAACAAAACCAAAAAGGCGTGTATTTGACTATTTCTCTATCACATGTTTTGTTCCCATGATCACACCATCATTAGTTACCAGTGAGCCTAATGAGCAAAAGGCCACCACACATGCCTTACACTCCTCTCCGGATCCAGCGGACACCACTCCGGGAGATACCACACAGGAGCCAGGTGGTGACTCGAGCTCCTCTACATCTATAGGAAATTCTGGTTAGTATACGGACTTGAATGCTAGATATGTGGCTAGTTTGGGTGCTTTGGTGCTAGAAATGGCTGTTATGATAGGGAATTGGGTGCTAGGTATGCTTGTTATAAAAAGGGCATGGGTGCTAGATATTCGGTTAGTTTAGGTGCTTTGGTGCTAGAAATGGCTGTTATGATAGGGAATTGGGTGCTAGGTATGCTTGTTATAAAAAGGGCATGGGTGCTAAATATTCGGTTAGTTTAGGTGTTTGGGTGCTAGAAATGCGTGTTAGTATGGGGGCTTGGGTGCTAGATAAGCAGGTTAGTGTATGGATAGGGGTGGTATGCATGCAGGTTAGTATACGATATAAATCATGCAAGGTAGGACATGGTATAGGGCCATGGATGATAAGAATGTGTTACTATATGGACAAGTCAGGGGCACCGAAACTTCGCCAGAGTGATGGGGAAATCTTTAAGCACGGTGGATGTCTTGTTGATGTAATAGCTTTTCTTGGTTTACTTGGCTTGCGCGATATCATGGTTTAACGGACCCAGTGAAATTATTACTGTTAAAATTATGCGATGGCAGCATCTTTGTAGTTAGATATCATTTTCCATTGAGGCATCCCGAAATGTTGTCCCGTAATGCCGTTCGTGTCAAATACATAAACGGTACAGGGACACAATCTGAAACACTTACATCATATAGCAATAACAGCGATATTGAGACGTTGTATTAAATAAAGTAAGCCCTTGTTTTGTTTTGAAGTCCACAACGCAGGAGTAGGTGTGAGAGTTGGGGCAATAATCTTCACAATCATGGCTGGAGTCAACGTGTACGGCTACGAATGGACACGCAAGTAAGAAGAGTTGGTTGATATCGTGTTCAGTTTTACGTATAGGCTACCTGGTGTAAATAGCACCGAAATGGTGCTAGTCCTGTTGTTCGCAGACTTTGATATGGTCAGCGTGTGCGGCTACGAATGGACACGCAAGTAAGAAGTGTAGGCTGATATCGTGATCGGAGCGCGGTTTGTGTCATTTTTGAGCATGCGCAGTGGTTCAAACTTCTCATAGTTTTGCATTGCTTTCATATCGTGTATGTTTTACCGCAGTGTGGATTCTTACTTCAAAGTAAGATACATGTTAAATGGTCTGGCCCCAGTGTGGTACAAAATCGTCGTCAACAATAGCTAGGAATTTCCGTTGTTCATTTTTTCCATGTCTTCTCCTTTTTTCTTTTCTTCTTTTTCATCTCCTTCTTTCTTTTGTTTTTCGTCTTCTTTTCCTTCTTCCTTTCTTGCACTCCTTCTTGAGCTTGTTTATTTAATTTCCTCCTCTTGCTGTTTTAATTCATCCGTTATTGTGTTGAATTGTCTAACTTGCTCAAATTCTGTCAATTCTGTCATGCGCACTGTCAATGAGTCAACCAAACAATCTTTTTAAAAATGAATGTAACCTGACACAAGAATCGTGTAGTATCCATACAGCATCTAATATGATCTAACGCATTTGCTTCCATTGAGATCAATACATTGACGCATTGTTTAATGCGTTTACGTGACACAAACACAACCTGTGCGACAAGGCCATTAGCATGACATCAATCTGTATGGACATTATTGCATTGACAAACATGTTACCGCTTCTATTTCTTCACAGGTAAGCAGCGACAGATAAAATGGTATCGTGGTGCCACATCGACGACGAGTGACGAACACGATATTTACCCGTGCTGGGCGCATTCCCGGGTCTCGGTGGTGGCAATGGAGATGGAGCCGGTATATGAAGAAGCGCGTTCGGGCAGTGAGGAGGTAATGACGAAGACCAAGGATAACTCGGACTCCTTCTATGTCAACTCTGATTACTAGGGTTACTATTTTTGCCTGGATTTGACGTATAAACAAAATCGAATGCGCAAAAGAATTTGGGGAAATATCCACACCCCATATGCTTGCGCAGTTGTGACATGTAATACCTACGATGCATCTAAAAAGATTCAATCGAGGACTAATGTTATAATATGGCAGAATGGCTCTAAACATGATATCAAGTTGCGGTATTAGAGTCTCAATTTCGCAATGTTCAGCATCATATTTCATTAAAAAATTGCATGAAACGTTACTTTCAAATATTCTCCTTTCAGACAAGTAATATGAAAAACGTGCCCAGCCGCGCCCAAGCTAGTATTTCCATCTCAAAAAAGTATCAAATTTCGTAGTCGCTTGTTCGTATCAACTACATAACAAGCACTTAGTGACAAAATTAACAGTTCAGCAGCGAAAGCTGAAAAGTATGCATGTATAGGAATGCGTATGATCTATTATAAAATCCAGGTAAACGTGAGGCAATCGCGTGTGCATCATTTTGTTGAGAGCAGCTGCTCGCCATGAATATTAAGTGGTCCATCAAACTTTATTCAAAGCGATGTATATCTGTGTGCTTAAACATGCTTGATCAGACGAATGGTTGATTAAATGCATAACAAGCTTTGTGTTTGAGCTCAACAAGGCTTATGATATAGCGCCCACCTACGGCAACCTTTATATACTTTTTTTATATGTAAGTATCCATGCAGTGACATGAGACGAACTATGATTCAGTATTTGCAGTGTGTTGTGTATACCGCTGCCCTATTACATTATGTGTTTATTAATGGTGAAATAACCAACCAGTGCCACATTCATGTATTTGAGTTTCTGCACCACAATGCTAAAGATCTAGCACTAACTTGTATACCATACGCCTATATCTTAAGTACGGAGTGTTAACATTGATATTCATGTATAGAATGTATTTAAATGTATGTTAGATGGTCTACCGATAATAATCCATTGTTAACATTTGTTTAGAACTTCTCTTTGTTTCTCTACATAACATATATAAAATACGAAAGAAATAATGTAAACATGAGTTATGATTTATGGCAACCTATGTCAAAGAAGGTGTAATTTTCAAAACTTTACACCAATGGGACTGGGAGTTTGTTAGATTTTGAACTTTGAAATATGTTTTGCGGCAAAAGCCGATAAATCCACTACTCGTTTTGTTGCAAAAGGCAACAAGTTCTCGACGGGCGGCCTGTGGCATATCCTGCGGATCGAAATAGGGGGAAAAATGATCATCAAATTTGGCACACACATTTGTCTTTATGATGATGATGTGCAAAAATCATTTTCGGATGTGTTTGAAACTGTGTTGCCATATTATTAACGTCATGAGAGAAAAAAAAAACAATGGCGCTTGTCATTTTTCAGTACAACAATGTGTACAATCAGTAGTTGAATTGTTTATCTACCGTTTAAGATTATAAGTGTGAGAATCCCCTGAAGAAATGTTGTTTGAGAATGAAATAACAAATAGTTATTTATCTCTCTCTGAAGGAAATTATAATATTACACTACGCATTGCATGCTCTAGCAGCAGCTTTTAGTTACAATCCACAATTTTTAATGGACCCACAATGTCAACGCTCGCGATCAACCAGTTACGATCAATATTCACCCTTTGCTTATGACACACACTGTACTCAAGTACAATGACACTGACACTTTCCAAAACTTTCATCATGTGTTGCTGTTTTCTACATCCACTTCTTTTCCATGCTTAAAGAAAATTATATATTCTGTGAAAGAGAGCTTTTCACGAGAGGAAGACAACTTGGGAAAAGAAAAAAATACAGTGAAACCTACAGAAAATGAGCTAGGAAAAGAGAGGGAAAATGAGAAAAAAGGAGGAAGGGAGAGAGAGAGAGAAGGAGAGAGAGAGTGTGAGAGAGAGAGAGAGAAGGAGAGAGTGAGAGAGAGAGAGAGGGGGAGGGAGAGAGAGAGAGAGAGAGAGAGAGAGAGAGAGAAGGAGAGAGTGAGTGAGAGAGAAGGAGAGAGTGAGTGAGAGAGAGAGAGAGAGAGATAGAGAGAGTAGCCTTGTTACTAGGCTGAGGAGTGCATGGTCACAGCCGAGTCTGTTAACAGCTATGTCTGGTAATACAGACGAGGCCACACTCCCTCTGACTGCCCTGAAGGGGTGAGGAAGAGGATCCAGGGCAGTTACAGGGATTAGGGCCTAGTCTGTATTACCAGATATAGATGTAACAGATTCGAACTCTTCTTCTCCACTTCTTATTATGGTAACAGAATACCGTTCCTTGCATACCCTTGCACCCCCCCCCCCTCCCTCAAAAGAAATGATTCAAAACATAAATGATAAAGAAGGGGGAAGTGGAAGGGCGCTGTCCATAACCTTCTCCTTGAATAACAATTGGTCCGGATGACGCGCTTTTTGAGATATTACTATACTACGAACAAATGTGGACTTAACACTTTAAAATTAGGAAAAGGCCTCTTTAAAAAAGAAACACGGATGCTAAGGTCTGCAAACGTAAATGGAGCTACAATATATCATGTGGTGTGAGAATGAAAAAGAACGAAAATATGACTCGTAGTGAGCGTCTAAGAAAACGTTTAATGCTTTCGTTTTACTCCATTTAAAAAAAGTTTCTTCTTTTCCTTGCGAGTTTGTGTTAACGGGAAAGTGTTTTTCGTCAGAGATTATAATCGTTATTATTTTCTCGACTGTCTTTGTTAAATCTTATAAGCGTCAGGTTTGTTCCATCAAACAAACGAAAAAAAGATGTTGAGTTCCTCTTTGAAACTCAAACTAAATATTATTAACAAGTTGATAGATAATAGGGACCTAAATGACCACAAAGTGATATAACTAAAATAAGGTAAATGTATGATCCTCGATACATCATTATGTTATGTACATGTAACACTAAACCTGATCATTATCCAAGTTGTACATTTTATAGGCCAATGTACTTTATTTTCTGTAAACTCACTTCGAAGTCTTGTATTAATTTCCTAAATGTAATTCATATAATAGTGTAGGTCTTATCATAGTAGTTGTAGTTGATAATAATTCATTGCAGCGATTAAAACAACCATATGTTTTGTGTTTCTTGCTCATGGTATCTTTGTAATTCAATATAAGAGCTAAAATCATCGCACATTACATCAACATCTTGATTGGTATAAGCCAATATGCAACGTTACAAGTCAAGCGTGCCGGCACCATTCAAACACTAGTAATGTAAGGACTAACTCTCTCATTGCCATTGGCATGAAGCTGTGTCGTAAGCCAATGGGTTTCTCCAAGGCCTAGTAAGTTAAGAGAGTAAACTAGCTCATTGCCATTGGCATGAATGTATGCTGTAATTCAATGTTTTCTTTTTTCAAGGAACGGTAATGTAAGGGTTAACTCTCTCATTATTATTGGCACGAAGCCTCGTAGTTAGCCAATGTAGTTGTCAAAGGACCGGTAACGTAACGGTTAATC
>OZ022586.1:20165601-20208101 GCA_963669155.1 Arbacia lixula | reverse complement strand
AGTGCAGACTGCCTGGTAACAGAGAACATATTCTTTTATGAATGATCAAAGCGACACAGTTATCATTCAGGTCTTCCATGAAGCAAAACAAATAAAAATGAACTTCAAACTGAATGAAAAACAACAAATTCAACAAAATATGTGACAACACATATTTTTCCTTTCTGCAGGAGTGCGCTCCATTAGTGGCAACATGATAATAGCGTTTGTTTATTAGCATGTTAACGTAAATACCACGTAAACTCAAACGTGACATGTCAGTGACAATGTCATACAATATATGAAGAGGTCATTGCAGGCATAATTACCCCTTAAATCCAAAATCCCTAAGTTAGCCTTTCTCTCAGCACATTTGATATTTATTTTATCATTCAAATTTGAGTTGTTTTTTTTTTATTTTAATTGTGTATTTACTTAGGCCTTTAAAAATAGTGTACTGTTAACAGTTATGTACGCAACACTTAAGCCATTGCAGTGATATAGCCCGGATTCCACAGAGATCAAGTTTGCTCAGTAATACGTTATGATTGGTCCAATATATCAATAAATTTTTGTACATTCGTTGACCTTACATATTTCATTAAGATTTTGAGAATTGCTCGAACATCAAACTTCTAAACGAAGTTATTCCCTCAGTCACGATTAAACCACCATTTTACTAACTCAAGCAGATTGTTGGTAACATTCTGTCGTCTATAGTTCAATATATAGATTTCTCCACCTTCCCCCTTTTTTCTCTCAAGTGCATCATTTTGCATGGTTTGAAAATCACATAGAAACAGTTGGTTTATTTTGAGTCAACTCACTAAAACATAATGTATAAAATATTCGGAGCTCCACAAGTCTAGGTCCGTTATTAGGTCCGTCATTTCGTGATTTGTGTTAATGATATTTCTAATATCTCCTCTGCGTTTCAGTATAAATATTTGTCTTTCCTGATAACAATGACCTTTGTTTCACCATGAATTCAATTCTTCGCTTACTATTTTAAAAAACGAAATACCCAAAGAGTATGCTGTCACTTCATATACCAGTAAACAAAAGAAAGTTTGTTTACGGTACTCTAAATAAGAATAAACAGTTCAATAAGAACTGTTTATTCTAAATGTTGGTCTATTAGCTAAGCTAAATATGTTTGACCTACCCGTGTGCTATGAACTGGTAAATATACTACCTTGGTGGGTCGAAATTACCATTATCCTCGTCCACAGCCTCGGGTAAAGGTAATTTCGCCCCACCTCGTCATAACAGCACATAGGTTAGTTGTATACTATTTTGTATGATGTATCGTATGATATCCTTAACCAACATAATTTCAATTTCATCAAGCTCCGACGTGTTATAAATAGCCTTTTAGTATTGTTTCATATATGTTTACTCGGTCACAGTTCGATATTCCGAAGGTTCGTAATTCCGAAACACGTAAATTGCCTATACCTCGATGCCCGTTAGTCCGAAAACGAAAAGGGTTCGTTAATCCGAGCATTTGTCGCGTAACGTTCGGAGTAACGAACCTTCGGAATAACGAGTGCTTCCCGTTTATTCGTACTTCATAATGGTCAACACATGTATTCTCATTAGATGTGTTTGAAGTTAAGCCTAAAATAGATACATCAAATTAAATCAAATAAATTGCATCATTGCCAAATTGATAAATTTCACAGTTATTCAAACCTTTTTTTTTTGCCAAACGCTCCTAATTATGCCAAACGTACTACAGACTACTCCACTGTTATCGGATGTCCAGCGTCCATAAGTAGTCATAGCCATCGAGGTGCAGTGAAATGTCAAACTGGTAAGTCATCCACTTTTGATCCTCTTTGATTTATGCGTGTGGGTGAAATGAGGTAGAAAAAGCAAATGAAACTAGCAATATGCTGATTAAAGTGCGTTAATTATTATCAATGTAAAGGGGGCTAGGGGAAGGTGTGGTTGTAAATGGAGCTTGGTCCTGCAGGTCTCGCACCAGACTAGGGAACTCGTAAGCTACGAACAACTCTACGAATGACTGGTGACCCCTACTAGTGCAAAATCACATTCACAATGATTTTGATTCCCATCAGCTTAAGTTCAACTATGATGTTCACAAATTCTTGTTGTTAACAAGTGTCTGAATACAAAGCTTATGATTTGTCAAATTTGATTAGGATTATTGGAAATTAACTCTCAATATGTTAAAACAGTAACAAAGTGTGGTATCGCATTTAGCACAAGAAGGGATCACCAGTCGTTCGTAGCTTACGAACAGCTTGGTAAAACACCCCTACTGTGTCAGCATGTTTCATGTGAGTTTGGATTGGGTTCCACAGTGCCGGTGCTACATGACAAAAACTACGCTTACCATAGTAATTGGTAGCCATACCGGGTACTACAAATACATATTTATGGTGTGATCTCAGATTTCTGCCAGGTTCACATTTGACATGTTTGATAAGGAGATCAGTAAGATATGCTGGAGCCAAATCATTAAAACATTGGCAGGTAATCAATAGGATTTTAGATACTAATCGCTTACGTACAGGCAACCAGTGTACGGCTTGTAAAATGTGAGTTATAGACTCATATTTTTGGGTCTTTGTTACAAGCCTTGCAACACAATTTTGAATTAACTGAAGCTTATAAAGCTGAGTGTCAGGCAAACCATACAGTAAACTATTACAATTATCAATATAACACATAACAAAGGCATGAACTAATCTTTCAGTGGTCCCTTTGCCAATGTAATGTCGAATTTTGTTTATTTTGTATAATGCAAATGAGGCAGACCTGCATTTGGAAGCAATATAATCTTGCATGGTGAACAGGTGAAGTGATTATCAAAAATAACACCAATATTGCTTGTTTTTTTTATAGGAAGAACTTGAGTACCATCAATGTTAATAGGTTGAAAATAATTATGTGTACAAAACCGAGATGAAATATGCAGAACTTCCGTCTTTTTACCATTCAACTTGAGGCAATTGAGCATTGACCATTCTTTAACACCCTTAATACATTTCTCTACCATGTCTTCCTTACAAACTAAATCTAAAGTATCTGATGCGGTAAAAGATAAATACATTTATGTATTATCTGCATAGAACATTTTCGAAGAACCATAAGCCTCAATAATCTTTTCCAAAGGTGCTGGATACATTTTGAAAATATCAACGGTCCATTAACAGATCCTTGCGGAACTCCATGGGTTGGTGTATGAATCGATGACTGGTTTCTGTTCGAGCTGTCAGATAAGTCCGAAGCCAGTCAAGTGCCTGCCCTTGAATCCCTAACTACTGTGACATCCTCTTTAAAATGGTGTCATGACTAATGATGTCGAATGCTGAAGAATAATCGAGCAGAATAAGTATTTTTTCCTTACCTTTGTCTAAGGATATTGAGATATCATTTGAGACACAGAGGAGCGCTGTCTCACAACTGTGAAATTGACGATAATAATTGTGTTGTTGCCTACAAACGATACACAGACAAATACTTTTGGACTTGTGAGACTGCCGCTCTTTCCAATGTCTTAGCCACAAACTTAAGATTTGCAATCGGACGATAGGTTTTTAGTTCATCGGCAATCTAATTTTGGATCCTTGATAAGAGGACAAATATTGGAATGTTTCAGTTCTTCTGGAAAATAGCCTTCTTTGAAAGAATAATATTGATAACAGAAGTAATAATGGGAACAAGCTCGTTAAGACTGACATGAATCAGCATACCTCCTAGGAGGTACACCTCACAGGGCTGGATGGGTAGGGACTCAATGGACTGGGATAAGATCGGTAGCCCCTGCTGTCTGTGCTTGGCCTCCTCCACCAAACAGTGCCGCTCAGTCGAGATGGAGTCAATTTTATGCCTGGCCATGTAGACCTGTCCTGGCTTGTACTTCTCCGGAACTATCTTCCTGTTCATGATGTCCTTTTCTTTCGAGCCTGTTGGATGGGGTATCCTACAGTCTTCCTCAGCTCCTCCTCGGACCCCTGCTCCTTCCTCCTGTAGCTGTTCTTCCTCTCCACGTCTTCATCATCGTCCCTCACGGAGCGCGAGTACCGCTCCCTGTCCCTGGTCAGGTTCCCCAGCTCCTTCTTCTGATGCTGTTCCAGCTGCTGTCTGAACTTCTGGAGCTCTGCCTGCTCCGCCCGGAGCCGTTTGATCTCCGCCTGCGCCAGCCGCTGCTTCTCCGCCTGGTCTTTCTTCTCCCGCTCAAGCTCCTGCCACTCCTGCTGGAGACGTTCGCGCTCCTTCTGCCTTATCCGCTGCAGGAGCTCGTCGTCTGGTTGCCCGTAGCGACCAGGACAGGATGATGATGATGGTGATGGCGATGGAGGGGGTGGGACAGATTCCTGCGTGTGTTGGGCCTGAGGTCTGATTATCTTGCTGAGTACTATAGCAGGCCGCGCCCTTTCCCTGTCTAGATCCTCCCTCTCTGCTCTTTTCCCTAGTGATACGTTCTCGTTCCTCCTTCTCTCTTGCTGTCCGCTCCTCCTGCTCCCTCGCGGCCTATTGCCTCTCCTGCTCCTTACGCTTCTTCTCCTCTATCCCCTGCGCCAGCTGCAGCCTCTCCTCCCTCTCCTTCAACAACTTATTGTACTCTTCTTTCTCATTATCTATCTTCTCCCTGGCTTTCCTCTCCCTATCATCCCTGGTCCATTGCTTCCTTTGTTTCTCCGTCTCAGCCTTTCTCTTTCTTCTCCTCTTCCTCCTCCTCACCAGGAGTAGGGCCTCCTCCCGTCTCCTACATGTCCTAGCAGCTTCCTCCCGCTCCCTCTGCTCCCTCTCCAGTCTCCCCCGCTTCTCTCTCTCTCTCCTGCTGCAGCCTCTCGTCAACAGCCTGGGATGCTTCCTGCCATGCAGGGCCGGTCTCTGGCCATTGTATCTTCTGCAAATGGTTATTTCATTCGCTCTTAACCAACTGTTCCCAACAGTCTTTCAGCACATTCATACCTAAAATCCCCCTCGTTGTGTCTTGAGCCCGCTTTCGGGCAGCCCTGTCCTTTATCACCAGTACCACTCTTGACTCAAGAATATGCCCTAGTGCAACGACATTTGTTTCAAAACACCCCACATAGGGTATAAAATCTCCGCTAGCCGACACCACTGTAAACGTGGAGGGGATTCCTTTCACCACAAACCCTGCTGGCATTCTGCTCATTGAAAAAACCTCACGCTGACAGAAAAACATTCGCCAACAGCTCCTGACCTGTCCATTACATCATCTCCCACCACTGCACCGATCTCTGACATCCGGCCAGTTACAGCAGTTTGTCCTTGTTGCTGTTGGTTAGTGTCTTTATCTAAAGGCCCTCTTCCAGCAATGTCCAGGAGGTCTAGCACGAAGGGGATGTATCCCCACCTGCGGTGCATCTCTCACTCCCTGGGGCCTGAAATCCTGCACTCGTCCATCATCTGATATCACTAGGTGGGGTGGTGATGGGACCGAATAACCGTAAGGATTACGCTGATCCTCCAATACACTGGGGCATGATAGTATTCTCCTGTAGGGTCAGGCCCCCTCACATCTTGCGCCGACTGACCTGTAAAACCCCTTGAATTCCACCCCTCTCCTGGTTGTCCTGGTTGGCCCGGGAGGCGGGTACAGGGATTGAGTTATTCACAGCTCCAACAACGCGGTCAACCATGTCCCTTACTGCCTGTAAGACGTCTCGACCAGCAGCTGTGGGTTGGACCTTCGTCTGCACTGTAGACTGGTGGGCTATGCCTGAAGAGCTGTAGACCTTGCCTCTTCTTCCTTCTCCCTCTTTATGGCAAACGCCTTTATTTCTCTTAATGAGATAGATGGCTTAATTTCATGCATGTCACGCAGGTTATTGCGGAAGTAAAGGTCGTCAATGCCTTCAAGGAATTGTTCCGCCAGGGTGGATTCCAGGTCTGCATATAACTTTGCGCCCTTGGATGTGAGGCGTAGGAACCTCTTCTCCAAGTCCGCTGCATAGTCCCTAATGGTCTCCTTCCGTTTGTGCTTTCGCTCCAGAGAGAGAGACGCTATGGCTGCTCTAGCTACAGGCACGTGATCAGTGTAAGAATTCTCCAAGAATTTTGAGAAGTTCCTCAATCTTCCTACCTTCCTTGACTAGGGACTTGACTTCTGATTTGGGGCAATCCTTATATGATAGTCTAAAAGGAATGTTCCTTGCTGGTGTTCTGGGATGGCGTACCTCACAAATGCACCCCTCATAGCACTGACAAAATCCGAAACTTCCCCAACTTGTCCGGCGAAGCTAGGCGGTCGCTTCTCTGGTGCCAAGACTAGTTGTGTTTGAAGACGAACTGCAAAATCCTTTAATAGGGACTGGATTTCGCTGGCTTCTTGGCTCTTTTCCTCCGGTGGAACAAGGGGACGGTATTCGGCATCTTCCCACTACCCTATGGGATGATCTTCCCATCTAAAGCAGGTAATACCACCTCCTTACCATTATTATCCACGCAAAGTAACCCCGTAGCGGATGGATACGTATATTGGAGTACCTCTAAGCTAAGATCCCCGTCTGTATTAATTAAGGGAAACTTAGGCACCTCCTCTTTACTTCTAACCTACACATACATTGTCATGTTACATCCGCATCACTTCCACCAAAATACGAAAGAAGTAGTTTAAATCCAGTTTGATTTAACATACACAAATCTTAATTCATAATGCAAAACTATGAGTTTATGTTACACCGACCTATTAGGAAACAAATAAATACAATCACTCGTTTGAATTCAATTCATCTCGTGAAAATGCTGTATTACTGGTTTAATTTCAGATCAATTAAACATTCACTTATCTTAATATGTAAAATGAAACTACATGCACAAAATACATCAATGTATCACAAAAACAATATAGTAAAATCCGCCTCTAGTTCGGTCGTCTGCAAGCATCAAATCTTCGTCGCCAGTTGTAAAGGGACAGTGACAACGCTGCCAGGGGAAGCAGAGAAGTTCCGTCACGTGCACTGAATCGCGAACTCCCCCTTTTGTTTATTTGCCATATAGTGTGTTACCGTATGCGCCAACTTTACAATACTTTTTAACGCAGTAATCACAATAGAACATAAATGAATCCACACGTTAGAACTTGAACATGTCACTATTCCACAAGAGCTTAATTAAAAATTAGTTTAATGTTTGTTATTCAATTATTTTCTGTATTCTTCACTTGTTCTTTTTTTTCTTTAGAGGGGGAGGGCGAGGGATAGGCACAAGCTCCGCAGTTATCATTCGCTTGGAGGCATAGCAGGACCATAAAAGTTGTGTGTTTAATAGTATTACACACACCAAAGACCAGACAATCTACGGAAGAATTGAAAGGGTGATGTCAACAATATTAATTGATGAAATAACCTTTATTCTTTTGACATATGATTACACGTATTTCAGACACTAGATACCTGGGGTGCTTCAGAGATGACCAGGGCGCACGCCCATTGGCCAACAGCACTTGTCCTCCTGGCCCGAACTCTGATTATTCCTGCATAGATAGAGACAACATGACGACGGAGAGCTGCCTAGAGTACTGCAAGGCGCTCAACGGACGTGACGTCACCATTGCGTATGCCGGGGTCAGAGCGGGTATCGAATGCACCTGTGGCGTCAACACAACAAAGCTGGGAAATCCGCAATGGTACTATTACTGTGACTCGCCTTGCAGTGGTGACCGATATTACTCCAATTGTGGTGATACACACTATATAGCAGCATTTAATAGTAAGTGCTTGCCAGAATGTTGTTATATATCCAGTATATGTCACTGTAAAGCTAATGGGTAGGAGTCATGTTGTCAAGACTATCGTTTTTTTTTGCCATAAACATGGGTCCTACTCTAGATTGATAAAAGAAATCGTGAAAATCAAACAAAACCCGAGTTCGACTATGATAACAAACCAGTTGCAAAAATAACGTGCCTTAGAAATGTCCTCTACTAACCCTATCTGTAATATCTCTATAATGTTTTATCAAGCGGCACCCGCTATAGCAACTTCAATTGCAAGTATATTTTTGATGGTTTTCAGGCAGGTATTAAAACTAAAAGTAAGATTTTAGTCTAAACTTAAACGCAATAATGATGTTCTTCTTTATAGATTATGAACCTGTAATATGTGACAACTCCATAATAAACAAATCAAAACTGAACACTTTCACTTACAGGCATGATTTATAAAAAAAAAAAAATAAAAGGGCAGTTTTGGAGCGAAAAAATGTATTGAATATGATCCCGTTGAGAGACAGGAGTGCTCGATGTTTGTAGCGTTTACAACTCTCTGAAACTGAAAGGGTTCATCTTTATAAATTATATATAAAAAAAATAGCTCTTGACATAAAATCCTATCTCCACTCCTTGTGTTGGTTAGGGGAGCAACATTAATTGGGAACACTTGATACTTTTGAATACAATAGCATTTCAATATTGTTTTTACAATACTAAGAGATTAAAAAAAAACATACCATTAAATCACCACTAATGAGTACATCTTCAAAGCGCTAACACATTACATAAAAGAGAAGATACATAAAAGCAAATAGAAAAAAAACCATGTCAGTGACTATCTCGCCACCGCATTTTCTGTTCCCATGGTAACACCATCATTAGTTACCAGTGAGCCTGATGAGCAAGAGGCCACCACGCATGCCGCACACCCTTCCTCGGATCCAACGGACACCACCACTACAGCGGACACCACCACCCCAGCCGACATCACCCCAGCGAAGACCGATGGTGAGTCGTACTTCCGTAGATCTGACGGAAATGCTGGTTAGTATGGTTTGGGTGCTAAAAATAGGTCTTAGTTTTGGTACTTGAGTACTAGATATTCTGATTAGTATGCAGACTTGAAATGGGTGCTAGATATGCAGATTAGGATAGGGGCTTGGGTGTCAGATATACGTGTTAGTGCAAGATATGCAGATTAGTATAGGAGCTTGGTGTCAGATATGCTTGTTAGTATTGAGACTTGGATGCTAGATATTCAGTCAGTTTAGGGGGTGTTGGTAGTAGGTAGGTCTGTAAGTAGGGGGACTTGGCTTCTGGAAATGCAGGTTATATTAATGCAGGTTAGTGTAGGAATTTTGGTTCTGGACATGCAGATTAGTAGGAATACTTGGGTGCTAGATAGAGGTTAGTGTATAGGGGAAGTGGTTCTAAATATGCAGATCAGTACAATATAGGATATATGCAGCTTCTAGAGCAAGATAAGGAAAGTGATGATAAGTGTACGTTAGCACAGGGGCAGAGAAATGGCATGGAACACTTCACATGAGAAATCTTTAAGCACGATTACCGCACTGCTGAAGTTATATTTTCTCTCGGTTAACTTGGTTGTTGCAATCGAACTGTTTGAAAAGTTTATTTTAACTGATACCATTATTGAAGCAACATCATTAATGGATCAAATGAAATTGTGAACTGCCAGATGTGCGGTAGTAGCATCAATGTAGTTGATGATAATAATGATTTGCCATTGACGAATCCCGAAATTATTTCGCCTAATTGTCGTATGTGTCAAATGGATGAACATTGCAGGAACCTGAAACACTGACGGAACAATTGATACAATATAGCAATATAGAGGTATTGTATTCCATAACAGTCAATCATTTTCTTTTAAAGTCCAAAATGCAGGAGTAGGTGTCGGAGTCGGAGTAGTGTTGTTGGCAATCCTGGCTGTGGTCAACGTGTACGTCTACACACAGACGCGCAAGTAAGAATTGTTAGCTGATCTCGTAAATTCTAAACGTATAGCTATCTGGTGTAAAGAGCACAGAAATAGTGTTTAAGTCGGGGCAGTGTTGTTCACTGTTGAGCCAGCTGTCTTGTTTACTCAGCCAGGTGACGTCACACTTTGTACGTTGCAATCAGCTCTATAACATACGGAATTAAAGACAGGGTAGCCCATTTGCATTTAAGTCATGAAACTTGGCTGGAAACGTGTATGAAATCCCCGAGTCATAGATTCATAAATTCTTTCGGGAAAGTGAAAAACTATCCTTTTTTAAATGTGCGACGGATTGGACCATAATCTTTATTTCAAATCGAATTTCCTCAACAAGTGTGCAATTTATTAATCCGAGAGTATTGGACTCATGAAGGATGTCAAAGCACAATATTTGAATCCGCCACTTAATATTCATGACTAGCAGCTGCTCTCAACAATATGATGCATACTCGATTGTGTCACGTTCACCTGGATTTTACAATAGGTCATATGCTTTCCTATACATGCGGACATTTCAGCTTTTGCTGCTGAATGTTTATTTTTTTTCACTAGGTGATTGTTATGTATTTAATAAGGACAAGCAAATACGAAAGTTGGTACTTTTGAGATGAAGTACTAGCTTGGGGCAGCTGGGCACGTTTTTCATGTTACTTGTCTGAAAGGAAAATGTCTGAAAGTAACGTTTCATGCATTTTTTTAATGAAATATGATGCGGAACATTGTGAAATTGAGACCTTTATACTGCGACTTACTATCACGTTTAGAGCCTTTTTGCCACATTGTAACAATATTCCTCGACTGAATCTTTATAGATGCCTCGTAGGTATGACATGTCACAACTGCGCAAGCATATGGAGTGAGGATATTTCCCCAAATTCTTCTGCGCATCCGATTTGGTTACTACGTCAAATCCAGGCAAAAATCATCCAGAGAATCCGCGTCTTCGAACATGGAAGATCAAAGAGAAAAACTTTTTAAGGGGTTCTTTTGTGACTAGAAGGAGCTTACAATGCATCTGCATTAATTAAACGGCTGATGGATATTCTTGATCTCATTGAACGTATGCACCACAGCCGACAACGGTCTCCGGTCTCTGTAAGAACCGGGAGGTTTTGGCCAACTTGTCCAAAATATCAGCGAAATCTCGTGATCGCTAAAAATTCCTTTGAAAACCATTGTCCAGTTTCAATATCGGGATGGAAGTTCTTATGTAGTAGTTTCTTCTTTTTTCGTGTTTGTGACGTTTATTTATTTGACATGTGTGCAAAAGAGCTACCCAGTCTTTGAACGAATGTGCCCTTGCGTAGTATAGATATTACTGCATGATTCAAAATACATGTGGAATGTAAAACTATCGGGATAATGACATCCGGTGTGTGCAGATAACAATTTAAATCTCTAAAGCCGTATTTAATTCACTCGTATCCTTCGTATTCTTCTCCTCCCTTTATTTTTTTTTCTTTTTTGAGTCCTCATTCTCTTTATCTATCTTCTTCTTTCTATTTCCTCTCCTTGCTGTTATTGTCTTGAATATATGCGTCTAACTTGCTCGAATGCAGTTAACGCAATCAATGAGTCAACCATCAATCTCTTTAGAAATGTGTGTAACTTGACGCATACGCCATGCAGTATCCTGACCGCATCTAACGTAAAGTGACGCATTTCTTGCAATTTAAGTCCATACATTGATTGAACTGCCGCAAGCGCAACCTGTGTTTCACGCACATAAGCATAGGAACGTAGAAGACCTACTGTAATGTGTAATTACTCAATTTAAAGATCATTGACGATATTAGCATCACTTCTATAACTTCACAGACAAGCAGCGAAGAATAAAATGGTACCAAAGGCGAAGCTGTCTACGACAGCGACGGCTGGCACATCGACGCCAAATGACAAACACGATGTCTACCAGCCCCTGACGACCAGACCGACCAGCGACTGCTACACTGGGCTGGACGTTCCAGCGCAAGATCAGGGCAACAGCTACGAAAACTCGATTACACCTGGCGGGGCGCACTCCGGGGTCTCGGTGATGGGTATGGAGATGGAGCCGGTATATGAAGAAGCGCGTCCAACAGACAGCTCGGACTGTTTCTATGAGCCTGTTTGCACCGGAGAGGATAGGGCGGTCCAATGCGCGCGAGATCGCGCTATCACCGCGGTGTAAACGGTACAGCATCGTTTCCGTCCGCCAACAGCGAGCCACGGTGAACGAAAGATAGTGCGCTAGATCGCGCTAACTCTTGCAGTGTAAACGAGGAGCTGCGACAGCGCGCCGGAAATTAACGTTATATTCCCTTTTTTTGATGTAATCATGAAAAACCAATAATTTAGAAAGTAATGCTGGATCTGACTTGACTCAACGAAACTAGATCGGTAGTTAGCACAGGATCATTATATAAGTCCGTCCTGGCATGCGAAATCTTTGACGTAAGGTAAAATTTAAACAAAATACCGTACACTCAAAGGAATACGTTAAACGTTCAACTTTTTAATGTATTTCATTTAAAGTGCATAGCAGGCGGTCAGTCGGCATGTTGCGAATTTTTCGGAAGGCGAGGAATGCTAATCAATATTGCACACACATTTTTCTTTGAGTTAGAGTGAAATATTGTGGATCAAATTATGTACTTCCGTACTTATTATTGCTTATTTGTATTACTGTTTATTATGAACAAACTGGGATGGCATTTACATGTTTGTTTGTTTTTCCGCATACCACTGATCTAAGACAAAAAAAATATTTGAATTAAATAATGCGTTTCACTACAAACTGATTTGTATGCACATCGACCCCGCATTAATTTAACTCACTTTATTATGTAAATCGATTTTGATTCAAGAATTGGACTCATGTGCACATAAGTTTGTGCATCATACTTGTTCATGATATGGCAACTATTATCTTTGTTTCCATAGTAACCATATACGTGCTATTTTTATCCAATAATTTGAAAAATATTATGTAGCCGCTGGACGAAGAATAGTTTTCACTTTGATGCCAATCTATACGTGTAATCTAAAGTATGGTAATGTATGCAATAGTTTGTGTTCAATGTTTAAAGATATGGCGCCCACTTCCAAAAGCCATGCATTATGTTTGTACATTATGCTACACATATCCATGCAGTGATAGTTTCATATGCACACTTTTTGTATCCAAGGATCATGTAATTCTCGTTTAGATCGAACAAAAAGCAGTATTTATTTTCAAAAGTGAATACAAATATATGTTAATGCATCAAGCTGTATATATATATATATATATATATATATATATATATATATATATATCCCATGGAAGCATAACGTGTAATATATATATATATATATATATATTTAGACACATATATTAATATGCATTAAAATAGTCTTATATAACCCTGATCTAAAACAATTGACGTCCCTTGACCGTATGTTGTTTAGATATTACCTCAATTTGAGTTCTAAAGTTTGGCGTTATTTTGTTTCAAAAGTGTCAATGTTTTAATGTCTAGTACGTTAATAGTAATTTGCATGATATCCCACGAATACAAGAAAGGGAACGTTTTATATAGAAAATTTAAAAATAGTACAATGCGTACAAAACACAATGACGATACTGCGTCATGATAGACTTGACATTTTCCGGTTAATAACTAAAATAACTTGTTACGTGTGGGGTTTTTGCACAAACTTCCATCTGTTTTGGTTAATATTTTTTCTACGTTTAATTCCTCTTAATACTTTTACGGCATGTACGGAATGAAGTAAAGGAAAAAGATATATTCAGAAAAAAGAAAGCGCCTCACTAGACGGAGGAGAAACGGAAAAGGAAATAAAAAGAAATACAGTAAAGGATGCTTTTAGCGACCATTCATAGAAAGACCACCAGTCTGTAGAAAACACATTTGTTATATTTCCACAACGTTTGTTATTGGAACTTAAATTGTTTTAAGATGCATTTGATCGTATTGTATTGGTGTATCATGCTTAAAATATAACGCGTCAAGATGTGACAAAGTAGTAGACATGTGCATGTCGAATGAAAGCAATTAAAAAATCTCGGTGGGTCTTATCAGTATTGCTGATTAATGATGCTGATCTTACGGGGGAGTTGGGGAGAGGGGGAGAGTGGGGGAGAGGAACATGAGGAAAGAGACAGGGGAAGAGATAAAAAAAAAAAAAGAGGGAGGGCGGAAGAGAGAGAGAGAGAGAGAGAAATAGAGCAAGAGAGAGAGGAAGAGAGAAGAATAGAGGTTGAGAAAGAGAGAGGTTGAGAAAGAGAGAGAGGGGGAGGGAGAGAAAGAGAGAGAGAGAGAGAGAGAGAGAAAGATAGAGAGAGAGAGAGATTGGGTTAGGGTTAAGTTAAAATTTTATTCACCTCGTTCAAACAACACTCTAATAATGGTAACTATAAAGCTTGTATTTGGCGAATTTCAACAGTTTCAGAGTGTGTTCAGAGTGTGTTCCACACATTAAAACTGAATCACGAAAAACAGGTGAATTTAATTACGCGTCAACATGGGAAAATTTTAAATGCATTACGATAATGGATTATTGCAGGGAAGCCCACGCCATGGTTTTCTCCAATCCTCTGAAGAAAGATGGCTTTATCACAAACATTCATTAAAAACAAAAGCCACGCGGTACACAGTTTGAAAGAAGCGCATATGGTACACATAATTATGTAAACAACTCTCAAAAGAAATAGTCAAATTGCTCGAAGGTGTGTTGCTTGTTGGATTATAATTCAATATCCAGGCTAATCTAGTTGTATACCCTTAGGTTTTATATTTACATATTTCGTAACATGGCAGGAAAATCAAATTCATACAAGGGGAAAACGTTATACATGTATATGCTATAATCGTGTTGCTTTGTTGGGCAAGCAGATAACAAAAGAATATGCGCCATCCTCATGATGATTCCTGTAATGATACAATTATTTTATATATCTATTTATTTATTCATTAAGCTTTTTTCTTAACTTTTTCCCGACCAGTAAGCACGGCACTGTTCTCCCTGGAGGCCCTGTGTACAAATAACACAATAATGCAGAGTGACATGAATATAGATTACACAAACAAATGCTGTAAACCAAAATGCAACACAGATCAACTGATGTGAAACATAACAAAAGAAAAAGGTGGACCGATGCTTCCACATGTATCACATAAGCGAAACCTCTTAAATTGGTGATTGGAATAATATGACTGATACTAAATATTTATACTTCGATCTTGAATCGAGTTGGTCAAACTCTGTGTATAAATGAAGAGCAGCTGCTATGAACCATATAGTGTTCTACTGCCATCTTCGAAGGAATAGAGCCAGCTTGGAATCCAGGAATAAATTATTCCTGGATAGCTGTGTTCATTATGGGCCATAGTGAATACTACAGTTACCATCGTATTTGTGGCGGATAAGATATGACGACCGTCGATACAAGAGATTTGTTCTCTCAGAGACATTGGTTTACCTACTAGCAAATCATGGATGCATCCGTGGGGAAAACAGCTTTAGTCTATCTGATGCTGCTTTGTTTGGCATCACCAGCTGAAGTTCCATTTGGGAATGTCACAGGTAGAGTAGATGAGTATATTACCGGTCATTAAAACGAATGATCGTCAGTATTCTTGCTTTTCCTGCCGTGATATATATATATGTATATATATATATATATATATATATATATATATATATATATATATATATATATATATGACTCATGTGATCGTAGAGACGGTGATTATGACGGTGTTTACTCGCTGCATGTGTATCCTTTCATTCAGTGCCCACAGTCGCCCAGTCTGTATGCCAATGCACTAACGACATGCACGGAGCATGTATAAGCTCGATCAACAGATGGCGCGATAACACAGTTCAATTCGGCACACATTGAGTCACTCAAATACGGATATCGCATAAACCATTATCGCATTACACCATGGCCGGGCAATGCACTGAATAAATACTACTAGACTGCTCACTGGGATTTTTTCATGAAGCTGTTTTGGTTGATGGATGTACAGACATTTTACAGTGTGCCCGGAACAACAATAGAAGCAGAAGCACATGGTGGACATGGTGGAATGTTCTTTGACTACCTTCTCAGAGCTAAATAGCTGTTGCCATATTTGCATGATAATAAATTGAAATGTGGTCGACTATCTAATGAATTCCCATTTTACTCTGTGAGTTTAGGAATTGACCTGAGGTCATTTACTAAAAGCAATAATCTGCTCACGCGCAATTACAATTACGAAATGGCTTATTGAAGAAGGGTCAAACGTAGTTTGGTAACTCCGTAGAAAAAGTAATCGCCTTCCATCACTTTTTACAAGCATTAAGAGGAAATCCAAAGATCTTATTTACAGCATTTGCCTTGCTTCATGTCATATGTTTGCTCATGTATTTTCTTGTCTTGATGTCTAAAACCTCCATGATTTCTACGTCCGATATCAAACTCTCTCTCTCTCTCTCTCTCTCTCTTTTTCTCTCTTCTTTTTCTCTCTCTGCACTCTCTCACCGTCTTTTTCTATCTTTTTTTTCTCTCTCACCGTATTCTCCCTCCCTCTATATCTTCTCTTTCTCTCTTTTTCTTTCTTTCTTTCTCTCTCTCTCTCTCTCTCTCTCTCTCTCTCTCTCTCTCTCTTTCTCTTTATCTCCCTCTATAAATCTCACTCTTTCTCTGTGTCTGTCTGTCTGTCTGTCTCTTTTTTTCTCTCTATCTTTCTTTCTCCCCCCACCCCTCTCTCTCCTTCTCTCCCTTTCTCTCTGTCTTCTCTATCTATATCCCTCTATATCTGTCTATCTCTTTCTCTCGCTCTGTCTTTCTCTATCTCCCTCTCTATCTGTCTGTCTGTCTCTCTCTCTCTCTCTCCCGTTCTCTCTGTCTTTCTCTATCTCCCTCTCTATCTGTCTATCTCTTTCTCTCTCTCTCTTTCTGTCTCTCTGTTTCTCCTTTTTTTTCTCTCTCTCTCTCTCTCTCTCGTTGTCTTTCTCTTTATCTCCTTCGCTCTCGCTCCCCCCCCCCCCTCTCTCTCCCTCTCACTCTGTTTTGGTTCTCTATTGATCAATTTATTTTTAATGACCTTTAAACATTTCTGACTCGTAATTGTTAAAGCATGCATTATCATATCGTAGTATGTAATTTTGTTTACTCTCTCTCTCTCTCTCTCTCTCTCTCTCTCTCTCTCTCTCTCTTTTACTGTTTCTCTGTCAGTCTTCGACTGTCTCCTTTCACATCAATACAAGAAACACTCTTTGAATCTCGACCTGTCGACAGATAATATTTAACCCATTTATGTTCATTATACCTCTTTTGTTTTAACCCCCTCCTTATCTGGTTATAATAGTCATTATGGTAAAATTAGTAGGGGCAGCAGCATCTTGCAATGCTACAATTATCCTCGCGGCAGGATCATGTGACAATCGGGTCGGTCATCGCTAAGGCAACAAGGACATAACAAAGCTAATTCAAGTGAACGAAACCCGAGTGATGATTTGTCAGCAAACATTTAATACATACGACTGATTTGAAAAACAGAAGATATATTTCCAAAATGCGATAAATCCACATTCATAGTCATTAATTTATTCAACTTTTCGCAGCGTTCGCGATGCAAGGGTTGTGTTATGACTTGCAATTTGACAGGCCTACGCTCGCAACAGCTCGTATAATGACAGGGATGTGATAAGATCAGGCACATATTGATTAATGACCCAATAATTGGTGACCGCCACCCAAACTTACTCAAAATGGTTGAATATGAAGTTGGATTTGTTTGTAGATTCCCTTTACTGGTCGGTCTCCTACGTGTGTATGTCGGTTCATATTGTAATGTATTTATGTACAAATGTGTAATGCTAACATACCAAACGCCCTCTATCGAGAATGGCTAATAAAAGACTCACTTGTCATCCAGAGATCAACGAAGCAAGTCGCAACCGTGTTATCTGTCGTCGTGTTTATCTGTATGTGCTCGTCACAATTAATGTAGTCGATACTTTACATGGTGTCAGAAGTGAAAGATCATGTCAGGGTTAAAGCCACCAGGACCCCTATCGCTCAACGGGAATGTGGCCAAGAACTGGAAAGATTGGATAAGGGCTTTTGAGCTCTATGAGACCGCCACCGAACTGACGTCGAAACCCGAAAGCATACGGTGTGCCACGTTTCTCCACGTGGCAGGGACAGCCGCCCAGCAAATTTTTGAGACATTTCGTTTCGCAACGGGAGAAACGGACAAGATACTGCCGCTGAAGTCAAGATTCCGTCAATATTGTGAACCAAAGAAGAATGTCACGGTAACTCGATACATATTTAACACACGCAACCAGCACACGGGGGAGACTTTCTCCAACTACCTAACTGAACTGCGAGCCCTAGCAAAGGATTGCGACTTCGGTGAACTTGAAGAGTCCCTACTTAAGGACAGGATCGTGTGCGGTATCAGTAACCAAGCTCTACGCGAAAAGCTACTACAATGTGATGGACTCACACTGCCCAAATGTGTCGACCTCTGCACCATTACTGAAGCCTCGGCGGAGCAGATGAGGAAAATAGCCCCCAAAACCAGCGCAACGGACGAGCCCATCGATGCGATTAGACGAGAGGGCAACGCCCAGCCGCAACGAGGTCGAGGGAGAGAAACATACGGCGGGCCCCCCAGATACCAACGCCAACCACGGGATGACGCGCCCATTTGCCCATGGTGCACATACGTGCATAAAACAGCAATCTGCCCCGCCAAAGACATGCAATGCCATTCATGTGGGGAATATGGACATTTCTCTGCGTCGCGCCGGTGCTCGAGGACCAGGGAGACAGATGACCGACCACGAGCGCGACAACGCGATCGCCAGCATACGCAGTCGAGAGCCATTCACGGGAATCGACAAGTCCGCGACATCGAAGCGACGATGAGCAGCGCGGAGATGCCCAGCCAACAGCCAATGTACGATGACGGCGATTCCTTCTTCATCGACGCCCTGTTTGACGTCGACGGATTGGACCCCGCCAAGGAGTGGGGACAAACGTGCTCCATAAACAATGTAAACATTGACTTCAAACTAGACTCTGGAGCTCAAGTAGACATTCTACCCGAGTATATTTTTAAGAAAACGGGCCTTCCATTGGACAAGAGTTGTGTCACGTTAAGATCATACTCGGGACACGTAATCAAGCCAGTGGGTCAAACGAATGGTAGTGTAAAAATGGGTAAGACAACTTATGATGTTACATTTCAAGTCGTACATGGTGATGTTAAGCCCATACTTGGCAAACAAACGTGTGAAAGGCTAGGCCTTCTTGTAAGACATGAGCTGGTGAATGCGATAAATGCTGGCGAGACACTGTCGCCCCACCCTGGCGAATCAGGGAGCGCAGCATTGCGGCACGCGACACAGCATACTCTCAGTGATGCATGCTCTGAGAAGCCAGGGCTGGCACCCCACCCTGGTGATGCGGATTTTGCACAAATCCACCATACGGGCCGATCCCGACAGGAAGATATGCAAGCTGCGCATGCGCGTGCGCAGTCGCAAAACAGCGAGCAGACAGAACATGACCCCAAAGCATTCGAATCATACATTTTGAGTGAACACAGCGATCTGTTCGAAGGGCTGGGGAGTCTGCATGGTCATAAATACAAAATCGAGATTCGAAATGACGTGCAGCCAAAGCAAAATCCGCCCCGTACAATCCCTTACAAGCTGAGGGAGAAAGTCAAGGATGAGCTGCAGCGAATGCAAAATATGGGAGTGATAAAGCCCGTAAACGAGCCCACCGACTGGGTGAACTCAATGACAATCGTTCGCAAGCCCAACGGGGCAGTCCGAGTATGCCTTGACCCGCGTGACCTCAATGAGGCCATCCGCCGAGAGCATTTCCCAATGCGCACTTTCGAAGATATTGCAGCTCGAATGCCGAAAGCGAGATATTTCTCCAAATTCGATGCGACCAGTGGCTACTGGCAACTCCCACTAGATGAGGAGAGCTCCGCGCTAACGACGTTCAATACACCCTTCGGAAGGTACCGCTATCTTGTACTGCCATTCGGCATCTCATCTGCGAGTGAGATATGGCAGCGAGCGATGGAAATCGAATTCGGTGATTTGGAGGGGGTAGAGATCGTCGTCGATGACATCCTCATTTGGGGAGAGACCGTAGCTCAGCACGATGCCAGGGTGAAAGCCCTACTCGCACGCGTAAAAGCATGCGGCTTGAAATTGAATGCGAAGAAATCGGTAATACGGTCTGATCACGTAGAATACGTAGGACACGTGCTCTCCCGAGAGGGTGTGTCACCAAGCCCCTCACGACTGGAGAGCGTCCTGCAAATGCCATATCCGTCAAACAAAACTGAAGTTCAAACATTTCTAGGCATGGTGACATACCTGGGGAAGTTCATCCCCAATCTGTCTGAACTCACCGCACCCTTGAGACAGCTCATGGAAAAGGGTGTGGCATGGCACTTTGACCAAAAGCATAGACACGCTGTCGATGGACTGAAACGCGCCCTCACCGCCCCACCCGTCCTTAAACTGTACAATGTGAACGCGCCCGTGGTTGTCGCCACGGACGCATCGAACAATGGATTCGGCGCTGTCCTTATCCAAGATGATAGACCCGTAGCATATGCGTCGCGCAGTGTGAACGCAGCTGAGCGTAAATACGCAACCATAGAGAAAGAGCTGTGTGCAATACTGTACGCTTGTCGGAAATTCCACGACTACATCCTAGGCCAGCGCATAGTCGTCCAAACAGACCACAAGCCATTAAAAGGCCTCCTTGCAAAGCCACTGCATAAGCTCAGCCCTCGGCTACAGCGCATGCGAATGCACCTGCTGAGATACGACATAGAAATATCGTGGAAACCCGGCCGAGAAATGTTCGTGCCAGATGCACTTAGCCGGCTAATAAATCAACCAAGCCAGGACAGCGCGCCTGCCTCTGAGTTTGACGACCGCATGGAAGTGAATTCCATCGCGGGTGAACTGCCGGTGTCCGAGCGAAGACTACAGCAAATACAGCGAGAGACCGAGAATGATCCCACACTGCAGCGACTGCGCGGTCAGATAGAAAATGGCTGGCCAGACGACAAGAAATCAATACCTGAGGATTTAGTGCCCTACTTCCACTTTCGAGACGAACTCGTACACGTGGATGGCATCATATTCAGGGACAACAGGATTGTTGTTCCGCGAGCAATGCAGCGCGAGATGCTAGACAAGATTCACGAGTCGCACCTGGGGATCGTGAAACTCAAACAACGAGCTCGCACAATCCTGTTCTGGCCGGGCATAAATAGCCAAATCGAAGATGTGGTGACAAAATGCACCACATGCCAGGCCTACAAACGAGCGCAGCCAGCCTCCCCCCTTCTCCCTCACCCAATGCCAGATAGGCCTTGGTCGAAAGTCGGTGTAGACATATTCCACTTGGATGGGGAGAACTACCTCCTATTCGTCGACTACTACTCGAAGTTCCCCGAAGTGGAGCAACTCGAAGATATAACGTCGCACAGCGTTATAGAAAGAATGAAAAACGTGTTCGCACGGAACGGGATCCCCGACTGCCTAGTCACTGACAACGGGCGACAATTTGTCTCTGCCCAGTTTAAGGAATTCGAAGAGTCGTGGGAGTTTGACCACGTAACGTCTAGCCCTAATTTCCCCCAAAGCAATGGTCAGGCCGAACGTCAAGTGCAAACCGTGAAAACCCTAATGAAAAAAGCGAAACGCAGTGGGAGGGACCCTCAATACGCGCTGTTGGAGTATCGAAATACTCCCATTGACGGAACGGATGGCTATGCCCCAGCCGAAATGCTCAACAGCCGGCTACTAAAAAGTAAGCTGCCCGCACACGTCCGACTCCTCAAACCCCATGCCGCACCGCCCATGCGCGCGAACCTCGAAGCCCGCCAACAAAAACAGAAGTCATACTTTGACACAGGGCGACCGACTCAAACGTCACGTGATCTCCAACCCGAGGAACACGTGATGTACCGCGCGGCCGACGCCCACTGGCGACCCGGCATCATCTCCCACAAACATGCAGCCCCTCGGAGCTATGTCCTCACAACATCGCACGGCGAGATACGGCGAAACCGCACACATATTCGCGCAGCTCCAGCCCGTGTGGCTGAAGACAAAAACACACAGCCACGTGGTGATTCGGACGCAGAACACGAGCATCAGCACATGCGCACTGACACCCAAAACCCGGGCACTGACAACGTGTCTCCGACGCTCGCCCCCGCTGCGCATCCAGCATCTCATGTCACAAGGAGTGGTAGAGTCTCAAAACCACCTAATAGGCTAGAGTATAATTGAAAATGCTGTGTGTATTCAGGATGTACTGTAAGCCAAACGAAATGTGTGAACTCAGTCCGAGAAGATTGTATTGTACTAGAACATGTACATGTATAACAGGCTCGACACGTTGTAACTATATGAACTATCACCTAATTCACATCGTTATAGCCAGTGTTAAATGCTCAACATCAAGTGCGTAGTAGATTTAATGGGCGAATATATGATAACAATGATAATCAAAAAAAAAATAGAAACATAAGCATATTGCTTACTCATCGTCTTGTTATTATAAATCCCATATATGCCCATATCATTTCTCTTCGTATAATTCCGTATAAGCGATGATGATAAGATATTAAAATGACACAGTATCATATTTTATTCGTATTAAGTAATGTAGCATAACACAGAAATTGCTAAGATATCAATATGAACGGTTGAGGTAACAGTTATCAAGGCATAATAATGCGTCAATGTAGATAAATCCCAAAACAATCCTACATTATTCAATCTGGGCATATATCGTTAATGATATAGCCATATGTACATCGTACACTGGTAATGGCCTCTATTTCAAATAACCTCCTTCATAATTAGACACATCGTAGTCGACATTCTGTAAACATTAAGAAAACAATATATTAAGCGATTTAGGAGAAAGAAATTTCTGCTATACAAATACATATTGTATATGACTATGGTTTAGATAACCCTCTCAACAGCTTACATGAAATCGGAGATATTGTCACGTGTAGTAGGTCCAGCAAAACTGTATCCTCATCTCCGCTTACATTTATAATGGGGAGATGTAATGTATTTATGTACAAATGTGTAATGCTAACATACCAAACGCCCTCTATCGAGAATGGCTAATAAAAGACTCACTTGTCATCCAGAGATCAACGAAGCAAGTCGCAACCGTGTTATCTGTCGTCGTGTTTATCTGTATGTGCTCGTCACAATTAATGTAGTCGATACTTTACAATATAATGTATAGATTATGCATGATTTCGTAATTTGGTGAAAGTATGAATGAATGAATAGACAATACGAATAAATAAACGAAATGAAGAAAAACAGCAATTGACATAATTATCAAAAGTTTTCACAAGTACAAAGAGTATAGAGGATTTCGTTAAAACGGGGTACTTAGTAATAATAATGATAATACCTAGAATTTATACAGCGCACTTTCCATCTGAATTAGATGCTTAAAGCACTTCGGAGCAAATTAAGGAGAAACATGCTTGGTTGTATGTCAAAAAGCACCATTATACAGGTAAGCCTTTAGGCTGAATTTGATGGTGGTCAGGGTTTTCAAACACTGTGGAAGAGAATTCCACATGGTTGGCCCTGCATGAGTAAAGGCCCGTTCTGCCCACGATTTCTTTTAAACGGGGACTTGCAAAAGACCAGATGTGGAGGATCTTAAGGTTCGTGAAGGTTGGTAGTTGTGAATCAAAGATTTATTGTAACTGGGGGATTAATTACTTTAATTCAATCAGTAATTTTATTCAGCAATTCATTCAGTAACCCATTACTTTAGAATAAGAATGATCAGAAGCTCAGATGAATCAATTCTAACTCTTTTCCACATCTAGGTGTTTCTCTTGTTGGCGGATCTGGACCACATGAGGGCACTGTTCAGCTTGTTGTTGTATCTGATGATGGCAGTCAACCTCCATGGGTAACAGTGTATATGGCTTACTTCTATCTCACCCTGTGGTCAACGCTATTTGCAGGACTCTTGGATACCCCAGAGTGAACCGAATTTTCTACCTCCCTCCATATCTGACAGATGTTCCCGAGCAGCCTAACTTTGAAATAGATTGTCCCCAGGGTAAATTGCCATTTCGTCCAATGTCATTACTTTTATTAGCCATTTGGTCTACATTCATTTCGTCTAATACCATTTCGCCCATCAACACTTCGTATACCGTCCAGTTTGTCCATTCATCGTTTTGTCCAATAACCATTTCGTCTAATAACCAGTTGGTCTATAACCAATTCGTCTACAACAATTTCGTATACCAACCATTTGGTCTAAACCCTTTTTGTCTAATGCCAAATCGCCCATGAAGCAGTTCGTCCATCAACCATTAGGACCAACGATCAGTTCGTCTACCAACCAAAATCGTCAAATAACCTTTTCGTCCAATTCCCAAGTCGTCCAAAAGCAATGTAGTCTGGTAGCCATTCGGTCCGATAGCCATTTCGTCTTAAGTATAAATGATGTGGATAATCACTGCGTGTCTGGAGAGTAATGTGTACAATAAAGTCGCGATCCCGAAAAAAAACCCCCAAAAACACCGCATCACCTTGTTTTTTTTTTTTTTTAGTACGATACGCATTTACATTCACCTACGTGCATTATGTGAATAAATCCGCGCGTGGCACGCCGGTCGCGGACGCGGCGCGTTCTCGTCGCGTCGAAAAAAAAAAAAAATCTGCAAGTATGTTCTGCAGCATAGTAGACCAGTATGCTTAGCAGACGAAATGAATATTAGACGAAATGGGGATTAGTCAAAATGGCAATTGGATCTATTGGTTTAAATTTTAATTTAATTTATTAACAACAACAACAATAGTGTCAAGGACGGTGTTGGGGGTAAGGGTGATTGTAGAGGGGTGCTGGGGGTTAGGGTGATAGTGAAGGGGTGTGGGTTCCTACAGGTCTCGCACCAGACTAGGGCACTCACGCAGACTCACGCAGACTAAAGACCAGTCCTCACACCAATATCCAGGGACGCTGACGACGCTGCCGGGGGAAGCAGAGAAGTCTTTTATTACATTAAGAATCATCATCAGAGATCAATGAGAACATATGAATATACAAATGATGAACGAAAGTGTGATTTGAAGATACAGTCATCGTTTCGAGCTACAATGAACTTTTAAATTTAGATCACAAGCCATGAATGGGTGTACATCACTGAAATACCTATAACGATGGTTGCCATAGTAACACACGCTAGAAAATCGCATTGTCCCCTTTCAAACTCTCAACATGAAAGCAGCATTCTGTTAATGCTAATACTAATAGTATCATAACGAACACTTAAAGGCATGTAAAATAACAAATCAACATATCACTGAACAAGATCACTGCTCCTACAGAGCTGTGTATGAACATTGCATCCAATCTAACTCTCAATCTTATCTCCAATCAATTGCTCAACTCCTTATGAAGGCTAGACAATTATCATCTTTCAGTATTTGCTTTCTTTAAAAAAATTACATCAGCTAAATCTAGTACCCAAAACATTCAGTTCAGAAGTTATAGATCGTATGATGCTGAAGTATTCAATGTTGACCTCGCCTTGATAACTTTGAAAAGTGTTTACGATAATCATGATGTGAACAAATGTTACTCCACTTTTTGTGATATATTTAAAAGAGTGTGTGTTAAACATGCAACCACGGTGCGAAAGAATCGTTCGAGTAAACGGTCTGCAAAAAAAAGAAGCCATGGCTAACCAAGGGTGTTTTGAAATCAATACGTCAAAACATAAACTATACTCAAATGTGTCATCATCAAATCACGATGACGCCATTGTGAAACGTTTTAAGAGGTATCGGAATGTTCTTACAGCTGTGTTAAGGAATGCAAAAAGGACTTACTACAGTACCATATTGGATGAAAATATAAATAATACTTAAAAAACATGAAATGTCATGAACTTATAATTACATGGTACAGATAAGTGATCAATGTAAATAGTACACCTTCCACTATGACATTGCAAAAGTATTCAATATTTTTTTTTTCGTTGAGGTAGGCCCAAACTTAGCTAATGCACTTCCGGCAGGAGGATGCGAGTTTGCTGATTTATGGGAAAATAGTCCCAGTAAATCTTTTTATTTGAATCCCGTTACACAAACAGAAGTATTAAATCATCTGTTAGCTTTAGATGGAAAAAAAAATAGCTTCTGGGCTCGATGACATACCAGTGAGGTTTGTGAAAGATGGTGCCTAATTGTTGTCAAAGCCATTAGTATATAATAATAATCTCTTTTTAGAATCTGGTAAATATCCTGATTAACTGAAGATTGCAAAAGTGACACCAATCTACAAAAAGGGACCCAAAGACCAACCTGGTAACTATAGACCTATTTTTGTTTTACCTCTATTAAGAAAAATATTTGAAAAAGCTGTGATTAATCGTTTGAGCGATTTTCTTGAAATCAATTCATTGTTATATAATCACCAATATGGTTCTCGGAAACAGTACAGTACCAAGCTATTACTAGTAAATCTGAGTAATACACTGATAAGATATTTAGATGAAGGTCGAATTACAATTGGTATTTTCATTGATTTTCAGAAAGCTTTTGATACGATAAACTATGAAATTTTATTTCGTTAGCTTTCTCATTATTAGATTCGTGGCGTAGCTTTGTAATGGTTTAGGAAATATTTAAGCAACAGGTTTTAATTTGTCCAATACAAAGACACAAAGTCCCCAAATCTTCCAATTGAGTATGGAGTCCCAGAGGGTATCGTTTTGGGTCGTACCTTATTCTTTTACTATATATAAATGATTTACCATCTGTAATAGATTATTTCAACTTCAGACTTTTTGCAGATGATTCAAAACTATTACATACTTTTCCAGTTGGTCAGAAGGAAATTGATTGTGATGTTATAAATGAAATTTTTGGAAAGAATTCAAAAATGGTGTATTGCCAACAAACTCACAGTCAATCCCAGTCAGATCAATTTTATGCTTATAAGAGGTCGCAAAAGAAAGATAGAACTTTGTTGCATTCCATGAGTAGCGGGGAAAGAAATAAATCAAGTCGAAATAGCGTCATTTATCGGTGTTAAAATAGATCAACATTTATCATGGAAGGATCAGATCCGATCAGTGAATGACATAATTAGAAAAAAAGCTGGCATCATATTTCGTTTAAGACATTTTGTACATGGGCATACCTTGATGTTTTTATATCACACATTTATACAGCCGCATATCACTTATGGCATTGAAGTATGTGGAAGCAATATGAAATTGTATGTCTATATTAACTACGCAAAAAATGATAGTATGTGCCATGACATTTAGTAGGTGGAGAAACCATTCTAACCCTCTATTTCAAGAATTTAAGATTTTGAATGTGTATCAAGTACATACTCAAGCGATATTAGCATTTATGTATGATTTAGTCAACAATAATTTACCTCACTCCTTAAAAGTTCACTGTCAATTTATCAACCATGAATATTCTATTAGACAAAAAGAGAAAGGACACTATAGGCCTTACATATTTAAAACTAATCAAGGCAAATTCTCATTATCATATGAAGGTATAATTGCATGGAAAAATCTTCCTAACAGTCTAAAAGAAATTAAAAGAAAATATTAATATCAATTACCATATTCCAAATAGATGGATGTAGATTTATGTCATATATATCCCCATTTTAATTAGATGTATGTACATACATTGTTTATCATTGTAGAGAGGGTATAGACACATCCATACATCACTTTTTTTAATATTTCTTTTCTGTATGAAAAGTTTTGACAATCTAGTCTATATAGATGTAGGAAATTATATCTTGACAAATATGTTTACTATGAGGGCCAGCATTCGCCTACCACTTGTGCCATTTTTTTTTATCTTAAATAGCAACGTCTATACGTGATTGTATAAACTTAAATATCTACCAGAATTTGTGTTTTATATTTGTTGAGTATTCATATTGTTGTTGTTGTTAATAAAACCATGTCATATATCATATAACCTTACTTGACAACTACTTTAAATCATATACTGCTGTAAAAAAATAATAATAATAATGATATCGACAATAATTATAATAATGATAATAATAATAATAACATAATAATAGTAAACATCTCAAACAATCCTGATTACCTCACAAACAGGATACACAACTTGTTGACAGTTTTACAGTTTCCTGTTGACACTGAAAGCTCCATTAAATACTTCATGAGCAGCTTTTTGAAAGCAACTTTAGTTCTCATTTCCCTAAAAAAATGGGATACGATTTCACAATTTCACTCCAATACAAGATATTGAAAATTGACCTTGTGTTGTTTTACACAAAGGTGTCCCTGATCTTTTCCTCGAGTGGCATACCTGTGATCTATCACTTGACAATATTCTATTAGAGCATGTAGAGTCTGAGGAAGGTTGTTATTAACGAAATATTTAACGTGTGGAACAAAGGTCTTGAAGGAGTTCTCAAAAAGGTGATTGCTCTCATTACCATGTTTTAGGCATACAATATGCATTTTAAGTTAGTCTCATACATGTAGGTATTCCTCCACACTTCAATGCCATATGAGAGGTGTGGCTGCGGGACAAAATGCACGAGTTTGAACAAAATACTAACCGTTTTACGAACATTTTTATTAACTATTTTGAGCACCGTTAACGTTCATGGATCGTCTTCTACTTCTTTTCAACATATAACTAGTTTTCTTTAGGTAAATGTGACCTTGTTAGCATAATTCCATGTTTGGACCTTTTCCATATGCGGTCTGTGGTCAGAGATCAAATCGTATTTCCCGCACGCGCGCTCTCCGCGGCGGGGCATTTAAACCATCGGTCGGCATTTCGCTGAAATCCTGCAGCCGCTAGAATATTAGCAAATCTGCATTTATTTAAGCAGGGGACCGCACATTTATGCTTTCGGTTCTTAATTTCCCCTCTGACTTTTGGCAAAAAAAAAATATTCACATAAAGGTATGTCACAACATTATGCTTCGGTTTATTCAGAAAAACCTTGTCTTTACTTTGATTCATCTCGTATGATGTAATATATGATGACCTTAACATAAAACGCTTTCATTTAATTATCCCCCGGAGGTATGATGAATGGACCTTTATTTCTTTATTCTTTTTTTGTTTCATTATTGTTCAAATATTGTCTATTTATAATGATCGGCAGATACATTTTCATTTGTATTTTAAGTCAAGCAAGAATGAAATACTTTAAATCAAATCAATTGATGCCGTCACTGTAAAGTTGATGTATTTTACAGCTATCAAAATTTTTCTCGCCTGCCCCCAATCTCTCCTGATTATGCTAAACGTACTACAGACATAATAGATGACACCACTGTTATTGGATGTCCTGCATACCTACATGATCATGACCATCGACGTGCAGTGAAATGTCACACCGGTAAGTCATCCACTTTTGATTTTCGTTGATTTATGTGTGTGGGGGTAATTAGACGAATAGACAAATAAAAATGGCAATATTTTGATTTAAGTGCATAAATGATTATTAATTTTAATGCAAGAGAGTCCACACCTTAGTTGTGTAGAGGAGCCAGGATAAAATAAAGAATAATTACACACTGATATTCAAACATGCCCCTGTTAAATATGTTAGCTATCCTATAAATGTTTACAAACCTGTTTACGGACTTCTATGAACACAAACCTTAATCTTCAGAGTTAAACATCCCCGTCCAGCTACTTGTAAAATATTGTTCTGATTGTTAACGTAGGGAGGGGGGGGGGGGGGGGGGGGGGGGGGGGCGGGGGGGGGGGGGGTATGAGTATGGAGTGGGTTGTGAGGGTTTTGACTGTACAGGTTATGTTTGTTCGAATATAATGAAAATATTCGATATAAATTTTGCAATAAATCTCTATGTGTAATGCCGAAAAAAAGCGGGGTAGCAATTATAAAAGAAACACTTCTCCCTTTTTAGTAAAAGTAAGTAAGCCGGGGATTTATGCTTGGCAAGTTACAAAGTTACGAAAATGATTATAACTGCATTTTAGTGGTGACCCTTCCCGGTTCACAACATGAAAAACACAAAAACATTAATAACTAAACTTGTTGAAGGTTAAATAACTTTACTTTGACATGTTTTCTTCATTTTCACTATATCAGGACGATAACAATCATGTGTTTTATATGATTGCTTACCAAAACAGAAAAGAAAATATCCAAACAAAAAAAAAATCAAGGATTAAAGTTTTAATAGATGGTACATGTATAACCCTTTCTTAATTTGGCCTATACTTACACGTATTTCAGACACTGGATACCTGGGGGTGCTTCAGGGACAAGCAGGCCGCCCGCCCATTGGCCGCCAGCCCGTGTCCCTCCCGGCCCCGAACTCTAATTATTCCTGCATAGATAGAGACAACATGACGACGGAGAGCTGCCTAGAGTACTCAGGGACGCTCAACGGACGTGACGTCACCATTACGTATGCCTGGGGTCAGAGCAGGTATCGAATGCACCTGGCTTCAACAAAACAAAGCTGGAAGATCCGTACCCGAACAGGTACTATGACTGTGACTCACCATGCAGTGGTGACTGAACCTACTCCACTTGTGGTGGTCTAGACCACATAGCAGCTTTCAATAGTAAGTGTTTGCCAAAATGTTGCTCCATCTCCAGTATGTCACTGTAAAGATAATGGGTAGCAGTCATGTTGTCATGTCAACAGGACCCAGTATATGTGTTGTTCTGCCATTGGCATTGGTCATAATCTTCTTTGATAACCAGGACAGAGTCGTTTCAAAATTTATGAAATCATTAATATTTAAAAAAAAAGAGCTTGGTGATGAAGGCAGAATAGTTAAATTAGTATAATTATTAATTGGGCTAATGTTGTGTATGTTCGTGTGCGTGTGTGTCTGTCTGTTTATTTGATTCAGCGTTAGCAAATTTGTGAATCTCAGCTCTCAACATGAAGTCTTATCTTCAACTGATATTGTTGGCGAGGAAAGCAAAAGTAAATGGGGACACTAGTGGAGAAGCTTGTTTTGATCGAGAGGTTTATGTGTTCATTAATTTGTATACATTTTTCACGAATAGGATGAATGACCCTGATCAGCTAGAAGTTGTTTTTTACACAGGTCCAAACCATTGAAAAGACAGCATTGGCAATTTGCTTTTGTCCAAATGAAAATTGAACGATAAAACAGAGAATCAACATTGACAAGTACACTTAAAAAGGCAAAATTATTACCTGGAGCAAAGAATTCATCAAACAAAACACACAAACATTTTTTTTGTTCCCATGATCACACCATCATTAGTTACCAGTGAGCCTGATGAGCAAGAGGCCACCACGCATGCCTTACACCCCTCTCCGGATCCAACGGACACCACTCCGGCGGATATCACTGCTGCAGAGAAGGCCAATGGTGACTCGAGCTCCACTAAATCTGTAGGACATTCTGGTTAGTATACGGACTTGAATGCTAAATATTTGGTTAGTATAGGTGCTTGGGTGCTAGAAATGCCTGTTATAAGAAAGGCATGGGTGCTAAATATTTGGTTAGTATAGGTGCTTGGGTGCTAGAAATGCCTGTTATTATGAGGGCTTGGGTGCTAGATAAGCAGGTTAGTGTATGGATAGGGGTGGTATGCATGCAGGTTCGTATACGGTATAAATCATGCAAGGTAGGACATGGTATAGGGCCATGGATAGTAAGAATGTGTTACTATATGGACAAGGCAAGACGTGACAACTTCGCCAGAGTAATGGGGAGCTGTTTAAGCACGGTGAATGTCTTGTTGATGAAATAGCTTTTCTTGGCTTACTTCGTGTCCGCCAAATTCTTTTCAACCGGTTGTTACGATCAATTCACAACAGAAATGATCAAACAAAATGACACCAATATTTAAGTTATGTGTTAATTATTATATGGGATATTTCTTCTTTAAAATCAAGACAAACTGTCTTGCTATGTAAACGTTAGACATCAATACGTATCAGTTTCATATTGTATATCAATTACTGTACGTACAGTTTACATATGTAAATCTTAGCTTACAATGCTGGAGGATACTGTAGTCGAATGTATCCACGGCTCCCGTTGATGGTCCAGGGGGTGTTTCACCAAGCTGTTCGTAAGTTACAAACGACTTTACAAACGACTGGTGATCCCTTCTTGTGCGAAATCAGATTCTCAATGAACAAATTGTGGTACCGCATTTAGCACAAGAAGGGATCACCAGTCGTTCGCAAAGTCGTTCGTAACTTACGAACAGCTTGGAGAAACACCCCCAGTTGATAATCCGATCCAGTATTCCCAAATTATAATCACAATGTTGATCCCAAGGTTGTACGCTGAAGAACATTTATTCCAGACATTCAAGTCCGAATAGATGATCCAAGATGGTCAAATATTAATCCACAGAGCGCAAGGCTTTCACAGGCAGGATCTCAGAAAGCACTATTCATTAGGCATGTAATTATCCACGCAGAGAAAATCCTCGTATAAATCCGCAGGTGTGTATTGAGTCAAAGTCCCCCCAAAATGCAGGTGACTGGAGCTAAGATAACATAAACTCTGAACCCATGTCCCAAAACAACTCATATTTATATTGCAGTCCCTACATTCTAGAAAATTGTACCTTTCTAGAAAATTCTACTTCTAGAAAGTTCTATTCATGCTTGCAATCATAACAAACATAAAACACAATGGCCTGACCCAGATTCCATTAATGAGTCATCACTGGCCCAACAGGTCACTGAACTCCCCAAACAAATTCCCAGTCAATGCCTCCTTTATTATGCTAATTAGTTCCGGCGAGGTGTAGCACTCTTTTATGTAAATAACACCGAGCCCAGACAGCTCTCCCCAATTCCAGAATCCTCTAGGCAGTACAGATCGCTCAATGTTAATTTCACCAAGGAGGAAGCACATAGACTGCATCTCATTTAATCGCTACAGTACACGTATAAGAAATTCAAATTTATAACACGGTCGAAAGATTTTATTTCAACTCATGCCCCTCTGTAATGAACATGATTAATTGTTCCCGGTACATTTTTTTTTCATAAAATCTGCGATTGTAGCATTCTTGTAGTTGAATATCATTTTCCATTGACGGATCCAAAAAAATGGTTGCGTAATGTTGTTCGTGTCAAATAGATAAACGTTACAGGGACACAACCTGAAACACTGAAATCATAGAGAAACATTTCAAATATTGAAACGTATTCAATGAAAAAATCAATCGTGTGTGTGTGTGTGTGTGTGTGTGTGTGTGTGTGTGTGTGTGTGTATGTGTGTGTGTGTGTGTGTGTTTTGGTGTGTGTTTTGTTTTTTGAAGTCCACAACTCAGGAGGAGATTCGGGAGTTGGGGCAGTAATCTTCACAATCATGGCTGGGGTCAACGCGTACTGCTACAATTGGACACGCAAGTGAGAAATGTTAGTTGACATCGTGGTAAGGTTTTACATATAGGCTATGTAGTGTAAATAGCACCGAAATGGTGTTAGGTTGGAGCAGTGGTGTCAACGAGTACAGCTAAGAATGGACAAGCAAGTAAGATGTGTAGTCTGATATCGTTATCGGAGCGCGGTTTGTGTCGTTTTTGAGCATGTGCAGTGGTTTAAACTTTTCATAATTTTGCATCGATCTCATATCGTGTATGTTTTACCGCAGTGTAGATTCGTACTTCAAAGTAACATACTTGTTAAGCGGTCTAAAATCGTCGTCAACAATAGCTAGGAATTTCCGTTTTTTATTTTTCCATGTCTTCTCTTAGTCTTTTTTCTCCTTCTGTTTTATTTCCTTCTTTCATTTGTTTTTCGTCTTCTTTTCCTTCTTCCTTTTCTTGCACTCTTTCTTGAACTTCTTCATTTAATTTCCTCTCCTTGCTGTTTTGATTCATCCGTTATTGTGTTGATTTGTCTAACCTGCTCAAATTCTGTCCACACCGGATGCGCATGCGCACTGTCAATGAGGCAACCAAACAACTTGACGCATGAACCGTGCAGTATCCATACCGCATCCAATATGGACTGACGTATTTGCTTCCATTGAGATCAATACATTGACGCACTGGTTAATGAGTTTACGTGGCACAAACACAACCTTTACGACAAGGCCATTAGCATGTCATAGTAGTGATATTATAATGAATTTTATGGAGATTATTGCATTGACAATCGTGTTACCGCTTCTATTACTTCAAAGGTAAGTAACAAGAGATAAACTCTTAAACTCGACGACGAGTGGCAAACACGATATCTACCCGTGCTGGGCGCACTCCGGGATCTCGGTGGTCGCAATGGAGATGGAGCCGGTATATGAAGAAGCCGGTCCGGGCACTGAGAAAGTAATGACGAAGACCAATGATAGCTCGGACATTTGTTTGTTATCTCTGATTACCACGGACGCATTAAATGGTTAATGTATGAAAAAGCATGTGTTTTAGCTCCGCAATGTTTGTGATATAGCGCCCACTTGCGGCAAACAGTATTTTGTGTTGTTGTCTTTAATTAGCAATGCAATGACATAGCGTGAATGATTTGAATCTTACGATTAAGTATTTGCAGCGCCCTAACGTAGAGCATTCTTCACACTCAAGAGACTTCCCTGCACAAGTATTTCACTGCATGTTAATATTCTTTGTGTGTCATATAGACTGCTACCTTATGGGTTCTTGGGTGGTAATGAAAGTAGAAATTCCACTAGTACCACATTAATGGTTGATAAGAACTGAAATTTCTCCACCAAAATACCACATATCTAGCGCTCACTTATATATTATACACTGATCTATGCAGTACGAAGTGTTAACGATGATAGTAATGTACAAGCTGTATGTTAATGTATCGCTGAAAATGATACGTATTTTCTTTATTTCTTTAATCAATTTATTTTTTGTTAGACTATGTTGGTGCAGCATTCTCGCTAATATCAGGGGGGTTCCCCCTCATAACATTGATTTTAGTTTAAATGATTTGATTTATATTGCGTTCCGCTTCAAGCTTATTTAAAAATGCATACCGACCTTACTTTGGCTTGAAGGACAGTGTTTATTAGTTTATTTTGATAGCAAACAAAAATGGTTTTCAGAACCTTTTCACACAATTTTTTTCTGCATCATCATCATTTGTTTTTAATCAAGCAACCATTATTTGTGCTTATGAAGTTCACACTTATTCATGTAGTGGGACTCATATGCGAAGTGTTTGTCTCCAACGATCGTGGAAATGTTTGCAGTTTTGCAGTTAACTTTTTAAAATACATGTCTTTCTTCAACATACTGATTTAAAATATGGCAACCATTATTTGCGTTTGTTCAAGTCAACACCTTAATTAAACAAGTGTAGTGATCAACTGATCAGTATATCAATTGATCCTCTTATTCTCATTTAGCAGCCTAACAAAAAACAGTATTCATATTGATGTTAGTATGATATAAATGTATGTAAATGCATTGAGCTATAGGCATAGACACATGTATGTACATACATTAACACACCTTTGTATAATCCTTCTCCCCAAAATGTGACTTCCTGTTGTTTAAATTTCAGTGTTATTCGAGTTTGAAATGTTGAGGTTATTTTGCTCATGAAGTGTGGATGTCTTGAAAATAGAAAGAAATACATGAATTAAAATAATTTTCCTATCGCAACCTCCCCTTTGAATGCGCACGGATACAAGGAAGTGAAGATTGTATATATGTAGAACATTTATACATTTTAAAATACGTAATCAACACCATGACGACGTCGACTTGGCATTTTCCGTTTAGAAACTAATATGACTTTTTCATTACATTACACTTTCTCACATACTTTCCTCATGATTTGTTTCTTTTTACTCTTTCTTCAAGTTTATTCTTGTCGGGGGGATGTCTTTAAAGTGAATGATATATTTTTCACGAGACGATTGTAACTTTTCAACAACGTTTTTCATTGCAATGTATAAGTTTGATTATATAGTCGTGTGATGCTTAAAAGCGTAATATTTCAAGACATGGTAAGGTGGTAAGAATGCATGTCGAGAACAAAACCAATTAAAGAACCTAAGTAGCCCTTTAATGCTGATTATAGTGATTTATGTTATAAATCTAATGAAGCCACATAATAAGACAAGGAGTGAGATTGGGTGGGGCATGACAGGAAAAGATGCAAGAGAGAGAGAGAGAAGGAGAAAAGGGGGCATACAGAAAGAGAAGGGGGGTGCGGAAAAAGTGAGATGGAGGGGGAAGAGACTTATAAAAAAAGAGAACGGACGAATTGGAAGGAGAGAGAGGGAGAGATGGAAAAAAACTTTGAGGGAGGGGTGAAAAGAGAAAAAGAGGGAAGAAATGAATAGAATGGAGAAAGGGTGAGGGGTGTGAGAGAGGATGGTAAAGATTGGTAAAGAAATAGAGGGAAAAGGGTATATGAAGATGATAATAAAGAGAGTAGAGGGAGGGGGGTGGAGACAATAAAACAGATATAGACTTACAAATAGGGAAAAGGAAAGAGTGGCGATAACAACGCGATATTTCGATTGAGGAGAGAGACATGAGGGATGGTAAATTTGTAATGAGAGAAAATTGACTGTCGAAAATACTAAACAGGAACTTGCACACAGCAAAGACAGGAGAGAGGTTACACGTAATGAAAGAAATAAAGAAAGAGATAGAGAGAGAGAAAATAAAGAGAGAGAGAGAGAAAGAAAGAGAGGGGGGGGGGCTGAATCAGAAAAAAACGAAAAGTAAGCTGGCTATTCCAACATGAACCTTGAATCAGGTTCAGGAAGAATAAAATCAAGATTCGAGGAAAAACTACCACAAACTACCCCAGGCAAAACATGAAAGGCTAAATTTGTTAAAAGAAATACAAATGGATTTTTTTAAAAAAAATGTTTGTATATCGGCGGATTTTGTTTTTCTTCATATTGATATGTTTTTTTAAATTATTATTAAAATCACAATCTATATAAATGATTAACATGATTCAAATGCAGAATTAACATACAAATAAGTGCCAGTTCGACAAAATATAGCAGAACATTTAGTAACACATCTCTTCCATTTTTTTTCTCCTCTCTCTCTCTCTCTCTGTCTCTCTCTCTCTCTTTCTCCCCCCCCCCTCCTCCCATTCCCCCCTCTCTCTTTCCCCCTCTCTTTCTTCCTCCCCCCCCCCCTCTGCCCCTCCCCCTTCTCTCTCTCTCTCTCGCTCCCCCTCGCTCTCTCTCTCATTCCCTCTCCCCCCCTCTCTCCCTCCCTCTCTCTCTTTCTTCCTCCTTCTCTTTCTCTCTCTCCCCCTTCTCTATCTCTTTCTCTTATCTTTGACATCTTTCTTATTCGCTTACTCCCCCATTAGTGCATATCATTTCCATCTGCTAAACACTGTTGAACTCAGTAGTAGTAGAAGTATCAGCACTAATACATGCAATGTGCACAGTAGTTCTTTTTGTAGAAAAAAGAATTGTAAGCAAGTAGCACCTTTTTTCAAGCAAAAAAAAATAACATAATGAATTTTCCGATACACACAAATATTAAGGTCCAAACGTGGCACAACGTTATAAAATGACACTAAACCTGCTTCTAAAAAATGAAATCCTGTGATGTTCTAATTGGAGTTATACCTTTTTGACCTTTTTTTATCAAATATGTTTAAAGTTCTTTTGGTTCTTTGGAGCCTAGGACATGTAGGAGGCCAAGCTGTAAATTGTTCTTGTGTCCGGTGGATTGCATTTATAAAAATCCCGTGGTAGGTAAACTGTCATTTATGTGTTTTGTAATCATGATTCTTGGTTTTATGTTTTCTTGTTTTTGTTTGTTGATGTTGCTGTTGTACATTTAATTTGTATTTGGCTATGTTCTGCATTTCAGTATTTGAATGTTCTTGTATCTCTTTGTATTGTTTTTATTATCCTATTTGTTAGGGGCTTACATTGTTTTTCTTTTTTTTTCTTTTGAAATTGTTTGTACTTGTTTGTAATTTGTTTGTTTTTTATTAAGGGCGGGAGAGAGGGGAGGGGTGGGGAGTGGGGTAGGGGGCGGGGGGGGGGGGTGATAACCGAGTCAGTGTGGTCAGAGGCGATGAGGAAGATGCCCCCCCCCCCCCTTCTCCCCTTCCATATTGTTCACGAAGGTTATTCGCCCAACCCAGATCTTATTTTTTGTATTTCCCCTTTATTGTTTACAGAAGTTGATTCATCGCAATACTACCATCTTACACACGGATTTGGACTAAGCACTTGAGATCAGGAAATAACCACTTAAAACACTCAGATGTAAGTGGAGAAACAGTACATCATTTTGTGAGAAAATGCAAATGAACACAAATGTGATTGGTAGATAATATGACCTGTAGATAATTTCGACATCTTACCGTCCAATCATATCAATTTAGAACTGCTTTCAAGTAAGCAGCAGCAGTTCCAGCTTGACTTACACGATAGGTTTGAAGTGCTGGCAGATTCAATGGAGAACCAACTACTAGACACTCTCTATGAACAAATAACCAGAACACTTATTTATGAAGCGGAAAACTAGCTAGGGGGGAGAAAAGGGAGGGCAACAACACAGACAAGGAAAGAGAGGAGATACATAGACTGAATGAGAAAAGGAAAGCCCTCCAGACAGACATCAACACGTAACCAAATTGAATACACAGATTTGAATAAAACAATTCGCAAAATGAAAAGAAAGCGAAAGAGAAAGATCAGGACTAAGATGGTACGTGAAGTGCTAGAAAACCACAAAGGACCAAAAATCATCAACAGAAATTTAGAGATGAGCAGAAAGCGTCTGTCATCACTGAAAACAAAAGATGGGACAGAAGTTACCAATAAAGAAAATATTACTCAAGCCTTTGAGGACTTCTATAGAGAACTCTATAGCACAGACCAACTAGATTGGAGAGTAAATGAGGACTGGAATGAGAAGTCAAATGATGTTCCACCAATACTAAAGGAAGAGGTGAGGAGTGCTTTAGACCAGATGAAAAGGGGGAAAGCTTCCAGGGGAGGACCAAATGACTGCAGACATTATCGAGTTGGGGGGGGGGGGGGGGGGGCAAGGACACCGTAACAAAACTTTTCAACAAGATCATGCAAATGGAACAAGTACCTACCCAGTGGAACGAATCAAAGGTTATCATACTGTTCAAGAAAGGGTACATGAAGGACATCAAAAACTACAGGCTCATTAGTCTGTTGCCTCATATATACAATATCTTCACTTTTATTCTTCTTGCTAGGGTAGAGAAACAGCTTGGTAGAAATCTACCACGAGAACAAGCTGGATTTCGTACAGGATACAGAACATCAGACCATCTCCACACCTTAAATCAGATAATCGAGAAGGCGAAAGAATAGCGTTTTGACATCTGCCTCGGTTTTGTTGATTACGAGAAGGCCTTTGACAGCCTAGACCATCAGTCATTATTCAATACCTTGGAAAAGCAATTCTCAGATGGAAAGTGCATTCGCCTAATTAAGACCATCTATAAAGGACTCTAGTGCCCGTGTACATCTAGAAAGTACTACGACAAATGCCTTTAAAATCCAGAAAAGAGTTAGACAAAGTGACCCCATCTCACCAAAGCTCTTCACTGTAGCTATGGAGGGTGTATTTAGAAACCTTGATTGGCTAGCAATGGGAATAGTGGTAGATGGTGAACACCTCACACATCTTACATTTGCAGATGACATTTTACTACTTAGCAATACACCTGAGGAACTGGAGAAAATTATCCGAGAACTAAGTGAAGAAAGCAGAAAAGCTGGACTGAAAATGAATATCACAAAGACAAAGGAGCAGTACATTCAAAGAACACAAAATCACAGTTCGGGGAAGACCGTAAAAAGGTTGACAACTACATATACTTGGGCAAAAAGATCTCCATGGAAAGTGAAACAGCAGGGGAAGTGAATAGAAGGATCCAGTTAGCTTAGGTAAAATTTGGCAAGCTCAACTTTATCTTTGTGATGAGAAGCTCCCTCTTTCCTTCAAGAGACAGATTTTTAACCAATGCATCATACCTGTGCTCTCTTATGGAGCAGGAACATGGACTATATCTAAGAGACTTGAGAAAAAAACATAGAATAACCTAAAGGGCTATGGAAAGAATTATGATCGGCCTTACAAAGAGAGACAGAGTTAGAAACCAGGATTTGAGAAAGAAAACCAAAGTACGGGACATAGTACAGGAAATCAAATCGAAGAAATGGGGGTGGGCTGGTCATCTGGCCAGGGACGAAAGATGATAGATGGCCATGTAAAGTAACCATCTAGACCCCCAGAGCTTACACCAGAAGAAGAGGCAGGCAACGTAGGAGGTGGATTGACGATATGAGAGAATATGGTAGTATTACATGAAAACGAACGGCACAAGATAGATCAAAATGGGAAAAATGAGGGAGAGGCCTTCCTTCAGCAGTGGAGAGAAAAAGGCTAGATAGATAGATAGATAGATAGATAGATAGATAGATAGATAGATAGTCCAAATAAGCAATATTTATGGACGTTTCTCGTATTTTCTTGCAGGATTTGAGTTAAAACGATTTGTCATTCGTCATAGATTACAATCGTTTTTATTTTTACAAATTTGTGTTAGGTATACATGTAGCCATTAAATTAGATGCAGTCTATGTATTTGTGAAAGTTCTCCGTGGTAAAATCGATTGAACAGTTTGTACTGCCTAGACAATTCTGGAATTTGGAAGAGCGGTCTGGGCCAGGTGTTATTTACATAAAAAATGTAACTTTCCCGAGCTAAACGGCATAATAAAGACATTGACTGTGAGTTTGTCTGTGGAATTCGGTGACCTTTTAGGCTAGTGATGAATGAACATTCTAGAGAGTAGTACATTCAGTAAAATCTAGAACAGGTCATTGTGCTTATTTTTTTAATCATATTTGCAAGCATGGATAGAACTTTCTAGATGTACAGATCTTAATATATATATATATATATATATATATATATATATGCATGGATCCCGCATTAGGGAGACATTCCGGTGTTATTATACCTACCTTAGGGAGACACCCGCGTAAAGGAGACATTTTTGTGTCTCCTTAACGTTTTGACACCTCATAATACAGTTATCCATGGATCACGTGTCCAAAATGCGTCAAGAATATTCATGTTAACACCGTAGCTCTATGTTGGCATTGTCCATTCGATACCAGGGTACATCAATTTAAAGTAGAAACTGTTTCAAATATTAGGGGGTATACTTTTTTTTTTTCGAAGTTGTTATAAAAGTGTATTACGGAGACACAAAGTATATTGGATATATCTCGCTTTCTCCGGCCTATATGTGTGGGATATCCATACCTAAGATCACATGTGATTGTACCAACGTAATGATGTGTAACTTGTTCATCAGTTTTTAAAGGATAAAGATATATCCCTTATGGTGTGAAAAACACCCTCTTTTTAAAAGTAATTAATTCCATCGCGCTCATGCGCAGTAAGATAAACATATATTTGCCGAAAGGTCTCCCTTGAACGGTATGTTTTAGCAAAAAGTGTCTCCTCAAAGCACCCCTAGCTAGCATCACACACGCGACGTCAGTGCAGTGGTATAAACTCCCCGGGCGCTTCGTCGGCGAGACGGTGCGCAGCTCAGCTAGCTAGCAGCAAGTATCCGAGTCGTCATCAGAATTAATTTATAATTATAAAGGTAAGTTAGGAATATCCCATATTTAAACAGATCCTTGTCTCTATCTAGATCTACGCTAGAATCCAAACCGGCGCTAGTTCATAAGTGTAGACCTTACTGCGATCAGCCCGCTCACGCAGCTCCCGCTGCGCGGGAGCAGTCCGGTCCGGGGCTAGAGTAGACCATACTGGCGCCGGCAGCCTACGCGGATAGCTACCCGTTACTCGCCCGTGGAGAATCCGTACTAATCACGTCCCCAAAATCAACTGAATCATTATTCAACGGCAAATAAGTTGTCTATATAGGCCGGGTTGGGGTTAGGGTCAGGGGTAGGTTTAGAATTAGGAATAGTGTTAGGGTCAGGGTTAGGTTTAGGGTTCAAAGTCATAAAATTAGTGGGATATACCAACAGTTATTGCATGATATGGCGGCTGTGGCGCTACTTTCTGTATGAATTCACTAATTCAGATCTGTAAATTTCTATGCCAGTGACATCTCACTTAGAACTTACGCTAGTAGAATTAATGATGCTAAATCGTTTCTCTAAGAGAATGCTAAGTCGGATATCAGTGACAACTCGTGTTTCGATACCGGATCAGAATTTTCAGACAAACTAGTAATAGCCTTTCTCATAAAACTCCGCAATAATTGATAAAATGTCAGGTTGAAAAATCATGATTTTGTTAAATTTGGGGCGAGGTATTGTTTAAAACGTTGATTAGTCTATAACGAGGACTGTTGTGCTATCAATCTCTCATTTTCTTCTGTTAAATCACTTCATTGATTTTCTAGCTTTCATGCTTTCCATTTTGGTCATATTCATAATATTGAAAGATACCTTTAAAGATACTATATGCAAACATGCCATTCTTAAAATAAATGTTTGAATATTGAAGAAAGGGGTTATCACATGCATATGTTGATATTCACAACTGATGCAAAATCTCAATCAAACGTAGACTTAATCATTCAAAAAGAAATAAGCAAACACAAGTGAATTTTCAACATTTAACAGTGTTAATATGTCGGCGTGCTTAGACTAGCCCTCTGATCTATGGAATGCTCAAATCATACTCGATATTTTGAAATATTTGTTAACCTTTTTCATTAATTTTGCCTTCAATTGAGTGA
>OZ022586.1:20068415-20165401 GCA_963669155.1 Arbacia lixula | reverse complement strand
ACCTTTTTTCATCCCTTCATGTTGTCCTGTGTCTCTATTTGCGTGTGCTTTTTTTTAAGTAGTCTTTTCCTGATTTCAAGTGTTAAGTCCACTATTTTGAGAAAATAATCATTCGGACCAATTAAGGTAGAAGTCTCTGGCCATCGCTTTATTCCCTCTCCTTTCTTTTCTTTTTATTGGTGGGGCCTTAGGGTGGGGGCTTAGGGTGGGAGGGACACTGTGAATAATTAAGGGGGAATAATAAAAAAAAAGCAGAGTCAGACTGATCATCGGGTTGAGAAATATCGCTGGCCGTCAAACCACTTGGGCTGATTGTCGAGCGCGATCCACAATAACACTCGAAATCTACCACAAAGGACGCATGTGTGTGTGTGTGTGTGTGTGTGTGTGTGTGTGTGTGTGTGTGTGTGTGTGTGTGTGTGTGTGTGTGTGTGTGTGTGTGTGTGTGTGTGTGTGTGAGTGTCTGTGTACACACACACACACACACACACGAGGTATTTAAATTCACGATAGAGAGAGAGGGGGGAAGATAGGAATGATAATTTAGAATGGCAGGGTGGAATAGAAAAGAAGGAAATGGAGAGAGATCATAAGTAATGGAAGAGAGACAGAGAGAGAGAGAGAGAGGGGGGGGGGGGGGGGATCAGAAACATAGAATAGCAGCCAATCCATTCCAGCATAAACTTTGAATTGGGAAGAATACTAAATGCGCAAAAAATCCACAGAGCATTTTGGCACACGAATGGTTGATGCGTTGTTTCAGCTCCACAATGTGCATGATATAGCGCCCACTTGCGGGCACCATGTGACTATCATTCCTCTCTATACAATGTAGAAAAATACGTATGCCAATTTTATTCACGTGGTTCAACAATACGTTACTAATGGTAACCCCAAAGCTTGTCCGAGGTGTGTCCGAGTAGCAACAACTAATAGATTCATAGTGCGTTCCATCCATTGAAACTGGATCACAAATTCGTACAGGTGAATGTAACAATGCGTCACCAGGGCTGGCACACATTAACTCTTCTCTCCTCTTTGTTCTGAATAAACTATCTTCTTTAAGAATGCAAACAAAAATTCACATCGTTCAAACAATACGATACAAATGGTAAGCCCAGAGCTTTCCCGCGGTTTGCCTGAATAGCAACGACTAATAGATTCCTCCCATTTGAAAGTTAATTGCGAAATACCTGTGAATATAAAAGTGTCATAAGTACAGAGTTAGGGGAAAGTTGAGAATACATAATGGAACGGCTTATTAAGTGTGTGTGAGAGAGGGGGAAGATAGTCAGATAGACAGAGGAAGAGAATGAGAGAGGGGGAGAGACAGAGAGAGAAAGATAAAGAAAGGGTGTTTGGAAGAGAAAGAGAATGGTGGAAATTAAGAAAGAAAAAGGGACAGGAAGACAGGGTGTGAAAGACAGAAAGACAGAGAGAGAGACAGAACAGAGAGAGGGAGAGAGAGAGAGAGAGAACAGAGAGAGAGAGAGAAAGAGAGAGAGAGAGAGAGAGAGAGAGGGGGGGGGGGGAGGGGGAAGGGGGGTAGAGGGAGAAAGACACTCGATACGTACCTTTTTTCATCCCTTCATGTTGTCCTGTGTCTCTATTTGCGTGTGCTTTTTTTTAAGTAGTCTTTTCCTGATTTCAAGTGTTAAGTCCACTATTTTGAGAAAATAATCATTCGGACCAATTAAGGTAGAAGTCTCTGGCCATCGCTTTATTCCCTCTCCTTTCTTTTCTTTTTATTGGTGGGGCCTTAGGGTGGGGGCTTAGGGTGGGAGGGACACTGTGAATAATTAAGGGGGAAGAATAAAAAAAAAGCAGAGTCAGACTGATCATCGGGTTGAGAAATATCGCTGGCCGTCAAACCACTTGGGCTGATTGTCGAGCGCGATCCACAATAACACTCGAAATCTACCACAAAGGACGCATGTGTGTGTGTGTGTGTGTGTGTGTGTGTGTGTGTGTGTGTGTGTGTGTGTGTGTGTGTGTGTGTGTGTGTGTGTGTGTGTGTGTGTGTGTGTGTGTGTGTGTGAGTGTTTGTGTACACACACACACACACACACACACACACGAGGTATTTAAATTCACGATAGAGAGAGAGGGGGGAAGATAGGAATGATAATTTAGAATGGCAGGGTGGAATAGAAAAGAAGGAAATGGAGAGAGATCATAAGTAATGGAAGAGAAACACAGAGAGAGAGAGAGGGGGGGGGGGGGGATCAGAAACATAGAATAGCAGCCAATCCATTCCAGCATAAACTTTGAATTGGGAAGAATACTAAATGCGCAAAAAATCCACAGAGCATTTTGGCACACGAATGGTTGATGCGTTGTTTCAGCTCCACAATGTGCATGATATAGCGCCCACTTGCGGGCACCATGTGACTATCATTCCTCTCTATACAATGTAGAAAAATACGTATGCCAATTTTATTCACGTGGTTCAACAATACGTTACTAATGGTAACCCCAAAGCTTGTCCGAGGTGTGTCCGAGTAGCAACAACTAATAGATTCATAGTGCGTTCCATCCATTGAAACTGGATCACAAATTCGTACAGGTGAATGTAACAATGCGTCACCAGGGCTGGCAGTTCGGGAGAAAGTTGTGGATACATTACGAAAATGAATTATTAAACCAGGGAGGTGTTACGAAGGAGTAGAAACTCGGGCATAATATATGCAAACATCTGTATATGGGTTCTAAAGCGTGCTCATGAATGTCAAAAGAATTCCATAACCATGACAATGCTTTGATGTTCCATGTGCCGAGCCGACATTTAGCTGATGTCAACTTGAAAAGAAATTTCTTTAATTTCCCATTTATCTGTAGACGTTTTATTTTTGACAAATTTGTTTGCAAACTTTAAGGAAGTTAACGGCAGATAATGACAGATCCTTTACTCTGCTTTTGTTTCGAAAAGTATTGAGGAGTCATTAAAAATCGGACATAAAAGCTATTTGTATTACTTACAAAATTGACAATTTTTTTCACTTTCCGACAACTTGTGCATTTGGGGGAGTCAACCACTCTCAAAATTACATATTAAGCTGTGTATTATCATTAACGGCGTTTGTGTGTGTTTGCGTGAAACAGAGATATTTCACTTGAAAAACTTGTTTATTTGTGTTTGCTGATACCTGTTATGCTCATGGAAGTATTAATGTCATTAACAGAACGGGACAAGCGAAATGAGACTGTACATTTCTTTTGTTCTCTCTGAGAAATCGTTGCCACACAATCATGTTCATAATGGTTCAAACACCTGAACAGCACCTGTTGAGAACACATAACTTTTCAGCGGCTTGGCACATGGGTTCAAAGAAAGAAAATTGCTTCATATCCTTCCATAACACATCCCTGATTAAACTACGTTGACAGACTTGATTATTTTTGTCAATTATTACTTAGAATTTTACGGACATCAAGGTTTATTTCTTTGATTTTCTGCAAGTTTCGGAATGGACTGTTCCTTTGAAATGGCGGTGGGGTAAGGGGGGGGGGGGGGTTGTATACGTAGTGATGGTATGTCGTGAGACGAAATGCAAATAATTTGTCTGTCTCATTCTCGTCTGCATTGAAATCGACGAACCTAAGACGCTTACCCCCCCCCCCCCTTTCTCTCCCCCCCCCCTCTCCCCCCCCCCCCTCTCTCTCTCTCTCTCTCTCTCTCTCTCTCTCTCTCTCTCTCTCTCTCTCTCTCTCTCTCTCTCTCGTCCCTTTCCCTCTCTCTATCCGATTCTGAAATGGTGAATATCTTTTACACATACCATGACATACCACAACATGACTTTTCAGGAAATAATGGATTGTAGGGCGAAGCCATTCATTGCTTGCTCCATGCCTAAGCCGATGAGCACGAGCAACAATAATGCATTCATTGCCACCAGTCCGATAGCTTATTGTCATTCCATGTAGCTCAATGATAGGTTGATAGGGCTAAAAGTCATAACTTGTTAGCGTACCCTCACATTATATTACGTAACGTCAAACAATAAGAAGGGACGCTCAGCCGGCCGGAGTTAGACACAGTCATGCATTCTAGCGTGGAACCGCGCGAAGTTGAAGTTCAAACAAAGGCGTGAGCGCGGGAAAATCTATTGTTTGACCAATGCTAAGCCTTACAAGCAATCAACTGCGTCTTACCACGGTAGGGTCTTACCATGGCCCATGGTCTCACAATGAGCCAACCACAAGCGATTGTCCCCCCCCCCCCCTCCCCCCTCTCCCAACCAAGCTGTACGCGTATCTTTCATTTTCTTCAGCTCTTATTCTCTCCACCCCGTCCCCCTCCCCCTGTCTCTCCCCCCCCCCCCCCCTCTCTCTCTCTCTCTTTCTCTCTCTCTCTCTCTCTCTCTCTCTCTCTCTCTCTCTCTCTCTCTCAGGCTCTCTCTTCCCTCTCCCCTCCCCCCTCTCTCCTCCCAGTCTCTTTCTCTATCTCTCTTTCGTGTGCATAGGACTATTGTTTACGGTATGATTTAATTAATATGTCGTAGTATGTTCGAGTGCAGGGAGTGCCCTCAAAACAGTTTTATAACTGAAAGGGCCTCACTGCATTTGTATGTGTGAATATCATGAATAGGCTAAAGACAAATGAACGAATACATTCAATAAGATATACTAAACAGATGAATACCAGCTTACGTACGTGCAACTAATACACCGTTACTTCCGTGCAACGTCCAGATGTCAATGTGTTTTGTTAAAAGACAACGATATATTTTATGCATCCGTTGTTCGATACGGCGTTTTTTTATATGAATATGCATAAGATGTTATTATATGTTTAGTTTATCCTATTAAAAATGACACAGGCCTATGTATTCATGTATACTTTATTCATCTTATTTACACATAGGCCTGTAAATGCAGTGTAGGCCCTTTCAGTTCTAAAACTATTTTAAAGGGAATATACTGTACTTGGAAGACAAAAAGGCCATCAAAAGGAGATAGTGAGAATCTTCTTGCAAATGGTTTTAGATTCATGTATTGTCCATTTTAGAAACTTGCTGAAAGTTTTTTGCCCTGATATATGATTCACGTATGGAGTAAATAGAGATTATAACAAATCTTTGAAATGTTCGTCCCGAGCTATTTGAGGATTTATGACTTAATAACTGATTACTCCAAATGTGGATAATTTTAGGGCTAATAAATCTCTGCAAGTTTCTAAAATGGACAATACATGAATTCAAGATCATTAATAACTGATTACTCCAAATGTGGATGATTTTAGGGCTAATAAATCTCTGCAAGTTTCTAAAATGGACAATACATGAATTTAAGATCATTTGCAAGAAGATTGCTAACAATCTCCTTTTGAACGACTTTTTATATTTCCAGTACAGTGTACTCCCTTTAAGAGGGTATTCTGCACACGGACATACTACGACATATTAATAAAATCAAACAACAAAATAATAGGCCTTTAAACAAAATCATGCAACAAAAAGTATATTTGTAAACTATTTGATATTAGCGAAACGTTACAATATTAGATATACGCGAGGTTAACAAACGTAGAAATACAATAGTAAAACGATGTAAAATGCTTTCACTTTTGTTTATCTCAACGACGGTTGAATGTTGCGTGAGCAGGCCCGCCAAAATGATGTAACTCACAACCAGTCATAACAATGTCACGTACGTTGTGCTTGTTGAGCGGATTTCACCTTACGCAAGCCGTCGAATTTTGCGTTACCTAACTCAACGGTTAGGCTAGGCGTCCGGTCATGGCTCCATTTAAACATTTAAATTGTAAAGCTGAATCGCCCGTTGTTTGAGGCCTCCCCATTGTTTCGACACGCAGGTGCAGTTTGTTTAGCACAAGAAGAAATAATTAAGACATCTTGATGTTGTATTTAAAAAAGCACCAGTGTTTCAATGATAATAAAAATTAAGATAATTGCTAACAATATTATATTAATGAAAGGGTACTAATATTATGAATGAATCAGCTGTTGACCAATCGATCAGCTGATTCTCGACGATAACAACGCAGGCGCAGTGTATGCGTACTAGTACAAAGCGCTGGCGAAAAGCCCCGCCCAAAAAAAATGGTCGTGCGCAGCGTTGTTTGCGTATTTGAGTTACCCGCATTTTTTCTTAAGATAAGACTGTGAACCATTATATAAAATTTTTATTTTTAAAAACATTTTTATCAAATAAATGAAACACAAATAATTAGTTTAAAAGGACAAAATATTTACAATCTTATTAATATACAAAATTAAGATGTAAAATAAATTTATGTTTTTATCAATCTGACACTCATGTCTGGCAACGTATTTTTGTTCTCTGTAGAAGTGGAAGTACAACCAATCACCACTGAGATAGAGTCTGTACGCAAGCAGCCCGTCGCGTGCTCTTACTGAATAGCCAACCAGAGAGGAGATGCTAATGAATATTCATTAGTTTCTCAGGGCGCTAAATTTGATCAGCCGCGATCTGCAAAATCTCGCGCCTCTCACCATTCCCTCGCAAACCCCCGCTTCATTAGGACGTCCCTGTGTTGTACTCTTGCCCACCAAACCCTCCAACTTTTCAGTTCAGACAGAAGTTTTGAAGTTTTTTCTCAGTTATAATCTTCACTAGTTTGTCTAAACGCCAAATCATCATGCTGTCTGCTCATTCTCCAAACACCACCAACAACATGAAGAATCTGTCGGCGAAAATGCAAAATTCATCACTGGACGACAAAGAAAATGAGGTGAGTCGAAAACCATTCTTGTTTCACTTTTTCAAGTGAGATTCGTTTTACTTTGTGATGGAAAATGTCAACTTTTTTGGAATACAACACTCTGTGAACGTATGTACAAAGTTAAAATAAGGGGAAAATTACAAGTGTGGGACTCCAGTAATAATTGCTGAAGAGAATTGTTCTCCGTTTCAAGCTAGTAAGTCCAGATGATCAGATTCACTTCTATTCGTAATTTGTAATTTTTCCTGGATGAATCAAAACCTTCATCAGTTTATCAAGACGAAATACTGACTTAATTAATATATAGAGCTCAGCCCAAGGCTTGAGACGAGTTGAGATATGTTTGATTCGTTACTTCACCATGTTACTCCAATTTTTGGCTGTTCTCATTACAGGATGTATTTACGAAAAAACCGATGAAGCCCCGAAACATCCTTGGTGACAGTCAAGTCCAGGTAAGTTGAAATATTTAACTTGTTACCCACGAAGTAGTTGTTAGAAGGTCGGGTTTATCCGTTGTCGATTCTTTGTTCACCGTGGCGTCAGTTGCTGCCTTGGCCTTTTCCGTGCTTACACAAGCTTTTACGTGGCGCGCGGGCCGGGTCGTCCGTTGGCGTTGCGTTACGTAAGCCAGCCCGCTCCCACTCCCAGTTTCCCGCGCGGCCCAACAATGCAACGGGCCGTATCACGTATCCCAAACACAAACGGACATGACGGAACAAGTTTATCTGGCAATTAAAGAAAGCTTAGAGTTAATGATGTATTGTTCATTTTGCGTTTTAGATGTTTATGTCTTCTCTCGACATTTTTTTTTTTTTTTTTTTTCCTTGAGAAGCAAACATGCCCTTTTTTGCCGAGTGTTGCATTTGTAGGCTAATTGTAAAGTATTTGTTCAAATTGTTTCCAGTGTTGCATGCTACCTTTACTTGTAGTACAGTAATAACCTATTCATTTACTTTAACTTTTCTTAAGATTTATGAAACAATTTCAAACTCTTGAGTCTTGGTTAGTCTTCCGGGCAACACTCACACTGTCCAACTTGCTGAAGACGTTTCATTTTGTGATGCACACAAAATATTCTTTAAATTTCACACATAGTCACACCCTCACAATTTTGTCTAGGACTGGGTGCCAAATTCACCATATATATCCCCCCCCCCTTTTTTTTTTCTGTGAGCGCCATCCAATGCATTCCAAGTATATGGTAATTGTTGCCACTTCATCACGTATCACTTGACTGAAGGAACCGAATTTCCTTAACTTCAATTGTGTGCAGACCCTAACCAATATCTTTGTCCATTCTTGCTGTAGAATTTGCCCCAAGAAGAAATCCCCTTCTCGCAGAAACTTAAGGAAAAAGCCAAGGTAAGTTGACAACCTTTTGAAGTTTTACCAAAGAAAAGTTTAACAGTGACACGTACTAACAGGATTGGTAACACTTACAGTTTCGAATTCACTTGAATTTATCTTAACGTTGACATGAGTTATGTACGTAAATTAAATTCTTTGTTAAAAGTTGTTTTTCATTTTATTTAAAACAATTAGTGAAGTGATATTTCTGTCCAAAAATTAGTTCTCAAAAAGCCTTGAATCTGAAAAAGTGAAACAGAAAAGGAAATGATGAATTTGCTGCCTGTTGTCCAGTGTCTACCTCCTAAACTTGAACATTTAATATATTTTAGTTTCCCTACCGTTTCTTCTTTCAAAACTCAACTCAGTTATAATTTTTTGTTCATTTTTTTTTTTATTTTTTGTAGAGTAAGATAAAAGAACAGAAATGACTAATCTTACCTATTGATCTCCTTTTTTTTTTCTTGCAGTCCATGCTAATCAAGCCAGAAAGTTCAGGGAAGAAGGTCGTCTCAGTAGTAAGTAGCCTTACGAAATTATTTGTTTTCAAAAGTTTCTTTTTTTTTTTAACCTGTTCGTGCCCAGGTTACAAATCAACGTGGCACAGATGGGTTTTAATGATAGTAGTCCAATGGCAATGTCAAATTTACTGAAAATATTAATGTTTTTTAGAAGTGTCCAATCTAATGATAGCTTTGGTCATTATACCATGCTAGTGATATATGAGTTTGGGAGATATATTTATATATTCTTTATACACCTATATCATTCATTCTATTTTCCTAGTTGGAATATATTTGATTCATACTTTAACACCTGGTAGTTTTGATTCTGCAATGTAATTTGTATGTCCTGGTTCTACTTTCAATGCAATATTTGATGTCATTAGGGCAGCCCTTAATTTGCAGGTCAAAAAAGAAAATCCTGAAAAGTTTTGCTTTGAAGGCGATGTCGTTGGGATTCATGCCAAGTATAAGAACTTTTGCACAAAGGGCTTCTCGACCTGCTAAACCTAATACAATTTATTGCAATATTTGAGTACTAAATGCAGTTCTGCATTTTTATTCCTTCCCCCTTTTAGAACCGACAAGAAGAGCCGCTACTCCGTGACAACCCGCGCCGCTTCGTGATCTTCCCCATCCAGTACCACGACATCTGGCACTTCTACAAGAAGGCAGAGGCGTCGTTCTGGACAGCTGAAGAGGTTGACCTGTCCAAGGATCTTGACCACTGGAATGGACTCACGGATGATGAGCGACACTTCATCTCGCATGTTCTGGCTTTCTTCGCTGCCAGCGACGGCATCGTTAACGAGAACCTGGTGAGTGTCCCTCTATAAGGATCATTTCACCAATAACGAAATAGCTCCTTAGATTTTTTTTGCTCCAAAAATATGAAGTTTTTTCCACTCGTGCACATTCTTTGGCAATCAATCAACATACCTACAACACTTCTTGTCCTTTTTTTTCCTATAGGATCTGGCAGGAAAGAACTATAGCAGTATTTATTTTCTGGGTTGAAATTCGATGATACAGCCCCTGTAAAAACTTCTCTGCTGAAAACTAAAGAGCTCCTATTAAAAAAATTTCATTGTGCATAATGGTCATCAGATTTGAAAAGAAGCACTTACAAGTTTGATGGAATTTCCCTGTACATACTAAGCAATCATATATTTATATTCCATCTCAATTTCCTGTGTATTATGTTTAAACATTGTGCAACATTGGACTAATGTGCATGTCATGTGCTTAACTGCACTTTGAAAATGAGTCTTTCTTTGCATAAAACCTCCCATTCCCAAGCCATATAAAGCCAATTATAGGAAGGTTAATGCACATCTTATGTGCTTATGCATCAACTCTATATAAACATTCTTTGCATTTGCATCTCATTACCAGGTTGAGAGGTTCAGTCAGGAGGTACAGGTTGCAGAGGCCCGGTGCTTCTACGGCTTCCAGATCGCCATCGAGAACATCCACTCTGAGATGTACTCTCTGCTCATTGACACCTACATCAAGGATGCCAAGCAGAGGTGAGTCCCGTCTAACCAGTCTCGGTACCTACACAACAGCTCAAAGGAATTGGCATAGGGAATGGGAAAGGGAAGAAAGGGAAGGACCCACAGTTTTTAACTGCGATATATTTTGTCCAGTTCAGCATGAAACATGATGCCTTTTAGGCTAAAGCATGTTTCATGCTGAACTGGACAAAATATACCGCAGTTAAAATCTGGGTCCTTCCTTTCTTCGCTTGTTTGCCAGATGTTCAATTTGTAAACAGTAATGCACACAAATCCCATTGGTTGGCATTTAATCCATGCTATGAAGGCACAAATTTGATGTGCGAGGAGCTCCATTAACACCAACAGCCAAAAAATCTTACAATTTTTCCAACATTACCAGAGCAAGTACCCCCCTAAGACAGCCCCAAAACATGGTCACACATATTTGTCAACTGAGTAAATGGCCACATTGGAAACAATATTTTTTTTTTTTTTTTTATGCACTTAACTCGTGCTTCCTGCACATTATGTTTGATGAACTTTTATCTCTATGTGATTGATACGAGAATAGTGTAATTCTCAAGAACAATACAAATAGTGTAACTCTTTGACAATATAAATTTCATATTTGACAAGTAACCAATCCTGTGAGGAAGACCCAGCCACCACAAGTCTTTATTTAATCTCTTGCTTTTTTCAAATCCGTTTCCAGAGACTTCCTGTTCAACGCTGTTGAGACGCTTCCGTGTGTGGCCAAGAAAGCTCAGTGGGCCTTGGACTGGATCTCCAGCGACACCGCAGACTTCGGTACAAGGATCATCGCCTTTGCAGCCGTGGAGGGCATCTTCTTCTCGGGCTCGTTTGCAGCCATCTTCTGGCTGAAGAAGCGAGGACTCATGCCCGGGCTGACTTTCTCCAACGAGCTCATCAGCAGGGACGAGGTAAGAGGCCTAAACATTCCTACTTTCCCTCATTTTGGTTAAAACATTTTGCCTGACCAAGGAAAAAATCAGACTTTTCAAGCCTGAGGTCTTACAATGGCCATCTTGTATTATTTCATGCACGATACCAAACAAACTTTTTCCAGGGTCATGGGATCAGGGACTTTGTTGCACAATGATCATACCAAACCAAGTCCGACCTATTGTTAATTTAACATTTTGACACCCAGGGAATTCTAAGTAATGTCGCATACCTGGTGGTCAAACTTGCACCTAACCAAACCAATTCCAAATCTAATCTTAAACTGTTGTGCTAGTGCTCCAATCCCCTATATAATGTTAACCATAGACCTAACCAAACTTGAATCAAACTAGTCTAATCATCCTCTGCTATGTTGGTACTCCACTCTACAGGGACTTCACTGTGACTTTGCCTGCCTGATGTTCAAGCATCTGAAGAACAAGCCCAGCGAGAAGAAGGTTCAGGATATCATCAAGGATGCTGTCAAGATCGAGCAGGAGTTCCTCACAGACGCCCTTCCTTGCTCTCTCATCGGCATGAACGCCACACTCATGAAGCGCTACATCGAGTTCGTCGCCGACCGTCTGCTCGTTGAGCTGGGCTGTGGCAAGGTACGTGTCTCTCTGACTCGGAAGCTTCAGGAGAATAATACCCACAAAACTAATCGCTTTGAAGTCAACACAATAGCAGACACCAAACATGAGGAAATGTGTGGCAGTTATATTTGATAATGCTAGAACTTGTTATCAAGTCATATAAATGATATGAATGTTATGATATAATTGTCTAATCTGACTACTTTCCAATCATGATTGGGTGAATTAAAAAAGGGAACATTTGATATATTTTTGCATACTTTATAACAGTAGATTGAACTTCATTCTGTTAAAATTTCCGTTAGATTCCAACTCGGGTAATATGAAGACACCAAATAGCCTGGCCTCGGAATTAAATGTGATACCATATTGTGAGCTGGGTATTTGGAACTAACCTCAGCATTCAATTTCCTCCCTCTCTCACCTCATACAGCTGTGGAACGTGGAGAACCCCTTCGACTTCATGGAAACCATCTCGCTAGAAGGCAAGACCAACTTCTTTGAGAAGCGTGTGGGCGAGTACCAGTTGATGGGCGTTATGAGCTCGACGAACTCTTCCACCAAGAAGCAGCACACGTTCAGCCTGGATGAGGATTTCTAGAGCGTCGGGCTAATTTCCCGTCACTTTTTGGGGCAATACAAGGACTTCTAGATCACCATGGTGATTTGTCTAAAATCCCACGACTCATAGAGACTATTTGGAACCCTCCGAGGACTTTAAGAGCGCTGCGCTGATTTCGTACCGCCCATAGAGACTCTTGAGTTTAGAGCCATAGGATTCACACCATGCTTTGTCTAACTCTCCTCGAGAAGTGTTCTGATGTTGGGATAGTTTCTATGACAACCATATTTAAACTATTTGGTGCCCTATGGTGCATACTGCATTTCCTTACTCTGCCTTGCAAGTGTTAAACAGATTAGTTCCAATTCAACCTGTTAAAGATTATTTGGAGCCCTATGCTTTGCACGGCACCTAGGCTTGGCAAATGTTAGTCACCTGATAGTTTCCATGACCATCATTGGTCACACTGATCCGCACACTACCACCCCAGTTATATATATACCCTCTCATTCCCATAGACAATACACTGTTGTAATTATAATGGGACTACAGGGAGGGTTGTTTTCGCCCTGGTTGGTCGTGGATATTTCAAATGCGACTCCTACTTTTGATTTGGGCCATGCTGGTCTTGGCATTGAACGAGTATTTATAATGGATGGAAGGGAGTTTGTGTCTGTTGATGCACATGAAAATTGAATAGCTTCTAGATACCGGGTATAGCTCTTTCATGGTACGCATATCAAATCTATGTGTCCTTACTTATCACAGATGGGATCCTCTGTGAGAGAAGCTGTATTGTGGCAGATTCTAGATTTATTCCCCGATTATGTCTAAACATTATTTGAACTTAAGACTTTCCAATGTTTGACTCCAGGTATGTGAATGCAATTTTTACAACATCCAAAATATCAAACTTTCTGGGGGAAAAAAAAAGAAAAGAAAAGCTCATTTAAGATGGCGAGGGATAATTTATTGAGGGAATCATATTGTATATTATGTTGTACAAAATAGTGTTTTTATCTTGACTGTCTATTTTATTAGCAGCTGTTTGTCTTTGTCTTGTGGAAGAGCATTTTTTACAGTACATTTTACTAATTGATGACATCTTCATGAGCAATAAACAGTTCTGTGGTGCTTTTATGTCATGCATAGCATATTGAATGGATAATATCTGCACAAATATAGTGTAAAATACCACGCAGATTGCTTTATGCATGCTTTGAATGCTGTTGCCACTTGAATCTTGAAATACTATTTGGAGTGAGTGAAATGTAGCCTTTCTCATACTTGATAGTCTGTATAAAATGTAAAACCGATAGTTTTCTAATGGGCACATGTGTGCAGCAGTTATCGTGCGTTTTCCCAAACTACTAGTTAATTGGGAAAAGGCACGATGTGAAGTACTTGTGTTTCCATGCAGAAAGCATCGTGCACTTTTCTAGTGTAGAACAACCTAATTTGCAAGCTCTAGATACATATATATAGATGCATTTTTGTTGCGCTCCACACAAAAACCAGCCATTAACTGCCGTTAGATAAATGTTTTTTTCTTTCTTCACTTGCCTGCGTAGAACAGTCTGTCAGTATCTCGTTTTGATTGATGCTTTTATGGTGATTTAGATACATTGCAATACATGTTGAAACTTTTCTTAATTTTCTTAATTTTATCAAAATATCAACTTTTTACAAATTCTAACGTTTTTTTTTCAATCAAGTGTTAGTGTGAAATCATTCGGTCATTTTTAAATGAACACTCATGTTGCAGTTTTCTTCGAAACAATGAAATATGTTAATAATTGATGGTCAATTTATTATTTACGTTTCCAAAGAATGGTTGATTTGTTGTACCAGATATTCTGGTGATGAGCAAACCAACTCATCACAAGACTTAGTGAGAAAAAAAAAACATGTAGTCTTCCTAGACTGCTACTCAATTATCAATGTTATTTTTACCGTCTTCACATTTGAATTTCATTTTCCCAGATACATTAATGATCACTTTCAAACAGTACATGTATTAATTTCTAGGTTCCTATCATGGAAATTCTTCAAAAGCTCGTCATTTTATAGCACATTTACAACCTGCTGTAATTTTATGTCTAGTCCTTTGTACATAACTCTACTCAAACCATGCTGTTGTATATTTACTTTTTTTCTGTGGCTCTTTGTGTCACAGCATTAAAATGACCTACATTGTAAATATATATAACTTCTTGTTCACAGTTAGTTGTATATACATGTATTGCTGTTCTCAAGGTGACTGTGTTGTATGCATATCACTGTTTGTGCGTGTCAGTGAATGAAGCCCTCTGTGTGATTAAGGCCAATGTGTAAAGTGATGTTTTCTGATAGAGTACACAAGCGCAATATAGTCATCATGTTTTATATGTTAACTAAAAACTAGCTCTTGCAATGATGTATGTAAGCGTACAAATATGTGTGAGCATGTTGGTGGTTGATATTTACGAGTGATATGCATACATACATACACATGTATAAACTTTCACATAAAAATGCAACTTGAAGTGCTGTGTACATTGAATTGCTCCTAATCAAATTGCCCTTACATGTCACCTGGGCCCTGTAACACAAAACTCACCATTTATGGTAACTCTGCCATTAATGGTAACTACCAATCAAATTCAATGTTTTTATAGAGGTTGCCATTGGAAGCAAAGTTACCTTCAATGGTAAGTTAATATGCAACATGGCCCTGTTCTCATTTGCCGAACTTTCTCACCCCTTTCGTCTCATTTCTTGTGACCTTCTCCCCCACCCCTCCCTGTCTCTCAAACTGTCTCACGTCATCTCTCTCTCCCACGCACTCCCCCTCTCTTTCCGTAGCACCCCCCACCCCCCCCCCCCAAAAAAAAAAAAAAAAAAAAATCTCTCACACACACGCACACACACACACACAAGCACATTCAGTCCAGACACTCTTCTTAGGACTATTATCAAATTAGGATTGAAAAAATGGCAATATCAAATTGTTCTTATGTATTCTATTGTTTTTTTAATTTCTAATGTATTTCCTTGTTTTTTCGATGGAAATCTTTGGCAACACTATTTCAGTCATAAATAACATGAAATCTATTGTTTTTCATCAGTAAAACTAAACATAGTGATACGTTTATTAATTTTGGCTAGATTCAGAATTTACTTTGGATTTGCAAAACCAACACGTCGCAAATTTGGTCTTAAAAGTTGCATGAGACTTGGAGGAAAAAGTCATGAAACGTCGTGACGCGATCTTTTCGCGTTACAAATTTATTGCGAAAAATGTCGGGGGGGGCTGTTTTGCCCCCCCCCCCCCCCCCGGGCTAGATAGGGTTAAATCTCGCAGTACCATACAGCCCCCCCCCCCCCCCCCCCTTCCACCCCTTCTTCTCCCCCTCCCCGTTTGTCCCTCTTCAACTCTCTCTCTCACTCCCCTGTTTCTCTATTCCATCTTTCTATCATTCTTACCTCCTCTCCCTCCCATTCTCTCACCATTCACACTCTCTATCGAGCTCTACACCATCCTATTCTTCTCCATTTCTCTACCACTCTCCGTCTTTCTAAACCCACATCAAATAAAAACGCACACAACCAGTTTGAAAATATACAAAATTAATACGTTCGCATTATGTAGTGCTCATCACTCCAAATAATGTGTGCAAAATGACTCTTCCATCTTATATACTTCACACATAAGTACAGTAGCATTACTACCACCACCACCACTACTTCTTCGAGGACTATTACTACTTCTACTACTTCTACCACCACTACTTCATGTACTACTACTACGACCATTACTACTTCTACTACTTGTAATACTACTACTACTGTACTACTACTACTTGTAATACTACTACTACTACATGTACTACTACTACTACTACTACTACTACTACTACTACTACTACTACTACTACGACGACGACTATTACTACTTCTTCTACTTCTACCACCACTACTACTACTACTACTACTTCTACTACATGTACTACTACTACTACTACTACTACTACTACTACTACTACTACTACTACTACTCTACTACATGTACTACTACTACTACCACCACTATAACTATAACTACTACATGTAGTAGTAGTAACATGTAGTAGTAGTAGTAGTAGTACTACTACTACTACTACTACTACTACTACTACTACTACTACTACTACTACTACTACTACTACTACAATGTACTACTACTACCACTACCACTAGGCCTATTACTTTTACAGCATACTATACTTTTTACATGATATGACCCTATCAAAAAGGATCATTTTTCAAATGTGTTACTTCAAAACATTAGCAGTACAACACAACTTTACAGCAGCTTCATCTGAATCTCTTGTCTTATATCATCTCCCTTGAATTAGCTAAAACATGAACATACACACTAGCTGCAGCATTATCAACAATATGTTGCACATTAACATTAAACAGCATAAATTACGTCACATACCAGTACAGGCCCTCCATAACAAAGAGGGGTTATGAATGTGGGTGGTTCCATAATCAATAGGACCATTTTGAAACTTTTTTTGCGTGTCCCTACGATTTAAGGAGACTATTTAGGTTAATTTACGATACATGTCCAAAGTATTACTCTATGCACATATGAAGTAGCAATTAGATTATGCATAGGAAAAATATTATGTATGTATAACTAGTACTTTTTAGGCCACTGTATCGGGAAAGGCAATTTGGAGTGCTTGTTTCTCACTGGGAAGATAATAGGAAAGATGGATCGAGGACGCCAAAGAGTAATGTTTTTTCAGAGCATTACTTGCAACATAGACTGGAATGGAGGAGATACATGTAGAGCTTCCTAGACTGATGGTGTAAAGGCAAGCCTGGTTACAGGGTCTATCTGTCTATCTATCTATCTATCTTTGCCTATTTCTCTCCACTGCTGTAGGAAGGCCTCCTCATCATTTTTCCATTTTGATCTATCTTGTGCTGTTCGTTTCCATGTCATACTACCATATTCTCTAGTATCGTCAATCCACCTCCTACTTTGCCTGCCTCTTCTTCTGGTGTTAGCCCTGGGGGTCCAGATGGTTAATTTATATAAGTCCATCTATCATAAAATAACGCAAATATACAACCTGCATAGCACTTCATTCCTTGCCAAAAGGGGACACAAAACATGTTGCAAATTGGTTCCGTAATTTACTGAAAGACCCATCTGTATTAATAATGATAAGGTACAATGTGAAAGGCCATTGTGACGAATACATGATTTCTCAATAAACACATTTCATCAACATCTCTAGTGACATTAATTCCATAAGGACATTGATTTGTTCTCCCCTGAGCAATGAGAAAATATGCAAATACAAAAATAACAACTTCATCATCAAAGTAATTTAAACATGAGAAGAACTTCAACTGTCTGCCAAACATACATGTATGCTATAAGTAAACATGATATAATGTAATATAACTGACAACCTAGTTAGTAATGCTTAAAACAAATAAAATAGTACACATTACTATATCTTTACAGAAAATATGTACATGTGTATTCACTGGACACAAAATTGCAACAAGTTAACCAATAGGAGCAGCCGCATTACACCGTCTTTAAAAATAGGATACACATTCAACATGTACTAAAAACAAAAACAGTACTGTGCAGGTTTGTTATAATGAAGAGAATAAAAATCACTACGTGGTAGAATGTGTGTGATGGACAACACAAAGAAATATATAACACATTGATCAACATACATCAGAGTAAACCTCATAGCTGTGTGCTGATCAAGGGTCAGATGAAAGTCTTTGGCATATACTGATTGAAAACAAGATGATGATTTTATGAATAATAATATAAATGTTCTGTTTTATATACTATACATGTATAGGAACCCATGAATTTACATGAGCTAAATTACTTTCTCTGAAATTACTTTTGATACCAGTAATTGGAAAGGTGATGGCACATTTCAATACTCAATGTTACTCTGACTTCATATGAAAAAGAATGAAATGTATTTGTTTGAATAAAATATATATACAGTGTATATAAACAGTAATTGACATGGAAAATTAATATGAATGTTCTCATCTGAGAAAACTAGAGCAATTCGACTGCCCCGCAGTCGATAAATATGCCTCCGCCTCTTTGCTATTCTCAGAAAATGTGTAAGTTTGGTGGGCAATGTACCATTGCTCCTATGTGAAATGAAAATATCGCATTCTGTTTTTTCAAGTTTAGCCAAGTTTGGCAATGTTCATTGACTTTTGACCTCTTTGACTTTCAATCTAACCAGTCCGTCTAAATCCATCCTTGTATCAAGTTTGTTTAAAATTAGCCAATTTTGGGTATAGTTCATTGACCTTTGACCTTTCAGGAATTTTACCCAAACTTCACCAGTCTACCTCCATGAAGTGATTTATCTCTGTACTATCTTTGTCTTGAATTGAATCATTAGTATTGGATTCAATGTGAAAAATATCTATTTGGGGGCAATTTTTAGCCAATTTTGGCAAAGTTCATTAACCTTTGAGAAATTTCACCAAAAATGTCATCAGTCTAGTAGTGATCCATCTTTGCACCATGTTTGGTTGGTATTGCTCCATTGGATTTGGATATATTTTGAAAATTATCACTTTGGGGGCAATTTTTAGCTAATTTTTGGCAAAGTTCATTGACCTTTGACCTTTGAACTCTCAGGAGTTTTACCCAAACTTTCACCAGTCCACCTCCATGAAGTGATACATCTCTGTATCATATTGGGTTAGAATTGCGCCATTGGATTTGGATTTAGGTTTATTGTGAAAAATATCAATTTTGCAAAGTTCATTGACCTTTGACCTCTGACCTTCCAGCAATTTCACCAACAATGTCACCAGTCTACCCAAAAGTAGTGACCCATCGTTTCACTATGTTTGGTTGGAATTGCACCATTGGGTTTGGATTTATTGTGAAAAATTGAAAATTTTGGCAAAATTCATTGACCTTTGACCTCTGAACTTTCAGGAATTTTATCAAAAATGTCACCAGTCTATCCCCAAGTAGTAATCTATCTTTGTACCATGTTTACTGAGAATTGCATACTTGGATTTGGATTTATTGTGAAAAAGGTCCATTTTTGGCAAATTTTCAGATTTCATTGACCTTTGACCTCTGACCTTTCAGGAATTTTACCAAAAATGTCACCAGTCTATCCCCAAGTAGTGATACATCTTTGTACCATGTTTAATGAGAATTGCATCCTTGGATTTAGATTTATTGTGGAAAAGGTCATTTGGGGGCAATTTTTACAAAGTTCATTGACCTTTGACCTTTGACCTCAATCAGATTTGACCCCAATTTTACACACTTCATTAGTTTCATGCAATACATACATGTACTAAGTTTGAAGCAAATCTGCTTAACGGTTCTCAAGATATTGCCTAAACGGATTCGGGACGGACGGACGGACGGACGGACATACGTACGGACGGACGTACGGTCGGACGGACGTACGTACGGACGGACGGACGGACGGACGGACAACCCGAAAACATAATGCCTCCGGCCACTTCGTGGCGGAGGCATAAAAATACTCTTTGCAAATACATTGTATTTATATAAATTTACAATATATCCTTACAATATTTTGCATAAAATTCATAAAAGGCTCAATATTCAGCTACAGTTTGATAATTCAGTGTTACTAGATAATGACACTATGATAAGCAGAGTTTGCAAATTCAGCTGCAAGTTTCAGGTGGTTCCTACGAAATCACTATGGATAGGAGGTATAAAGACAATGCTTAAAAAGTGTCCAGAAACAAGACACATAAATTATTTATATACATGGTGGCTTGTTGGGTGCCCAAAATTGGGCCCCGAACTTGTGCCTAAAGATCACCAACAACCAACACTGCCATATGCATATATGTTGATTATCCGGTGCAATAACAATCATGCATTGTAACAACTCAAAGCGAGAATAATTACACTGCTGGTTGGGGCACTGTGAAAAAAAAAATCCTGATTTTGCTAAATGTAAAATATAATATCATGTTTGTGTCATTACGTCAGGTTTAAAAAGAAGCCCCTGCAAATAAATATTTATTATTCCTCCTGGTCTTCAGAAAACCATTCACACTCAGAATATATATCTTTGATACACAGGAGGTATGTCCAATAGTACCATTTTGTCTGATCCAATAAAAACAAATATTAATGTCTGGAATATTTAACGGGTCATTCATTTAAAACAATGAAGAATACAATGATTGTACAAAACGCAAACAATACAAATATAGACGGAACAATCTACAAGCAAAGACATCACACAAGGTACACAAAGTTATATACACCCGTAATCATCTTTCTCAATTGCAATTTAAATTTTGTCTGCATAATTAAGCACACACAAACATACAAAAAAAATATCAGTAGAACTTATTGTTCTGTTTTGCACATTTAAAACACTTTTTGTGTTGTTTAGTATGATTATGAGCAATGCGTTGGTATCAATTTCTTCATTCCGAATTAATGTTGAAATGCTAAGAACATTCTAAAAATATAAGGCATATCTCTTTATTTGTTGAATGATCAATATGTAAGGCTAGAGCATCGCAATACAAAATAAACCAACTTGTCACAAGGGCATAACAATTATAAAAATACCAGCAAATCATAATACTGCTCATTTATAAATACTGCATATAATATCAATTGACAGAACAGACAGGAAAAACAAATTGTTACATGGGCTTGTCCAAAATAATGGGTACATTTCTGAGCAGGATTTTATTTTTTTAAAGTTATTTTGGAGGAAATTCAATACTCAATATTCGATATTTTGGTGGTGTAAGGTTGTCATAATTTGAAATGATTTAGTTGTGCAAAAAAAATATCCCTTTACTGTAGACAGACCCACATATAGCGCTTGTACACCTCCCCGATTGAGGCAAATACCATTAGTATATGGAGCAGATTCAGGCTATGAGAATCATTTTCTGCATTCACACCTCCCAGCAGCTCTATATGAGAAAGTTCTTGTAGCTGTGAGCGTTTTTGCTCAATGGAATAGAGGTTCTCTTAGTTGGCTTTCACACTGCAAATATCCCCACGACCTTGGAGAAAATGGCCATAGTTTTTGAGAGAGTACCCACTAAATTATGGATATTTTCTATCACTGACATTGCTTGAGCTTTGCTTTCACATAGGCAAAATAAAATATATTTTCAGATTGTGGTAGAGTATCCAAACAGAATATACCAGCTAGAATGTAATTTCATTTACATATTGGTTATAAAGACAAGGTGTCCGTGTAAAGTAATGTACAATGTACATGCGACTTTAGGTACTACGTCATATGTAATAAGTGCAGGTACATTCAGGTACCAGCGAAAAACAAAATAACACACCCCCTGTAGGAGCTCAGGGCAGTTCAACAGCCACAGTGGAAACAAAAAATAACCTGGATCCCTTAGGAAATGGTTCAGAAGATGAATGCTTCTCTAAAGGAAGAACAGGTTTTGCCTATAAAAAAATGACCTTGAATAATCTATAACAGTACTGTGGTAGGAGCAAGGACAATGATGTATACCTGGTTTCTATACAAAACCGGGGCCATCTTGCACTAAAAGTTAATCGTAAGTCCCAAAATTAAACGCAACTCCTTAGGATTAAACACAACTTTGTGTTTAATCAAGACTCTCTATGTGTGTTGTGTGATAAATATTTAACACAAGTTGCGTTAAATCATATCTTTACATTAAACGGTAGTACGGTTTGTAATGCTAGTATGCTAGTATACTTGGTTTCCTTAGTAAACACCTTCAGAAGATGATTGCATCTCTAAAGAAAGAACAGTTTTGCCAAAATGACCTTGGATAATCTTTCAGAGTACTGTGGTAGGAGCAAGGATGCTAGTACTGTAGGCCCTACATGTATACCAAGTTTACCCACAAAACCTAGGATATACTTTAAGAGTACTGTAGTAGATGTTGCAAGGATGGTAGGTCACTTGGTTTCCATAATTACAGGTTCAGAAGATGACGGTGTTGCTAAAGAAAGAACAGTTTCCGGCCATAGCCTCCGTTACCCTGAAAGGATAACTCCACCCTCTCCTCTTTCACTGCAGTCATTCCTTCAGTTGTCTGCTTTCCTGCAGGATTACGACTGTCAGATGGGTCCACTGTGTAGGAGGAAAACAGAGTAGTGAGTGGTCAAACGGTCAGCTTTAAACAATGCAGACCACTTGCTATTGAATTCACATATCCTGTTGTTCTTACATCCACTAGACTCACTTCTGGTTGGAATGGTCAAATTATTAAATGACACATAGAGAGATAAGTTATAAGTACGGAGAGAGAGAGTTGAATGTCAGTACTAGTAACTCTGGAATCCTCGATAGACTCGCACATCCAGGCTACTGACGATAGAAGAATGGTTTTACATTCCTGCTTGCTCTGTGTTACGCGTAAAGCGTGAAAATAAATAACCTGTTTAAAGATTGTCCGTCCCTTTTGCAAGCTTAAAATTTGAAATCGTCTATCATGATCGTAAATTGAAGAAAGTGTGATTCAAGACCATTTCTAAGAATATAGCATGTTGAAGCTTTCTGTGTATAAAGAAATTTCAGCCGCTAAATTTCAGACCGACTTTTTTAGTACTACGAAAAAAGTATTAGTCTTTGTTACAGTATCTATGTGGTTATTATGCATGTGTGAAATCCTAATTTTATGAGTAATTACCAAACTTTGGAAATGATCCCTTCTATAGAACAATTTTTTTCATAATGCGTTTTATAATTTAATAAACAGATTAATCAATAAAGCAGATATTTCAACACAAATTGCAAAGAGCCTGAGGTAAAGACTATTAATCAGACGTTGTTTACGTGCATTATTTGAAATTTATTCTACGTATCAGTTTCAAATTATGAATATACACCTTGCTAAAACTTCTCTATAGGTTTTGCCAATGTTGAGATGGTTTTGTGGTGATCTGAAAAAGGGACGGGCTGTCTTTAACAGCATTACATTTACATATCGTTGTACCCACCAGGTTTTTCCTTGCCAAACTGTAATTCCAGGTCTGCAAGGGCTCGGAGGCACTCAATGTAGGTCGAGCGACAGGTCTGGTCCGCGCAGGCCACAGGAAAGCGCTCATCAGTGCACGGACCATCAAAGTCACTTCCCACACAGTGTGAGATCAGCTTGAACCCATATGTGTTCCTGCGAGGCAACAACAAATGTTCCAACATATGAATAATAAATAATGACAACTTAAGAGTTACATAGCACATAATAAACATGAATAAGTTTCTCTAGGCACCTAACATCAAATTCAAATATAACATTACTTACATTTTAACTGCAAATTATGAATATCACTTTATGGTACACATATTTACGCTGAGAAATGCAGAGAAATGTAATTTGAGTACAAGTAATTTGATTTTATCATAGACATGATAAGTATGATAATTTGTCGCAAATCATCAACGAAATTGACAGTTGTTTACAAATACAAAATGGATCATCATGCAAGCCTAATTTACAAAAGTCTTCAGAAATCTCTTGAACATGTTGAATATTTGTTATTTGAGCTTTGTGTCAATCCCTCTAAATCAGTATTTAAGTAGTGTATACAATCCATAATAAGATGGGACATACCTTCCATCGAAATTGCAATGACCGAAGTCCTCCACAGTTCTGCGGTAGTTCATCAACATTGCCATAATCTGTGGAGAAATCAGAAGGCATTATTACTAACAGTCCATGCTGAGCAATAACCCTAGTACCCCTTGATGATGGCATATCCATAGCAGTATTACTGTCCGCCTCTACAGATCTCTATCCCATGCTCATCCTGTTGCCCGCTGCAACGAGGGGCATCCCTAGCTGTTTTTTCACACCCTGCTCCCAACGCATTCTGTGCCTTACTCTTGAATGCTTCCCAGTTTCTACCTATCATATCTTTCAAGACAGCGCGGCCCTTTGGCAGGTGAAGAAAACAAAAATTTCGGTAAAACTATGGAAAAAAGAGGAAAATTATGCATCCATCGACAAGGGTTATGACTGTAACAATTTAGAAACTTGCTGAAAGTTATTTGCTCAAAAAGTATCCACGTTTGGAGTTATTAGTGATTTAATCACAAATCCTCGAAATGTTCGGCCCGAACAATGTGAGGATTTGTGATTTAATCACTAATTACTCCAAATGTGGATCATATGCAGGCAAATAACTTTCAGCAAGTTTCTAAATTGGACAAAACATGAATTTAAGACCATTGGCAAGAAGATTGCTCACGATCACCTTTTGAAGGCATTTTTGTCTTCCCAGTACAGTATATTCCCTTTAAAACTAAATGACAACTTACCTGATATGCAGCAGGTGCCACCTTATCCAGCGTGAGCTGCTTGCTGTCATAATCAATGTACTCCAGTCTGCTTCCTGATAGAACTACAGGCGTATGGAAAGACACAAAACAGAGAGAGATACAGCTATAGGATGTCAGAAGACCAACTCACACCAACCCAACCCACCCAAGGCCTGGTTTATACCCAGGTCCACACAGCGATCACTTAAACCCTTATATTACCAGGCCTTAACCCTATATAGCCCGGGCTATTTTGAAATCGCTTAGCCCGGGGGGGGGGGCAAAAACAGCCCCCCCCCCCCAAGATCTCGACCGTTGATCGCGCAATCGCGATGAAAATTGGCACGTACGTCACCGATGATGTAACATCTACAATTCAATTGTCAATTGCACCAAAATTATTCAAATTTATTTTTAATTAATTAATTATGCTAATTAAATGCATAAAAATCATAATTTGGTTGTAAACCTTTAAATATAGCCCCCAAAACTGCTAGAGTTCAGTCCAGACATTCTTCTTAGGATTATTATCAAATTAGGATTTTAAAAAATGGCAATATCAAATTGTTTTCTTATGTATTTTATTGTTTTTGAATTTCTTATGTATTTCATTGTTTTTTTTACTTTATGTTTTTCATTGTTTGTTCGATGGAAATTGTTGGCAACACTATTTTAGTCATAAATAACATGAAATCTATTGTTTTTCATCAGTAAAAATAAAAATAATAATACATTTATGAATTTTGGCTAGATACAGAATTTGCTTTGGATTTGTACATGAAATCACGTTTTTGACCAATTTTTGGTCTGACATGCACGTACAAAATGTTACGTAACTTCAGAACTGTGTACCCCCGCGTCGCAAATTTGGTCTTAAAAGTTGCGTGAGACTTGAAGAAAAAAAGTCACGAAACATCGCGGCGCGATCTTTTTGTGTTACAAATTAATTGCGAAAAATGTCGAGGGGGGGGGCTATTTTTGATTACTACACGTCTTGTTGCCAATGTATTGAGAGGGTTAAAAATCGCTCCTTCTTACACTCCTCACTTCTAATGACGATCTGTCAGCCAGATTCAAAATATTTAATGACTTTTTTTATCAGTTGTCCGTTTTACCCAAAACTTTCTGTGCTCTGATCCTATTATGAGCAACTTATTTTGGGACTGAAATACCACTTTGAATAATTCTAAATGTATATTTTACATGCTTCACATGGTCTAATTACATTTCAAGAAAAGATTAACAGGGATGAAGATGGGTGAATATCTAGCCTGCCTGGTTGTTGGTTATTTCTGATCCAAAATGAAACATAGAGTATGGTATGTTAAGACTAGTCACTGTATCATTCTCCTCCTTTCTAAGTTCCCCAGGGGGAAGCTGGAGAAGAAATCAAGAATGATTAGTCTACTGCAGCCAGCCCCCTTTATTGAATAGTTTGGTTTAGAAACAGCCCAAACAGCCTGGAAGCCAAGCTAGTGAATACCTAACTTACCGGTAGTGACTAGACTGTGGAGTGCAGGGACACAACTAAGTCTGTTAACAACTATGTCTGGTAACACAAGCCCCGTTCATTTACCATATACCGCTATTATTACCGATGCACATCAGAAAGCAAGTTTCCAGCGAGCCACAAAAGCACCATTCATACACACCCCAAAAGCCATAATGTTGCGGTGTTTTGGACAGCTGGACTCTCTCCAAACCAATGGTGACATGTTCCGCTCAGCCATACGAGCGGTAGGATTAGTGACCCACATGCCAGAGCGCGATGCAAAAGGCGCAACATTTACGCCTATTTAGCAGACGCAGTTTATAAGATTCGCTTACCGAAATATTGCTGTATTATTACTAGGTCTCGATCCGCGAAAAAGCCGCAAAATAAGCGCAAAAAAGGAGGAAGCAAATAACGCATTATTTGAGCGATTCCCGTTCATATATGCAGCTATCAGTAATGCATCGGCAAAATTGCCGCAAATGTTGTGCCTTTATCGCGGATAGGCGGTGTATATGAACGGGGTTATAGACTATGCCCTACTCCCACTCTCTGGCCTGACCTGAAAAGGCCAGGGTGAGGAGAGGCTAGACCATCAAGTAGGATGAGGGTGTAGTCTATGTTACCAGACATGGTTAGTAACGGACTCAATTGTTTCTGTGCCCTCCACAGCCTCGTACATTGTAGATAGGCTATTGAACACCCACCGATATTCCAGGGCGCCATGTCACCATACAGGGGCAGCTTGAGGAACTGGTTGTAGAATCTCTCGCTGACCTCTGGCAGCAATCCCATCCTTAGCAGAGTGATCAGAGACACCCCTGGAAATACAAAGAAACAAAAACGGAAAAATCTGGTTGTAGACTCTCTCACTAATTTCAAGCAGCAAACCCATCCTCAACATAGTAATCAGAGACACTCCTGGAAATACAAAGAAACAAAAACTGCAAAATCTGGTTGTAGACTCTCTCACTAACAGCAGGCATCAGACCCATCCTCAACATAGTAATCAGAGAGACCCCTGGGAAATTGGAAGAACAAAAGTTGAGCCACAGCTTTTTTTGAGAGCTAACCTCTCCAAAATAATACTTTGACGCTCACCTTCTCCACTGCACGTGTTTTCTTTCTCTTCTTGCTCTGTAACAAGTCCTTTTCAGAGCTATTCTGAAAGAAATGATCTAACCATTCTTGCTAAAGATATTAAATGTAGAGAGAATAATTTTCCTCTGGAAAGACTGACCTTTGACCTCGATGTAAGGAATCTTGAAGCCGTCGTGCACCCTCACTAGAAACACCTCAAAGTGTGTAGCATTGGAATGGCAGTTCAGGTAGTACTTGCGGGTGTGACCGTCCAGAACATACATAAAGTGGTGATCCACCTGTGTGTCAAAAGAATACAATTGTATGTTTTTTCTTGTGAGTTGCAAGTCAAGAAAGTCAATATAGAACAATAGAGAGTATCAAGACAACCTACCAGTGAAATAAAGGATTATTGTCTCTATAGAGCGGTCACTTCCTGCTTATTGTGAACAAGCTCTTATTTATTGAGTAGAACTCATCTTTACAAACTTCCCTTTTGTCTCAACAAGGATGGTTGTTTCTGGGTCCACTAGAAAGCTCATATCATGGCCTAAATGACTTTATTACAACTGGATGGTACGACAAATTATACAGAACAAACTGAAGAATAATAAGATAAGTCACTCAATAAATTAATTAACAAAATCAATCAATTAATCTGTACAGTATTTTCTTACCATCATATTGAGAGATCGCAGGTCAAGCCGAACAAGACTCCAGCCAAACTCAGACCCATCAGGGTTAGGTCGAGGGTGTGCGATGCTAGCAGACACGTTCAATTGTTCTGACGAAACCTTGATGTTCTAAACAACAACAGACAAAACAATGACAACATATTTATGAGCTTTCTTCTCGATAATTGCTCTCATTATATACAATGCACTTTTCGCCTCATTAGTGGGCCAAATATCATGGCAGAACGCAACAATATGGTGCTCCTGAAAATTTTTTTTTTTTTTAATGTTATTTATAAGAAAATATCTTTTTTTACCAAAAAGAAAAAGAAGTTTGGTTGTCTCCAGGTCCCAGTTTTTTTCATTACATTTTGATGTTTTCACAATAATGTGACTAGACATTTGCGACCAAAACAAAATATTTACACTATTCTATCAGTCAAATTGGCAACACCAATATTCTAAAGCACTTGATTTTGTCTATTTTACCGAATGAAAGTGATCATTAAAATATAAATAACATTTCGAGGTAGCCATCAAATGTGATTTTTACTTACATTTTTCAGCAGCTTGAGTTCATAATTCTTAAACGGAGGTAACGGATGGTGACTGGCAGAGAACGAATCCTAAGGAGAGGAAAAGATATAGAAAAAGGGTTTATGAGCCACTTAATAGCAGCACCCACAGAATTAAGAAGGATATGGCAATCATAGCTCTGGTTTCAACAAATTAGAATTGGTATACTGCCATGGGGTATTTTGCTATAATTACAGCAAACTGGTAAAACTGTATGTGATTAGAGCAAAACTGGGGAGATGTCACATTGACTTCATGTTTCACTGAAATTCCAGAAAAATGAAGTTTGGCGCAAAGGTCTTCACACAGGATATTTCTTGCTGTAACTACAGCAGAACCAGGATGAAATTTGACCATTAATTTCAGTGCAACAGAACAGATGAATACATATATAAAAATCTGTTGCGTGTTCTCGTTAACAAAAGTAATCAATGTAAACTGTAAAGCTATAAGCATATTGGAGCAGACATCTTACTCATTACAAACCTGATTATCAGTGGCAGCCTGTCCACAGAACAGCTCTGGATAGATGGTCGTGAAAGCAAGAGACAGCATCTGGAAGAAAGAGAATACCAAACAAATGTTAAGAAGTACAAATAACAATTGACTGATAGAATGACAGAGCCTGGGCTGGCCACAGACCAGGTAGGCCTATAGATCTACAGTCCAAATCAACATTTTTTACTTGCGTATTCAAGAATAATTTTGAATATAAATTTTGATTAGAATTAAGTATACCATGTGATGTACTGTATCCACTTATATGAAATGGCACTTGCTTCTCTATGTCACAGGAGGGTAGTTAAGTGTACAAACCTGGGCTGATGGAAGCTGCAGAAAGGTGGTAACTCCAGTAGAGACGATATCACCCAGCATGGCCTTGAGTAACTCTTTCTGGTTGCCAATGATGAGGGAGAAGAACTGATTGAGTCCTGTAGAGAGAGCATAAGAAAAAGGTGAACTCTTCAAGCACCATTTAGACATTTTCAACCATAGAGTACAGACAAAATAATCCCAGGGAGAAATAAAAAGAGAGGGAGACAAAAGAGAAAGAAAAAAAGAGTGGATGGGCTGGGGGGGGGGGGGTGAGGTGAGAGTTTTGGTACAGAGGGGAGAGAGAAAGAGATGGAAAGAGAGAGAAGAAGAAAGAATGATTGAGAGAGAGAGAGAGAGAGAGTGAGAGAGAGAGAGAGAGAGAGAGAGAGAGAGAAGGAAGAGAGGGAGAAAGACAGAAAGACAAAAAGAGAGCAAGAGAGAAAAGAGCAAATGAGAGAGACTGAGAAAGAGGCAGAGACATAACAAATGCAGCAGCAAACGAATTGGGTGAAAGAGAACAAAATTACAGTACAAACAATTAATACAAATATAAATGCACATACCGTAGGCCGAAGAGTGCAAAAACAGATCAAGAACAACAGGTAAACACATGGAAAATACCTTAATCACCTGGGGCCATATTCATGAAGCCTTGCTAAGCCTAGTAAGCAACTTAACTACATCCAGCTACATGCATTTTTAGTAACTAACTAGGCTAGTAAGGTTTCATGAATATGGCCCCAGATGTGATTAGCTCCAACTTGTTGCCATGATACTGTTAAAGGGAATATACTGTACTGGGAAGACAAAAAGCCTTCAACAATGTGATCATGACCAATCTTCTTGCCATTGGTCTTAAATTCATGTATTGTCCATTTTAGAAACTTGCTGAAAATTATTTTACCTGAAATGATCCACATTTGGAGAAATCAGTGATTAAATAAACAAATCCTCAAAATCTTCGGCCCGAACAGTTTGAGGATTGTCATTTAATCACTAATGACTCCATGACTGGATCATTTGAGGTCAAATAATTTTCAGCAAGTTTCTAAAATGGACAATACATGAATTTCAGACCAATGACAAGAAGATTGGTCACGATCACATTTTTGAAGGCTTGTTGTCTTCCCAGTACAGTATATTCCCTTTAATCTTTTCAGTCCCAAGGACACACATATTCATAACCAACCAATAGCTTGTCCATAGCTTGGTACTAAGAGGGTTGGATTAAAGCCTTTCACACGTACGTCCTCTAACTTACCAACATACTGATACCGCAGAAAGTCTGGACTCGAGGCTAAGTTGTTCATAAACGATGCGTCCACTGCCATGCTGGTGACCACTGCATTGGTCAGATTCCTCCTGGTCAGTTCCTCCTGTTGATGTCTAGCCTCCTTCTCAGAACCGGCCACAAAGACAAAGGTGCTGTTTGGGTGTTTGTGGGCGAGGGTAAATGCCATGCCATCTAGGAAAGGAGACAAGAGAATTAGAATGATTTATTAAAGCGTCCAGCCACTGGTGATTCATGTATTTGAGAGCAATTTGCTTTCTTGGGATTGCAGGCATTATAACCCTCATATTTAGGACCAGGAGACAAAGAGAATAAGAATGATTTATTAAATGGTATAATTCAACCCCTTCTTTAATGAGCCTGTGAAAAAACGGACTGGCTTTTCTCCACACTGATACTGAGTAGCCCAATCCTTTCTGCCAAAGGGTATTGAAACACATGTACAATTGTCCAGGAGGACATGCAACATCAATCTAATGCAGATAAAAGATGACAAAAATGAAGATTTCATGGACACATACCTCCTCCACTGCCATACTCCATGAAAGAGAATGGCCTCGTATCCAGCTGTTCCATGGCCAGGTCTACCATGGCCTGGCGGTCGTCTGCACACGGTGCATGCCTCTCTCCTGGAGACTCTGCACTGCCCTCGACCAGGGGGCTGTAGAGGAGTCTACCTCGCTGCCACAGGACTGACATGGGGCACATGTCACTGTGGATGGGCAGGCGGAGGTACTCCCTGAACAGCAGCTGTCTGGAAAAGAACGAGACAAGAACAATATCTAAAGACACGGTTTCCTATTTCCAAAAAGTCACAAAACTCGGCAGGAATCAGAAGTATACCCCCAAAATAACATGTATGGAATTTTAGTCACACTTCTTAGGAAGAGTGAAAAGCTATACTTGTTTACATTTGAAACATAGAGATCATTATCTACATTCATGATTCTATTGCTTCTGTCAGTGCCTGAAGCTTCGTGCAGCATACATGTGTGACGCGATCTGATTAGTTGTTCGACTCTGCAACTGCCTAAATTTTATGATCCGTTTATTGGCTTTCCATGGTGTGATATTTCTACTCATACCCCAAGGTACTCATACCTTGCACCCGCTTCTAAACTGCACTGGCATACACACTGTACTGGACTGGAAGACAACATATATCCATTGCTGTATTGCTTTGCATGAGACAAATTGCCCAGAGTCTACCCTCCCCCCCCCCCCCCACCCCCTACACACACACACACACACACACACATACACATACACATACACACACGCACACACACAAACACACAGACACACACACACACACTATGGTACCTCTCAGTGGGCTGAAGGCCTAGTGAAAGCAGTGACTGGAGGCGGAAGGCCACGCCCATCTTGAGGAGGGTGAAGTCGCCCGCTGCGGCCGAGCGGAGCGGCGCTAGGCTGGGAGGAGTGAGGGCGTCCTTCTTAAACCAGGCCAGGGTACTATGGCAATCCATCCTCACCTGCAATCAACATCAACAACATATTAACTTCTTTCAATTCAAGGATCAAAATTGTCTAAATTGAGACAATTTATAATGTAAAAATGAAGAGAAATTATTACATAACATGGAGAACAAAAGTATCCTCTGCAAGCATGTTTGATGATATCATATTGGTAAAAAGCAATTATATCAAATACAATTAGATCTAAAATATCAACTTCATTCAATTCAACGTTTATCAGAATTGGCTGAATTGTGACAATTTACAATGCAAAAATCAAGAGATATAAATACAACATATACAATGGTGAACATAATTACATCCTCTGCAAGCATATTTGATTAATACACTGGTATAAACAAAAATCAACTACAATTAGATTTAAAATAGTATATTAGTTGTGATTTACTTTAAAATTCCGTCCTCTGAAATCAATGCACAACAAAATTATGATAATTGCAGCTAAGGAAAGCCAGTATAAAAATGGCACAAGCATACCTGTCTGTTGAAGGCAGTGATATCAACCCTGAGCAGCTGGGCGTGGTTTTGGAGGTCGACGTCCTCTAGCACTGTGATGCTGTACTCCAGCACTCCTGCCTGCTCTAATGACTCGCTAACAAACCCCTGCAAAGACAGAAAAATAAGCAAAGCTCGCAAGCAACTTGCTGAAATGTTCAATCTGATAAGAAAAAAAAAATTGAAATAAAAGTTCCATCCTATCCCATGACTGCATAAGGTTCTCTAGGTTCTCAACTTTTCCCCAAACTGCAAAAAAATGCATTGTTTTATTCACTTGTATTTTGCAATTCAGTTGCAATTAAGGCATCTTTTAAGGCATCACTGCATCTTTTAGCTGTAGCTATTCAGATAAACCTCAGACAAGCCTTGGAGTTATCATCAACAACATATTGTTTGCACGACACACATTTTATTTGAATATATAACTATAACTAGGTATGTTGTTCAAAAAATAAAATAAAACTTGTATTTAATGCTAGTGCTAATCATATCAGCTTATTGGTCACCTTTCAAACTAGTTCCAGACCGGTTTATCACTGGCTTCACTGTAAATTGTTGATTTTATTTGCTAAAAGAATAAAGAATTGAATTGAGCTACATGTACACTGCATACTGTACCTTGTATAACGTCTCCACAGATCTCTCCGCTTGACCGGAGCGCCGCAGCAAGACTTGTAAGGAGACTAAGCTGGCGGGATGCGGGACCTCCAGGAAGGTGGTTGCTGAGAGAGACAGGAGACGGCCAAGGAATGATGGGAAGGATCGGCCATACGTGGCAAGCTTCTGGAATGTTGCTAGGCCTAGTACCTTTGGTAAATTGCAGGGAAACATAAAAAATATGTTAGTTGTTTAGGACCCCAAATATATTTGATTAATGTTTTCACTTCTTTTCAAAAGCTTGGTGCATAAAAACCTGAATGCTAAATGAATGGAAAATTTATTTGATTAGAATTAACATTAACGACTCCGATCTTACTTCTTGGCAAAACTGAATCATGCCCCATATTAACAATTATCTTTAACCTTTAATTCAAATTTCATTTAGCAAGTAATTATTTCATAATGAAGCAACATTATAAATCTATCCTCACCTGAAACCTAAAGAGCTCCATCTGTTGGTAGAGTTGAGAAACAGTCTTCTCCGTCAGCTCTGCCTGGATCACCAGGTTGTTTGACAACTGCAGAGATTCTTGAAGCTTCCTGTTGGTTGCCAACATTTTGAGGATTTGTGATTTAATCACTAATTACTCCAAATATGGATCATTTGAGGGCAAATCACTTTCAGCAAGTTTCTAAAATGGACAATACATGGATTTAAGACCATTGGTAAGAAGATTGCTCACAATCAACCTTTCACCAGGCTTTTTTTTGTCTTCTAAGTACAGTGTATTCCCTTTAATTATCAAAAAAGCCGATGAACTCAACATAAGTGGTTGTAATGGTAAGGAACTTCCACTTCTTTCTAATTTCTAGTACATTGAATTAACCAAATGCTAGGGGCATAAAAGCATGAATACTCTATTAATACAAAAGCTAGTAAGTCATATTTTTATCTTTTCAAAGTATATGTGCTACTTGAAGAACACTTACTTCATGAAATCTGTATAAACTGTGGTCTAAAATTAAACCACTTTTCAGAATTTATGGGTGGAGGACTAATGGAAAATCTACCTGTGGCCAGGGGTCAAGTGGTCATCAAAGGGTGGAATGATGGTCAAGATGGAGGCGTTGGGGTAAGACCGGGCCACCTTGGCGCTTAGAAGACTCAGCTCTTTGCCTCCTTCAACAAAACACAAAATCACCCAAAAGATGGAAGCTTACGTGTACATCAAGGAAAGAAGAACATAGGGTTAGTCTGTGGAGTTTGGTGAACAGAATGTGTCAAGTCAATGTAGTGTTGGTTTGCAATTCCTAAAGCCTTTATCGTTTCTCTATCATTGTGTCCAATTCATAAGACCAGTTGTCTACAACAATCACACATCTTCTTTAATTTCCCTTTACAGAGATAATATGCTTTAATTTTGTAATATACCTATGTGACATGGACATCACACACATGTATATACATGTAAATAAGATTACCCCAAACTTTCATGTTGATTATTTCAATAACACTGTAGTGCAAGTACCTGAAATGTCTTTGTTGCCAAAAGGTTTTTTTTGCAACAGATATATTGCCTAGGTTCGGATGAGACACCACTGTACACTTATGGTATTTTACAAAGTATGATGGGTTGACCTGTTTAAAATCTGCCACTTACCGTACGTCATGAGACTGAAGGCATCCCCTGCTCCTTGGAAGACACTTCGCAAACTCTGCCACATGGCGTCAAAGACCCTTTCTCCCAGCGTCTTCTTTTCGGTCAGCAAATCTTTAACCATCTTCCCAATGTTCTCCTCTTCCTCCTCTTCATCTATAACTTCTTCCTCCATCAGCTCTTCATTCTGTCCCCTCCATCCTTTCATGCTTCCCTGGCCACCATGTCCTGCCATATTCCCACCAGCATCCACAACTCGGTAGTCATGGTAACCGTCTCCCATCCTCTGCTCCTCCTGTAATCCAGCATCAACTCTGACACTGCCGTCTTGGCCATCGTAGTAATAATCCACCGTCGCAGCCCCATCCAGCTTTCCTCTCATCTGAACATCTGCATTATCCCTGTCATCATAGAAACCGGCACCACCCTCCACCCTAACATCATCATCATCATCATCATCTTCATCTTCCTCCTGTTCTGTGCTTTCTAGTTGGTCCCATGCGGGGATGACGATCTGTTCCCCGTCTTTCTGGATGACACCCTCCGCAATCATCTTCCTCCTCTCCTGAAGTTCTTGACGATCTTCCCCGAGCCCAATCGCATTGACAGACTCAGCCTTTGCTTCCTCATTGTAAGCAAAGTCATTGCTGTAGTAGTGCAGGAGTTGTCGCTGATAAAAAGTAAAACAATAATAAACTTTGAAAAAAGTTTTCTGTTGTCTGTTGGTTTGTTAGAAGTATAAAGGCCACCATAGACGACATGATCTGATCAGTCACATGACTCTGCAATGGCTGATTCTAAGGAGCCATTCATTGGTTTCTACAAGGAGGTGACATCACATTTTCAGTCGCAGACCCTTATGACTGCAAAAGTGTGGCATCTAACTAACTACTTTAACATGACTTGCCCTGATGAAGCTATGGTAACTTGCTGTCAGCAAAAAATTTACATGTGGGCCCAGGATGGTTTAGCCCTCGCAGTGTCCAAAAGGCCCCCTGTGAAAAAAAATATCCTCATGGTCTATTTAGCAAAACATGTTTGATTCATGCATGGCATCAGGTTAGAATTTAGCCCCCATAAATACATTTCCTTTTTTCCACATTCTTAAAGATCAACTTATCACATGATGTAAGAATAGTTAACATCCAGCTACAGTACTGTTGGCCATTTGCTTACCTGCATATACACAGGTGGTTTGATCTCCTCGTCTCTCTCTGGTTTGGGACCAGTCTTTGGTTCAGTACGCATCGTTGAGTGTCGTGCTGGGGTGAGAAACTGCTTACTGCTTGCATCACCACCATTCTGCTCTCCAACAGTGTGAGATGCTTTCCTCTCCCCTCCTCCTCCTCCTGCTCCTCTCCCTCCTCCTCCGTCTCCTTCTGCACCTTCACCGCCTCCTCCTTCTCCTCTAAACTGCTTCCTTCTTTGCTTCTTGAGACGCCCGCCACTCTGCAAGATTCCTTGTTGTACCACATGCAGCTCACCCCCATTTCCACCACCACCTTCACCGTCTTTCTCAAGAAGTTTTGTATCTAATGTCTTCTGCTTGTGAGCTACTGATGCTTCTCTTCCATCAAGCATTTGCATTTTCTGAAGATCTCTTATTCCCATGTTTCCTTCTTGTTTTGCTCCAGCTATTGTCTGATCTTTCTTGTGATTGTCTCCAGTCAGCCCATCATGATCCCCCTGTTCCTTCTCAATCTCTCCTCCTTTTATCCTCCCTCCCTTTACTCCTTGCTTGCTCCCCTCCCCTAATACCACCCCTCCTTCATTAATCCTCCTCTGCACATTTCTTTTTACTTCCCCTGGTATCCCCTGCCCCGGATCATCACCACCCCTTCTAACACCCTCTTGTATCCCCTCTGCTAATCCCTTTCTCCCTACCAACCCCACATCTCCGCCCCCACCTGGTACCCCATTTCCCGGATTAACATCATCTTTCAAACCATTATCATTCTTAATCCCCTTAGACACCCTCCTTGCACCAAATGCACCCTCTTCTACACCCCCATTCCACATGCCTGGATTATCAGCATCTCGCTTACTAATCGTCCCTTTGCCTAATCCCTCTGCTAATCCTCTGATGGGAGGATTTTCCTCATCCCTTGTCAAGAGCAAGTTGCCCACAGCAACCAGCTTGGACGAAGACTGCGTATTGGATAAACGCCCACCTGTTTCTCTGTCCCAGTGCTTTCCTGGGATGTCTGGCTTCCTGAATTAATGGACATCAGAAAATGAGAACAGATGATAAAGAAGAAGGACATGATTAGGCCTATTGTAATAAAATAAAATTGATTCCGGCAACCCCTACTGTCCTAAATTCCATAACAAAGTAGTTCATAGGAGATCTTCAGTGTATATGTCTTTTTTCTCAGCAAAACAAAGTGTTTGACACTCTTGAGCAATTCAGTAACTGCCAGATCCTGTGGCTTAGGTGATTATGGAGTGCCACAACTCTCTATCCTGAGCTCTTTCATATCAACTTCATGTCACAGCTCCTTGCTCTGCTAACCAGTCAGTCAGGCTGTGTCTTCCTCCTTCTTCCCCTATCTCTTTTACCACCAACCTTCCCTGTCAAGGCCAACTTTTTCAAACCAACTTACAAAGTACATGTGTGCCTACTATTATGAATGCTGCCTTCAAATGGGGCCTTCTGGGTCCTGTTTCACCCAAATGTTTGGACGTTAGGCACACCATTATGCAAGACTAGTGACCTGTTCTTAAGTGTTATCAAAATGAGAGACTCCAATTTGTTATTATTTTCACACGGTAGGAGTGAACTTCCTACAATCCTTAACAAATATGATAAATTCTAAACTTTGTATTCAGATTCTTGTTTTTACTTGCATTTTCTTCTACTTTGATCAGATTTCAACTTTAGCTGATGGAAATTTAAATAATTGAGAGTCTGATTTAGCACCTAAGAACAGGGGTGTGTTTCACCAAGCCATTCGTAAGTTACGAACGACTTTATGAACGACTGGTGATCCCTTCTTGTACAAAATGCTATACCACACTTTGTTCATTGAGAATCTGATTTAGCACAAGAAGGGATCACCAGTTGTTCATAAAGTCGTTCGTAACTTATGAACAGCTTGGTGAAACGGTCCCCAGGTCACAAGTCAGGTTAAGATGTGCCTAACTTAAACACACATCTTGGTGAAACACCCCGCTGGACCCGACGTTAAAATATCTTACCTATTAGTTTGAGCGACATCTTCATTTTCTCTCTGCCACAGATCTGCCACCATGTCCACCTGACTTTTCATCAAGGCTGCGCCCGCCCCTCGATAGGCGTCGCTCTCCAGTCCCACATCATTAAGTTTCCCGTAGTGCTCATCAATCGACGGTCCTCTCTTCAGTCCCACATCATACATTTTCATGTCCTGGGGCACCGCACCATTCCCCATCGCCATTGCTCTTAGTCCCGCAGCATTAATTTTTGCGTAATCCTGTTTCACAAATTTCCTGTCACCCGTTTCTGCATCGTCGTCAAATCTGCTGGACATTTTATTGCTCTGTATTGCACTGTCATCCTTGCGTAATTCATGTAAAGATTGCCTTAAATCAGATCCCTGAAAAGAGAGTTTTTGCTCTTTGTCCCTCCTCACCGCACCCCTAGCACTGTCACTCAAATCTTTATTTGCATGCACACCATGCATATTCATACTCCTATCATTCTGATTTGCATACTCAGCATGCATATTCATACTAGCATCATTCCGATTTGCATACTTAGTATGCATATTCATACTAGCACTGTTCTGATGTGCATACTTAGCATGCATATTCATGACCATACTCTGATCGTTGGCCCGCTCTGATTCGCTGCGGAGTTTGCTACTCCTCATACTCTCATCGCTCAGAAGATTGCGGTCCATATCGGCGAGATTCTGACGATACTTCCAAGGCATTTGTTTGTTGAATATTTTAGATCTCACACGTTGAGTTCCTGAGAGGACGTCTGAGATCAACATCTCCCTCTGTATTTTGGTCTCTTTGTAGTTACCTTCCTGGCAAGCTGGAAGCTGTGAAAAAAATAAAATGCAAATATTATTGCTGCAGCTGCTACTACTCAGAGGTGTAAGTCATATATTTGCACACAGTTGGCAAATCACTTAAAATGAGCCCACTTACACACAAAGCAATCTCACTATCAATGCTATCTTGAAAACTCTTTGTTGTTCCAAAATATCCTTGCTATCATTGCAACTACCACATAACTTGACAGAAAGTCAAACCTTGCACTATGCCTTTTACAAGCAGCTCCCGGGTTGAAGGACCAAGTAAGCCCACAACTTAACCAAGCTGAACGACCTAGGTTGGGTTCATGCAACCATCGCCAAAATTGCGTTTTAAATCATGATTCAAAACGCAAACATGAATCACGATAACGACAGAATCAGAGTCCAGACGACCTTCTCTCAGATCACGTTTCTACTCGGTTTCGGGCCGATCCAGTGTGCATCGCAGTGCGCAGTTTGATCCAGGAAGTATAGGTCAACTTTTACGTGCGTGTTTTCTGACTTCTACGTGGGCTGTTTGACTAGCACCGGAAATAGGCTGACACAATGACTTCATAGAATCATGATTCAAAATGCAGTTGCGTTCAAGCGAGTTTCTTCAAATGTGATTCTGGACAAACGCGTTTCCAAACGCGTTTCATGTTTGCGTTTTGAATCACGTTTATATTCAATTTTGTCTGAAACGCAATCATGATTCTGCAGAAATGCGTTTACAATCATGATTCTAATCGTGATTCTAAGGCAAAAAAAGGTCGCATGAACGCAGCCCTAGCTGGCTAAATTAATCTCATGAGATTGAAGAAAGCCCAAGACTTTACAACAACACAAAGCCTACATTAACAAAAACGTATTTTATTTTAAATGCATCAGAGCCTGATACCAGTTTTTCTGTACTATTAACAACTACGTGTAGTTCAGTCTATAAAGTATCCAGGTTGTGCTGCTCTATCGATTGTTTCGATGCAGGTTTCTGGTTAAAAATAACATCAGTCAAGTAAATTTGTTCCTACATTCTGTCCCTCATGACTTGCATGACATATAATGGTAGAGAAAAACAATGCTTTACATGGGAACATTTCTTCACTTTCCGGAGAAATGTGGGATTCAATCATCAAAATTATATCTTAAGCTGTTTATTTTTATTAACACAGTTTGCGTGCATTTGCATGCAGCTGAGATATTTTACGAGAAAAACCTGTTTATTGTTGTTCGCTGATATCTCTTTCCCTCACAAAAGTATTGATGCAATCCAACAGAACTGGACAAGCAAAATAAGACTCTTCATTTCTTTTGTTCTCTCTGAGAAACCGTTGCTCCGCAATCCTGTCCATTATTGTTAAAACACCTGGAAAGCACAGGTTGAGACCGCATAATCTTTCGGCGGTGCCACGCATGGGTTCAAAGAAAGAAAGCTGCTTCATATCCTTCCATAACACCTCCCTGTTGTGACAGTCTCTCTATGCAACTTGTGTGTATTAATAGTGCTAAAATGTCTCAATGTCTCCTAACGACTAGGGGTGGGTGTGACGGTCAGGCATCCCGTACCTGCAAGTGGAGCAGAAGATCCCGAGTAGTGACGAGGATGTTCCGTGCTAGCCTCTTAGGGGCGCTCTCCATCTCAAGGAGGGGAACTACCAACCTCTCAAGACTCCCTACAGCTGGGTCTGCAGATGAGCATAATAATATTTATGATAATAATAATAATGATAAAAACATAATAACAGTAATAATAATAATAATAATGACAATTATGATGACAAAAGTAATGATAATAAAATTAAAGTACACATTAGTTTCGAGGGAGTCAGTGAAGGGGCATGTTCTTATCAGTATAATACTCACAACAATACTAATGATAATGATAATAATGACAACATGATGGTAATGATACTGATATAATTTTGAGATATATGTATGTAAGTAGACTCTGGAGCAGTTGACACTGAATTGTTTTTGATCGCATGATGCACTTCCTTAATGCCTACATTGTATTAGCACAAAATGAGAGGGAGAAAATAGGGGCTCTTTCTTTAAATTGCGGGCGATAGATCTTTGATACATACTCTGGAGTGGACACTACTAATTTGTTTTAAGTAACAAGGTGTTCTTCCTTTATGATGCCTGCACTGTAGCTACATGGTTATTAATGCAGAAGAGAGACACTTTTTTCACAGGGATTTCACAGGGCTAAATCTCCTGTGAGCCTCTGTGTCACAAGCCCCATTCATATGCAATAATACATAATACCGCTACATTATCAGGTCAGTAAGAACATTTCCAGCGAACCTCTAAAAACACCATTCATATACACCGAAAAAAGGCTGTAATATTGCAGTATTTTGGACATGGTGGACTCTTCCCCACAACCCACAACCCTAGCAAGAGCAAACACATGATAGTGACATGTTCCGCTAAGCCATACGAGCACGTAACAGAGCACATGCCAGAACATGTTGCACAATACACAACATTTATGGCTATTTTGCGGATGCAGTTTATAAGATTGCTACACGGTTATCGCAATATTGTGGTATCATTACAAGGTCTTGATCCGCAAAATAACCGCAAAATAGCCCCAAAATAGCAACACAATGGCTGCAAAAAAGCTGGAAAAAACAAAGGAGGCAAACACCACACTCATTTTAGAGGCTCCTGTTCATATACCAAGTGATCCATAATGATTTGGCCAAATTGCTGCAAATGTTGCGCTTATCTTGCGGATAGGTGGTGTATGTGAACAGGATAATTATCTAGTACTCAAACAGAGCAGAACAGGAAGTCATCAAACAACCAGGATGTGATTGACACTACTTGGAGCATATCCTTTACATCATGTATCTTTTTATGACCGCTGACAAGATAAATCACATCTGTTTAATGATGTACATTTATAAGTGGAGCTATTGATTCTAAAAGTCACGCTAGCTACTTAAAGAATTTCAGTTTCTGTGGATGTCATTCATCACAGAATTTGAGGACATCTCCTATCATTAGAGCCAGATCTGTTTTCACATCCTGCAAAAGTAGCCTCACTTACAGCCTGTTTGGGAATTTTCAATCCAAACTAAAAAAAAAATAGATTCTAAGATTCCCCCGAGAACCTCGCGTCACAGGGTGAACACTTTATGGTTATTCAGTTCATCGGGACTATTAGATATAGCTTGAGAAAGACAAGAATTTTGGTCTCTATGAGCAGGTAGTCTTTCTGTACAGGTTACTTTGATAAAGGTTTCAATGAGAAACAAAGTTCAAGGGAAATAAAACGTGTGATCTTCATTGACAGGGGTGGTCATTACCTGTGCGGCAGATTATGTATTTGAGTAGAGAAAAGCCAGCCCGCATTTACATACTGTACACTCCTTAAAGCCAGCTCAGTACAGAACAGTTCAATAAGAACAACACAAACTCTTCCTACAGTTACATGTAGGTCTTATATTATTCAGGAGGGCATAGGAGTTATAATATCTTGCAAAATTTTAACTGTGGTTCCTTTTCATCAGAGAAGTAGTAAAAAAATGTTGTTGCCAAGTAACCATACTTGTTCCAGGTTTGTTTGGCATTTACTCTTCTCCCTGCTCTGACTGTGTACTAGGTGAGTGCATTCCCTTATATTAACCCAATGTCTGCCAGACACCTTGCTGGGGAGTGAGTTTTCTGTGTATTACCTGTGCAGATATTCATCAATGGTTCATCTTTGTATCTCAAAGAATTTATGTTCTGGTGGCGCATGTGGATACCTGATACCATACTATAGTTGTACTGTATACAAGTCTATGTACAGGTAAGTGTATTGAGAGATGGCTGTTCTCCAGTGGGAATCGATCTTCCTTTAAGTTGAAAGAAGTACATACCATCACCTTTGTAGTGAATTTTTTAATGCAAAATAAATGTGAATTGACTATTAATTGATTACAAGAATTGACTAATTCTTGAAATTGACATTTCTCACTGGAAAAGAGTTCATGGTGTTTTTTTTTTAGGATACCAGGAAGGAATCATCTAAAAAAGAGTCAAATCTTTCAAATTAAACAAAACCAGATCCCCAGTGATGATGGCAGAATGATTCCAAAGAAATGTGACCAACCAAAAAATCAACTAGCATTAAAGACAGCCAGTCCCTTTTTCAGATCACCACAAAACCATCGAAACATTGGCACAACATATAGAGAAGTGTTAGCAAGCTCTATATTCACAATTTGAAACTGATACGTAGTGTAAAATTCAAATAATGCACGTAAACAACGTCTGATTAATAGTCTTTACCTCAGGCTCTTAGCAGTTTGTGTTGACATATCTGCTTTATTGATTAATCTGTTTATTAAATTATAAAAACGCATTATGAAAAAAGTTGTTCTATGGAAGGAATCATCTCCAAAGTTTGGTAGTTACTCATAAAATTAGGATTTCACACACGCATAATAACCACATAGATACTGTAACAAAGACTAATACTTTTTTCGTGGTACGAAAAAAGTCGGTTTGAAATTTAACGGCTGAAATTTTTTACATATACAAAAAGCTTCAACATGCTATATTCTTAGAAATGGTCTTGAATCACACTTTCTTCAATTTACGATCGTGATAGACGATTTCAAATTTTAAGCTTGCAAAAGGGACGGGCAATCTTTAATCTGCCCATGCACACATTGCAACCACAAACTATCTTGAGTATTGAAGTGGCATTGTCATACACCATTATCATGCAAGTTTCTGGTTTTAATTAAACAACATCACTTAAGTAATAACTTCACCGGTCCAACATTGTCTAGCGGGGTCAGTGTCAGGCACTCCCAATGAATGTCCCTGGCGATTGCTCTACCCACATAGCTTAGAACCAATTGTCTTGACAACGTGGTGATATGATGTCACACTTTGGTACTCTATTGGCATTGAAGGGAAAAAGTGAATTGAAGCTTACTCAGTTGGAGCAGTGTGCTGAGGAAGACACCTGTTCTCTGGAAGCGGGCTCTCTGTCGCCCTCGTGTGCCATCCGCAGGTAACACCATCTCCTCAGTCCCATTGCTTGCCTTATATGTCATCCTACAGTCCTGTTTGGATCAAGAATGTGTACAAAAACACAATGTCTTATGCATGTGATCTTTAAAGGTAGTTGAGGGAATAAAAGGGAAGTGATTTCATGACTCACTACTCAAAATGACGACAAATAACTTTCAGCAAGTTTCTAAACTGGTCAATACATGAATTTAAGACCATTGGCAAGAAGATTGCTCATGATCACCTTTTTCAAGGCTTTTTGTCTCCCCAGTACAGTATATTCCCTTTAAAAAGACATCTTTGCAAGCAACCTCTAAACTTTTTGTACAATTCTATAGTAATCCAAGAAGTTACTCTTGAATCAAGAATGTGTACAAAAATCCTACAGGTGTCTGATGCATTTGATATTCACAATGAGATGAGATGTGATGAGGTAAACTGATGGAAATATTGATAAGTTTGGTAATAAATTTTCAACTGTTCACAGGATTTAATATAAAGTCAATGGACCTTGTAAATTGATAGTAATTCATGCTTCTTTGTTTGTTTTAAGTGTCGTGCTGCTGAATTTTGAATGAGCTCTCATCTTTGTATCTTTGTTCCAGAATTGAGACTAAAAAGTAAGCTATTATTGTGTTGTTTGAAGTGCCTTAGAAGTGTCATCTAACTTCATGGCTGTTTTATTTCTAATTCCACCTCAGGATCAAACCTTAAGCAAAAAACAATGGAATAAAGGGGTCTCATAACATATCACAGAAAAAAAAAACATTCACAGCAATACACTTATGTAATCAAATAGCTTACGGGGAAAAATTATACAAATGAGAAAGAGATTTTCAACACTCTCAAAAGGAGAGCATCATCAACTGCTTACATCTTGTGAATCTGAGACTGTACCCAACAGTGGCCAGGAATATATCAAACTCTGTAACCATGGTGATGAATATATACTTACAATTGTGTTGTAAATTCATAATGAGAAGGCCTTTGTAGAGAAATGAATACAGTTGAATCATACATGCCTGAGGTTGGCAGTTTGCCAAGAAAACCCCCCAGTCCCACAAGTGTTATTTGGTGCAGGTTAATTGCAAATCTTCTATTTGCGTAGCACGCTGCTAAGGCCCCCTTGAGACTGAATATAAATCAAGCTTGAAGCTAGGGTGTGAGAGAGCAGATATGTTCAAGTTTTATTGAGAATATAACATTAGACTCTATATTGGACACTGCCCACGGGACTGGAACCGCTCAGCCCAGACTAAGAGACGTACATTGTAAATTATTAACACCCTTTTGGCTTCTGGCTGTATGGAAATTTGCATTTAGTAATCCATCATCAATGAAAGGAAACAGAAATATTAGCCTCAAAATAGATGAAGCAACAATCAGGAAGGAAATAACAAGTCAATGGGAATGAAAAAATTTATGAAATATGGTTGAAAAGAGACTGACGTCAAGAATCAATTAATAAAAGAGCGATGACAAAAACAGAAATTACCAGGGTGGAGAAAACAGGAGGATTGTTAGACACGAGAGGCACAAAAAATGAAATATTATTAGCAGCTGGGGGTAATTTTCTTAATATACTGTATATTAATGCTGGAGGGAAAGAAACATCATTTCTGCTAAGCTTGAATAAGGATACATTTTTTTTTTATTTTTTTTTTACATTTCTTAGGTCAGTAATAGTGGGATGAATGCAGATAAAATTACTTTCTTGCCACCTGTAGTAAAAAGTAAATTATATTTTAATGTTTGTAGATAATTATGTACAGAATCCTGACTTCTACGTGCACTGCTTGACATGCACCGGAAATAGGCCGACACAATGACATCATAGAACCATGATTCAAAACACGTTTGCGTTCAAGCGAACTTTTACGAACGTGATTCTGCAGAAACGCATTTTTAATCATGATTTTAATCATGATTCTAGGGAAAAAAGTGTTGCATGAACGCAACCTAAGATTGATTGGTCAGTTACATGTAGTTGATCGATTCTTTGAATTAACACCCGTCCTACAGGAGACTCATGCATACAAATAAGCATTCAGCATAGAAGCCTTGGGTATTGGTTCCTACGTATCGCATCATTATCATAAGCCTGGTGGATAGTGTTGAAGTTACCACATGGTCTGTTTTTTCTCTGCTTATGCTTTCTAACAGATTGATCGATAAATGTCATTACTATGGAGTGTACGGTAACAGCCAAACAAAGATCATAACAGGAAAGCGTTTAACGCTATTCTAGCTGGGGGGGGTCACATCACATTTAAATAATTAAAATAGAACAAAATCTTCTTCAAAGAATCTAATCTTATGCAGAGAGACAACATCATGATGATGACAAAATCAGCGTCCAGACGACCTTCTCTTCAATCACGTCGTCAACCCCCCCCCCCCCCCACCCCGTACAAAATTCACGACTGATCGCTGCAGATCGTGACATGCCTTTCCATGACTTTTTCTATTGAAACGTCTCCCAACTCTTGAGACCAAGTTACCACATGGTCTTCTTTTACTCTGTTATATCTTTCTAACAGATTGATCAATACATTTCATTACTACGGAGAGTAGCAGCAGAACAGAGTTTTTAAGAGATTTTTTTTAAAAACTGACCTCTGGTGAGTCCGCACAGCAGAGATGTGGCGCTAGGGGTCGCTGACCCTCCAGCAGAGTGACCTTGGTCAGCAGTGGTGATGAGAGGTCCCACTGGTCAGCTGGGAGACTGGAGATCACACAGCTCAGCTCAGCGGCAGAGCACGCCCTCTCAGCCAGCTGCTGGATACTGCTCCATGACGACATGTATGACACCTGCACAGACAATAGGCATGTATTAATTTGAGATGAAGACCTTTTTTAAAATAAACATGATCATTATTTGTTTTTTAAAATTTGCAACACTTTCTGTGAATGATTTATAATTCAACAGAAAGTATATTCCATTCTAAATCATTGTAAGATCAAAAACATACAATTTATAGCAATAATTGTGCCAATTTGAAGAGCAAATTAAGGTGTGATTTCAACCAATTTGAAGATCTAATGATTATGACCCATATTACGCTTTGAAACATGTCTAATTCCCCAGAAGGAAAAACCAGTTGAGACCAGTTGGAAATTCCAACTGGTTCCAGTTGAAATCAACTGGAACCAGTAAGAATCAACTGGTTCCAGTTGATTCTTACTGGTCTCAGATGCACAGCAAGCGGCCAGTTCACAGAATGTAACTGGAATTAGTCCTTCATAACCAGTTGCACCAGTTGATTACTGGTCTGTGTGATGTATTTCCAGTTGCGTACACCAGTTGATAACTGGTCCGAAAAGTGAAATTCCATTTACACCATTAGAGAACACCAGTTACATCTGGTCTAGTTGAATCAGTTAAATCAATAGGCAACCTATCTAAAAATTAAAATGGGATTACTGGTCTAGTTGAAAAAAAAAAGTTTAACACCAGTTGATTGCAACTGGCCCAGTTGGAAACCAGTTGAACACCAGTTGGAAAAAACAGTTAAACCAGTTGAACACCAGTTGGAAAAACCAGTTAAACCAGTTGAACACCAGTTGGAAAAAACAGTTGAATCAAAAGGCAACAATGGAAATTGAAATGGGATTACTGGCCCAGTTGGAAAAAACAGTAAAACCAGTTGAACACCAGTTGGAAAAACCAATTGAAACAAAAGGCAACAATGGAAATTGAAATGGGATTACTGGTCCAGTTGAAAAACCAGTTAAACCAGTTGAGCACCAGTTGCAAAAACCAGTTGAACCAGTTGAAAACACCAGTTGCAACTGGTCCAGTTGAATCAAAAGGCAACACTGGAATTTGAAATGGGATTACTGGTCCAGTTGGAAAAACCAGTTAAACCAGTTGAACACCAGTTGGAAAAACCAGTTAGACCAGTTGAACACCAGTTGGAAAAACCAGTTAAACCAGTTGAACACCAGTTGGAAAAGCCAGTTAGAACAGTTGAACACCACATTGAAAAAAAACTAATTAGCTTAATCCTAGATAATCTGGTATGACTTAATCCTTTTGTCTAGTCCTAGGTATATCTTTAGGATAACCCTAATAACTATGAATTCAAGCTATCGCTAATTATTAACCCAATTAATGACATTGTTCCAGTTAATACCCATATTGCTACCGGGAATGCTCATGAATATTCATGCTTGTGTAACATCCATCAAATTGTGGCATAATTTTGGACTTCTGAATCAATAACTTTATTATGATCCAAAATATACGATATGATATCTTTTATTTCAATAAATGTTTACAAGTGTAAACATTCAAAGTGAATACCATTTCAAAGAACCAGGGCAATATATGAAATTCTAATCAATTTGCATTTACTAACCATTATATTGTTTACTACACAACAGGTACTACTATATAATATGAAGGCGCTCCACAGTAAAGTGTCTAATAATTCGTAGTTGCTGAAAGAACTTTGATTGGACTGAGGTTAGGTTGTACCTAGGACAGAACACACTTGATGAAATTCCGATACAGATTAAAACATGTTAGGATAGGAATATCATAAGGTAAGATTGCATTAGGATTAAGCTCTCGATTTCATTTTAATCTGTTTTTCCAACTGGTCCAACTGGTCAAATCCCAGTTGGATTTAACTGGTCTAACTGGTCAAATTCCAGTTGGATTTAACTGGTCTAACTGGTCAAATCCCATTTCAATTACCAGTTGGATTTAAATGGTCTAACTGGTCTAGTCGCAACTGGTTTTTCCTTCTGGGTCTTGAAATTCACTAGGTTCATCAAACCTAATATTCTCTGAGAAGTGAACTTGCGATCAATATTTCATACACAAAATCATAGGCTCTTTACAAAGTAATAGATGCTATTTATCTAAATCTGCCAAGCCATATATAGCGATTCATGTTGGGACCATACGTATGATGGATGTGAGTCATGGAAAACAATCAATTCTCTTAGCAAAGAGGCTACATCCGGTTACTTATTGCTGATAGCAAGAATTCTTGACCGTTCCATATCTACACTATGCTTGAGGGTACTGTACCCATTACTGCTCTACCTCACAGTGGGGCTAATAAAAAGATGACCACACTACGATCGCCTAAAATTAGAATGCACAACACTTGACCGATAACAAATTGTGTTGCTATAACGCAAAATCCAATATGGGTTGAATATGTGCATAATCAATTAGGTACTTGGCCGAATGTCTTGAAGGTAAAATGCTTTTAACAGGCAAATTGCTTTCATAAAGAAGGTGTTGATTGAGCAGTGTGTACAGGCATTGCTTGTAATTATGATCTCCATCCTCTTTGTCTATATCATTTACATATTTTTCTTCCTTTTCTACTTCTTCTTCTCCTTCCTCTTTTTCTTTGTCTCATTCTTCTTCTCATTCTTCTTCTCCTTCTTCTCCTTATCCGTCCTCTTCTTCTTCTTCTTCTTCTTCTTCTTCTTCTTCTTCTTCTTCTTCTTCTTCTTCTTCTTCTTCTTCTTCTTCTTCTTCTTCTTCTTCTTCTTCTTCTTCTTCTTCTTCTTCTTCTTCTTCTTCTTCTTCTTCTTCTTCTTCTTCTTCTTCTTCTCCTCCTCCTCCTCCTCCTCCTCCCCCTCCTCCTCCTCCTCCTCCTCCTCCTTCTTCTTCCTTTTCTTCTTTTTCTTCATCATCATCAACACCATCCCCTCCGCTACAGTTACCACCATCACTATCATCATCATCATCGTCATCCACCACCATCCCCACCCCCACCACCACCACCACCCCACCACCACCACTACCATAACTACCATCACCCCCCCCCCCCCCCCCCTGTTCTTCCCATACAGTGGTTGACTTACAGAGTATGCGTCTCTGGCAGGAGTGGCAATGTACGTCTCCTTGGTGATTGTGATGACCTGCCCAACTAACTTCTCAAACTCGTGAGGTAGATTGTCTCCAATCAGAGCAGTCAGATTGCTCAGGAGAATCGTCCCCCAAAACACCTGTAGGAATGCAATGGAAATCAAATGAAAATAATTGGAACGATAAGACTAAGAAAAGCAAAATCAAAGGCTTACAGACATGGTATCCCTATTGCAGGTCAAAACCACAACAAATGGAAGAAAGTACTGTACTGCAGTGTGACGTCATATGAGCATCATTGTCAAGACACCTGATCCTAAATAATGCAGGTAGAGCAAGCAGCGGTCATCACAGCAGGGACTCTAAATGTGAGTACCCAATACTAGCCAGCTAGACAATACTGCAATAGTAAACATCTTGGTGAAGCGATTTTGTTTAGAGCCATTTGTCTTGACAACATTCCTATATGAGACATCACTTTGGTACTCTACATGAACGTTCCTCCCAATAATAGAACTGGAAACTGAAGATAAGTGGGAATCTATTGATGGCTGGATTTTGAATATATTTTAGACATGTCGTTCAAAACCTATAGATATTATGCAATAGCGCACATCACAGCTTATCACAACGCGTTGATGCACTGAGGTGAGCGAAGAGGTGCCATCTAGGACTTCTGAACGTAGAACATGGTCAGGCTGTTTCAAATGTAAGCCAGAATAGTTAAGCACTTTTCCTGAAAAGGTATGTGAAGTTACATATATGTGTGAATGTAACATTTCCCCCACTTTATCTATAGGGTATGTACATGTACATGTATACTGCTGATTTCTGCCGAGTTTCACGACTCATGCAAAGTCTTTACACCATGTCTTTAAATCATTAATAGCACAGATACTTGCTGAACTCCATAATGCCACCAATCCATTTCCTGTTTCTATTCAGCCATGCAGATCATTCTTTTGTGACTTGGGGGGGGGGGGGGTATAAATGTGCATCAATCGAATGGCTTATCATCCATATAATTTAAGTTTTCGAGCCTTCCATTCTCTGACTTGTTGATTTAACATGCTTAGGTTGTCGTGGAACATAACTAATTTTTATCACTCTTGGGGATTTTACAGACTCCGTAAAGAGGTTCCTCTTTAGTTTCACCATTAGGAAAAGGGTAATCCCCATTTCCCCCTTAACAGCAAAAGACAAATACATGTTTTAGAACATACATCAATGTGAATGTGTATATGTCATTGGCTAAAACAGAGCTGTTTTCAATGTGGTACAGCTTCTATTTTTGAACTTCATAGTGTTCTTTCTTTTTCACCTTCCAGGATATTTACGTCACATACCCTAAAATGTGCAGTCATGAACCGGTATTGTACTTGATCTACAAAACACTTTTTTTTACATTTGAAGTGTTCAACATTTCATTCATGAACATGTTCCTCATCAATATGTCCCAAAAAAATGTTTTCGCACTGTTGAAGGGACAGAGTACATTCAGTTGCCTAATAAACAAAGTTTTTCCCAGTTTTCAATCCAGCAAAAATATAAACTTATTTGCTGGAGCCACCTTTCAACCTCAAAGTCACTGAACCAACACCCTGGACTATACACTGTACGTTGGGGTATACCCTATAGATGATATATATATTTTTTTTCTCAGGGGCTCGTTTGTTACTCGCGGTGAAGGGGTCTCTTTGGCATGACGGAGGCTAAAGCACTGTCAGCCGTGCTGTGATTTGTTCAGAGCAATTATCAATTGTACAAAGATAGTACTCAAGGGATGAACAAGGTACATGTAGCTTCGCAAAGGTCAGGGACTGGGAATGCACGTGAAGTCAAGCCGAAAAAGAAGTACATTGTAGATCCACAAACACGTTTAAGACTCAAAAGTCAGGTTAAAAGTCCATCACTTCAGCAAACAGACACTTCTTAGCACTTGTTTGTCTCCGCAATTGAACTTCTCCTTCGAGTCAGTTCAAATGTTGACATAAATTCACGTGTGAATTCTTGGGTGTACACGCTTGGTGTACATAGAGGATAGTTCAATATAGGCCCTAAATCAAAGGTGATGTAGCCCTATTTGCAGGTCTAATAAGTTCTCCTTGCTAGATATGATAAAAAAAGAATATTACATGGATAACTCCAAGTAACTCTGCGTCACAAACCTTCTAATGAACACCAAAGAACAATCCTTTAGATTTCTAACAATAGCGTTACGCAGTGACCTTAGTCTATATTCATTGCACAGTTGGTCAGTGGTGTGCAGAGAGCTGTGATGTGCGCTATCGCAATCTCTAGGTCTCTATGTTACAGGGACCGCTTAATACAAATTAAAAACCATCCAAATCTCAGTTTGAAATCCAGCAAATCAATATATACTGTAACTCCGCTTAAAACCAGTTTCCAGTTCTTCTACTGTGAGGGAAGTTCTTATGAATGCAGTATATTCTTCATTTCCATGGTATTTCCACAATTTCATTCTTTGACACGCAAAAGAGGTGCCCTACCTTCAAATTTCATGATTTAAAAAAATGCCATATATGTTGAACTTGTGATTCATGCAAAGAAATCAGGCAGTATGCTGGTATGTTAATTGCATGACTGGCTTATATACACTGTACAATCATTATTTTTTCTTGATACTTCCTTTTCCTACACCCCCTAACAATTATTCATCTTCTTCCTTTCTAAATATTTTTTTCTCCTTGATCTTGTTCTTCTGATATTCATTTTAATTCTATTTGTTCTGTTTCTTCTTGTTTATGTTCTTTTCTCTACAACCTTGTTCTTTTTCATTTTGTCTCCAATTTCATTCTTTCACCCTGTGAGTTTTATTTTTCAGCTCTTCTTCTTTCTCTTCTTCTGTAACTTACAAGTAAATATCTTCTGCAAGCAGCTACACTTCTCATTATATTCTATCACTTTTCCTTGTCTTGTTTATCTGCATGACTGGTCTTTTTGTGCTTCTTCGTTTCTTCTCTTCTCTAGATTACTTTTCCTCTTCATCATTATCACCATCTGTCTATCATTTCTTTGTAAGACTCCAATTTCCTCTCTATCTCCATCCCTGTTTCGTCCTTTCCCCTTGAGTTCCTTCACCTCTTTGTCCTACAAACATGTTTTCTTCCATAATGTTGTTATATTTGTCATTCCTCTTTATTTCTTCTCTCCTCACATTTTTCATTCTCTGAAACCTTCCCTACTCTGTGGAAAATATCAATTGTCCCTTCACAGGCCTTGCGTATCATCTTCTTGAGGAAAAAATCATTCATTTCAACATTTTTTGTAAAGATGATTATCAGTGTCCGTCACTTGTTACAAATGCTTCCACTCTTGCCGTGGCGATGGTATCACTCGGCGGCAGCTGCATAAAGTGCATCACGGAATTGATCTCAAGGAGAGATACTGCTCTTGATTTTTTAATGCCGTAGTAACTGCACAAAAAGTCCTTGTGAATAATAAATAGCCCCCCATGAAAAGTTATTTTCATTCAGTTTTAAGGCAGAGTATGGTTCAGGGTGCTTGTTTTATGACCCTTGGCTTAAAAAGTAGCTCATACATGTAATCATTTTTATTTTATCCACCTGGTTTTAATGAACACATTTAAAAACGTGACTGAGTTTGTAAAAATCCTTGATTCCAGTTCATACTACATGTATGCCCTTGTAAATGTACATATCATCTACTTTAATGAATTGACATTTACTTGGATTTCTAAGCATCCTGACTGACTGGTCAACAGAGCAAGGGGATACAAAGAACTCAGGACAGAGAGTTGTTGCACTCCATGATTGCCTACATCACAGAATATGGTACATCTACTTAGAAAGATATTAATTTCAACATCTAAACATATTTCACACACATAATGTCACAGAATATGGCACTTTGAAAGATATTAGATTTAACATACAGTAAACATATTTCATAAACATACTTTATTTCTGTGCAATATAGATTTTGTACACATTACCTGTTGTTACCTAATTAATTAACTATTTCATGTAAAAAAAAAACATAATTTCTTATAGAGGACATATTAAATATCAAAAAAAAAATAAACTTATGCCCCATTGAGTGATTCCTGCATGCCAACACACGCAAGATCAGTGCAGCATCTGTTTGTCTGGGAAACAAAGGGTTAATAAAACAATATGAAGCACAACAGACATACCTCTGGGTCCTGGACCAAAGACTGAACTAACGCTGACACCTGATTGGTCGATGTAGCTGCAAGGTAGGCAGACGTCATTCTGGACAGCTTGTCCAGTACAGCTGGGTCTGGCTCTGGGTTACACAGAAACAACATTGGGGAAAATTGTCAATTATTTGTGTCATAAAATTGCATGGACAAACCTCAAAGAGCAGCAGTTTGAATGGCACACAAAGGGCTATATCACCAGAAGCAAGGCAAATATGACACAATTTGACTTAAATTCCACCCTCCAAGTAAGATTCTTTACAATCTGAGTGCAACTGTAACTGGCATTATAGTGGACTGAAATACTTACATGCATGTGCTAATAATAGTGCCATTCTCATTGGGCTTAAAAAATCATGTGGTAAGAAAAATCACGAAGTTAGGGTTTGGGTATGTTTGGTAGGCAACTTTCACTCTAACCTAGCGATTTTTCTAACTTCGCAGTTTAAGCCCAATGAGAATGGCACTATTGAGGCATTTTTAAAGAGCATATACTGTACTGGGAAGACAAAAAAGCCTTCAAATGGTGATCGTGTGCAATCTTCTTGCCAGTGGTCTTAAATTCATTTATTGTCCATTTTAGAGCATTGCTGAAAGTTATTTACCCTCATATGATCCACATTTGGAATAATTAGTGATTAAATCACAAATCCTCAAATTGTTCGGCCCGAACATTTGGAGGATCTGTGATTCAATCACTAATCTCTTCAAATGTGGATTATTTGAGGGCAAATAACTTTCAGCAAGGTTCTAAAATGGACAATACATTAATTTAAGACCATTGGCAAGAAGATTGCTCACGATCACCATTTGAAGGCTTTTTTGTCTTCCCACTACAGTATATGCCCTTTAAACTGGTAAAGAATAGGACAGAATGGAGTCTAGCAGAGAAGGAGTTAACTATTTATGTACTATTGAGGTATCTTTGCACTGGTACTAAACACCATTGCCATAAGGGATTATGGAGTCTGACACTGAAGGAGTCAATGTGTTAGAAAAATTAGAATGATAGGTATTTGTTTCTGTGACCTGTCGATGGACACAAAATGGCCTCTAGCGATCAAGTCGCCAAGAGTGATTATAGCTTTTTATAGCCACATATCTTCATTAATATGTCAAGAATAGCCTGTTACATAACATTATATAAAAGTGTCAGTGTACATTCAAGTGTCCTTTGTCAGAATATCTTCCTCTCTTTCTTCTCTCTCTCTCTCTCCCTCTCTCTCTCTCTCTCTCCCACTCCCTCTCTCTTTCTCTCTCTCCCTCTCTCTCTCCCCCTCTCTTTGTCTCTCTGTCTCCCTCTTTTCCTCATATTCTCTTCCTCTTTCCCTTACCCCTCTCTCTCTTTCTCTCTCTCCCCTTCCTTTCTGTCTTTTTCTCTTCCCCTCTCTCTTCCTCTCTCTCTCTCTTTTCCTCTTTCTCTTCCTCTTTTTCTTCCTCTCTCTCTCTCTCTCTCTCTCTCTCTCGTTAATCCTGATAGCATCAACATTTTCCTCCTTCTAGACTTCTACCCAAAGCGCAATTATAAAACAGCCTAGTGAGCCTACATACACGTCATATGAACCTTTCACAAACATCTCTCTTTCTCTCTCTCTCTCCCTCTTCTTCTCTCTCTCTCTCTCTCTCTCTCTCTCTCTCTCTCTCTCTCTCTCTCTCTCTCTCTCCTCTCTCTCTTCCCCTCTCTCTCTCTCATCCTGATAGCATCACCATTAATGGCATATGACTCAATTAACCCTGGTGAAAGTACCAGTAAGAGAATCACCAAGATGACATAAAACACCAAGTTTCCAATCTCGATAGCTCGACGCTCACGTTCCTTTTCTTAGAATGTAATTTGACGTCTGTCGCAATGAAGATGTAAATCGACGCCATTACACTTACATATACTCAGCCTAACTTCCAGGCTGTTAGAAATTTTTTATTTCAACTTAAAAAAATTCTGGTCTAAGTCTGGTAATTAGAAGACTACATGTAGTCTCTCTTTCCTTCTCCTCTATTCTCTGTACGCACATGTACCGCAAGCTGAAGTACATTGTAGGTGGACAGGTTTCATAAAAAAAAATGTAGTTTGGAGCATGGAAATCAGGCTAACATATAGTGAGGTTGGCAATCGCTGTGAGACCATATCCTTGCCAAGCTAGCCACAAGAACATCTTATATTCAATACAAAGTCAACTCAATTGAATTTATATCACAATGGCGCACTTCCTATAACAATAAGATTCAATGTGCATTACATTCAAACGCAAGTCCTTTGACAAGCACACATTTGTACAGTTGCAAATTAGGAGATTAAACATGGTTGCATTATATTTTAGTACAATGAAGATTGAAAAATCACATTCTGCTTTTTACTTAGAAAAAATAACACCTAAACCCTTTTCTCATTGGGTTTTCTTAGCCCCTTACTATCCTTAGCCCCTTACTATCCTAAGCCCCGGACTATTTTTTGACGCTTTTATAGGAAGGGCTAAGACCCCCCTTAGCCCCACCTATAGTACGGGGCTAAGGAAATTTTTGCAAGTGAGAAAAGCATACTACATGTATAGTACCAGCATCAGTTTCATCATGTGTACTTTGACACATGTACACAATACTTTATTATTTACCAAATTTCTTCACATTTCCATCTAGCAGATCCTCTGGTTTTGTTGAGTTTACAAGCTGCATTGTGTCCTCCATCAAAGTCAAATCAACTGCTGAGCTACATGTAGTAGTGCTTTTCTTACACCATTATTACAAATGGTCATTTACAGTACCAGTTTGGTAGCTGCATGTACACAAGCACCCCTTAGCATACACTGTACATGTGTATGAGTAGATGCATGTTTGTTTCAAGTATTGATGTGAAGTGGTCTTAAGCAAATGAGAGGGAGTGGTAAGCAAATCCAGGAGATAGTACTGACTTGTTGAATTTCTCCTCACAACCATTCAGCAGAATGTTTATATGACTTCGCATTTCTCTCACCAGAAACTTATTTCTGGAAGTTACGTACAGTGTGCATGCACAATGTGTTACCACAGTGTAGCTCCTACAAGGCAGTGGTATGCTATCACTTTCAACAGTACTCTCTTTTCTCTCTTTGTATGTAAATTCATCTCTCTTGCTTTCTCTTTTATCTCTTCCCATTCCTATTTTTCTTCTCTCTCTCTCACTCTCTTTCCCCCTCTCTCTCTCTCTCTCTCTTTCTCTCTCTCTCTCCCTCTCTACATGTAGCTCTAATTTTTTTTCCCTTGTGCTTTCACTTACTACAGTATTCATCTCTCTTGCTTTCTCTTTTATCTCTTCCCATTCCTATTTTTCTTCTCTCTCTCTCTCACTCTCTTTCCCTCTCTCTCTCTCTCTTTCTCTCTCTCTCTCCCTCTCTACGTGTAGCTCTGTTTTTTTTTCCCTTGTGCTTTCACTTACTACAGTACTCTCTATACCAGGTTAGAAGTACATTGCTCATCTCTCTCTCCCTCTCTCTCTCTCCCCCTCTCTCTCTCTCCCCCTCTCTCTCTCTCTCTCTCTCTCTCTCTCTCTCTCTCTCTCTCTCTCTCTCTCTCGCTATAGATCTCCCTTTTTCATCTCCTCTCACTCTCATCTTTTTCCCTGTACCCCCCCCCCCCCCCCTCGCTCTATCTCTCTGTTTGTCTCTGTCCCTTGTACCATCATTTTGTACAGTCACACTATTGCAAGCACATCCATCTCTCCCTCTCTTTCTTTTATTTTCTTTTCTCTTTTCACTCTACCTGTTGCCGGATGTCTCTCCCACCCCCCACCCCCCCCCCCCCCCTCTCTCTCTCCCTCTTTCTTTCTCTCTCTCTCTCTCTCTCTCTCTCTCTATCTCTCTCTCTCCCTCTCTCTATCTCTCTCTCTCTCTCTCTCTCTCTCTCTCTCTCTCTCTCTCTCTCCCTCTCTCTGTATATAGCTTTAGATCTGTATCCCTTGTTCTATCACTGTGTAGAGTTACATGTTTCTCTTTTCTGTACCCTAGTGATAGCCACCTCTTTCTCTTTCTTTCTCTCTCTCTCTCTCTCTCTCTCTCTCTTTCTCTTTCTCTCGCTCTCTCTTACACCCCCATCTCTGCACACTCTCTCTGTTAACACACACACACATGTACATGTACATACATGTACACAAACACACTCTTTCTCATCCCATTAACTACATCATGACAGCAGGCATGTGCACAGCAGATTTTGGTAATGAGTGCTTTGCATAATTTTATGTGTTTCCAGGCAAAGTCCATGCCACCTGAATTATTGAATAGAATGTCATTACCTTATACACTGTACAAGAGCTCACGGATCGATTCATTCTCATTACTATCAGACCTTGCTGAATGATGAATTTCACACATTCATCTCACAAATGAGCATACTTGCATTCTTTATTTAGAAAGTCTGTGGCGATTAAGTGTGACCTGCATAAAGACCAGTGAAAAAATAATACAACATTTTTGGGGGCTACTTTTGGAGCACATTGGCCAATTTGGCTACAATGTTACATCATGTTTATGGGAATTTGGGGGCTCTTTTACGCATTTCATAGGCAAAATCGCCCCGAGCCCCCAGGTATTTTTTCCCCTGATAAAGACCACCCAAGGGAGAAAGGACATGTGGTCCTTGTGAGCAAGTGGTCTTTATGGACAGGTTACTTTCATACAGGTTTCAATGAGAAACATTTTTCAAGGGAAGCACAGAATTTGGTCTCTATAGGCAGACCTTTCTAGGTTGTCACTACAGCAGGTTTGAATGCATTCTAAACTCCTACATGATCAATCAATCAGCATAACGCATGATGGCTGGTTTATTTTATAGAAAATCTGTTCACTCTCTTACAATTCCTATACAAAGGAAATGAGAAGAAGAAAATCTTACCTGGTACAATGAGAGCAGTCACAACACTCATAGCTTTCTCCCATGCCAGATGCAGACTGGTTACCCCACTACCGATTTCAAGAAAGGTGTCTTGTCTGCTTGCTGCAGGCAGGGCACTCAGAAAGTTGTGTCCTGTTACCAGTCTGGATGCTCCTTTAGGATCTATGTGGGGAAGAACCAACAGGGGGAAATGCAATGTATATGCCAACAAGGAGAGATGCATTGCGTATAATGCAAGCCCTGTTTCTGATGTAACAAAGAGTTGCGCAGAATATACGCCAAAGGGGGAAATGTTCAATGGCACACTCAGTAAAACCATGCTCCTAGCCAAAACAAAAATATGCTCTTCTAGGAACCAAGCTTCAAGACAAGAATTCTAGGAAGAGAAAATCTTAGGGGAATAGTCCACCCTGAAATTAAGTTGTTTCTAATAAAAGAAGAAACATGAAAAAAGCATACATGTATTAGTGAAGGTTTGATGAAAATCTGTCAAAGGACAAGATTTCGTGACGTCATGTGCGAGGTGCTCTCCCATTTGTTATGTACAATTTTCTTTTTTAAAGAAAAAACAAAAGAAAAAGAGCAATTCATGGAATCATACAGCACACAGCATGAGAAAGCACCTTGCACGTGATGTCACAAAGTTTAAATTTCAAAAGATCATGGCTCTTTTATCCTTTGACGGATTTTTGTCAAACCTTCACTAATGTTTTAATCATATATCTATCTTTATTCAAACCAACATAACTTTATAGTGGTCTCTCCCTTTAAAACCTGGCCTAAGCTTACCGGCTGTGAGTCTGCTGAGCCCCGTCTGCAGACCCTCCACAAGGAGATCCAACGTATCTGTCTCTGACAACACATCAGGCTGCAGGCACACAAAGAAAAACAGAGGGGTTGTAGGGGTGTAATATTTTGCTTTTTAGGGGTAGGGGTAGGATTAAGGCATGCTAACTTCAACATATTCGTCTCTGATTCTGAATTCAAAGTTGATAATTTGTCAAATTTGTCCATCGCTGACAACACATCCGGCTACATGAACACAAGGAGAAAACAGATTTTCATAAAGAGAGGGACAATACTGGGTTTTACAGGTGGAAAATATTTTAGGCTGTCCAGTATCAAGGTAGTTAGGATTAAGGCATGCTAACTCCAACATATTCGTCTCTGATTCTGAATACAAAGTTGATAATTTGTCAAATTTGATTAGAATTGTAAGAAATTTATTCACTCACACAATGTTAAAACAGGAACAAATTGGGGTATCTCACTTAGCACAAGAACGGGTCACGGGGCATGCATACCTTACAAACAGCTTGGTGAAACACCCCCCAGTGGCCATATTTATGAAACCTTACCAAGCCTCGTTACAGTGTACAGTAGTGACTTGAGAACTCTTATCAATAACAAAAGTTGGATTTTAAGTATCTAGACTAGTAAGGTTTCATGATATGGCCTAAGGGGTATAAATTTGCATCTAACTTCAATTCAGCAAACAACAGGGCATATTACGTAGCAGTAAATGGCACATTAAAATAAATGCTTCCAGGTTTTTCATAAATACCGTTAGTGCAAACAAAAAATAAACAGCGGCTCCGCTCCAGGCGAATAAGCCCTTTCAATGCAAAAAAGAACACTAAATCAATAACAAAAGAGCCCCTACAAAAATTCTGTTTTCCTCATTGGGGTATGACAGGATATCCCTTCCCTTGGGAGTGGGGATAATGGGCTGGAATGACAAGTGAAATTGACTGGTTGGGGGCAGGGGGGGGGGGTTACCCCTCTGCACTCTTACCCCTCCTCTTACTTGAGTCACTTGATATTGAAAAGTGACAATGATCAGAAGGGGATAAATTGCTTCTCTTTAACGTTCCTTCGACAGACAACAAACAATTTCAATGGACACTTCCAATAATTGGAAGGGTTAACGTTGCTCCTCTAATTGCCCCATCCCTACAATATGGACTGAATAAATGACAAAGGACAATATATATTAGGAGCGATGATCGGTAGGGCACAGATTGCATAACCCCATCCCATCTCTTGGTATAAAAAAAGATACATGTATAACACTTGGCAATGATCAAGGAGGGGGGGGGGGGGCACATTGCTCCAAGACCATCCCAGAATGTACTCAGAATGATTGACGGCTGACAATGAATATTAGGAGCAATGATCGGAAAGGAGCCAAATCGCTCCTCTGTAAACCCATTTATAAATTGGACATTAACACCTGGCAATGATAGAGGGGGGGGGGGGGGGTGGGGGGACTGCTCCGCTATCAGTGTTACCCCATCTGACAGCTGGCAGTTATTATAATCAGAGTGTAAGTCTCCTCTTTACAGTGACAACTGAAAACAAACAAATTATAGGGGTCTAGGATTATAGGCCTAATGTGGACAAATTACTCCCCCAGCACTGGGGAGGGGAGGGGGGGGGGGGGGCAGCATGGTTACTTATGTCATGGGATGAGCATGATGAGCAAAATTCTTTGCAAGATATTACAATAATGATCTTTCATCAGCAGTTAATTTGTCTGATTTAATTAGTTAGTTTTTTTTAGTTAATTTGCTCTGACCACATTTCCGGAATGAAACTTTCCGTTTTATGGGTTCCGTCTGGTGATGCCAGCCAGCATTGCCAGGCGCGGCAATGGCAAGTAGTATTTCAAAGTGGGAAAATGTATCAGGAGGAATTCTATGTACAGAAATACGATATGTATACAGTACTTACATCCTGCAAACACCCTTCGTCATCATTGTAGTCATCAAACTCATCTTGATTAAACCTGTACGAACTTGATCCTTTTCCTTTAGCTCCATAGAAAACATTAAAAACATCATCCCGTTGGTGTTGCGCTGACCGAGACTTCGTAGCATCCACCCTCCCAGGCCGTGGATCTATCACCCCGACGTTCCGGCTGGGGAACGTTTTCAATTGCCGCTGGCTAGTCCGTGCTCCATATGTGCGAGTAAAGTCGTCCTTTAGTTTTAGAGTCAGTTCCTTTCCTCTACTTGCATATTCGTACGGCAAATCCTTTCCTAAAACGAAATTCCAGTACGTGGCAACGATGCAGAGGGCTAAGAGAGACTTCATGGTGACGTCTTCAGCTGATGTCACTTCATGATATTTTCAGAGTCTATCATTCTCGTCCAATCTTGTTACCTTCATATGTATCACTTGATTTGTTTACAAGCGTGTGTTGATGACTTCCATGCGTTTCGAAGCCATTATCGTATGTGCGTACTTCGCCGCGCGCCGCATGCGTAATAGCGCAACTCGCTCGATGTAGAAAAGAAGCCTGACCGCACCACTGTAAACGATTTGTTCAATTTGTTTGTAGTAGAAGAAGCCACTCCGCTAATCCTATTTCGCGTAATCACCTGCTGCCTCGCCTCTAGATAAGAACGTGCTAGCGTGTGTGTGGTCTACGACTAATGTAGAGATAATACATGGCGCATTGTACATATTGCATAATGATTAGGCCTACTCTAAATGCGGTGAGAGATTATGTTGGTACTGGCATATTCGAGCTAGCGCCGTGGCGGCGAGGGGGACCGACTCGCTATAGCTCTCTCTCTCCGCCACCCTCTTTTTTTTTTTAGGCAAAGAAAGTTCCCCTCTCGTGTAGGTAAAGATGTGCTCCGGCCTACCGGTAAATACCGGTTATATACCGGTATATAACCTAAAACACCCCTCTTGCAATTATCATATTTGCCCCATTAAGATAGCAAAGTAACCTTTGAAAAATATCGGACCTGCGACCGGGATGATGATTTGTCAATTCTTCTCATCATAATTATCATCACCATCATCATTTTCAGAATCGATAACCTTCTTAACTTAATAAAGTCGTCATGATCTATAGCTACAAAGTAAGAAAGTTACAAAACATAAATGCGAGACCTTACATGCGTAAATATATATAGATATGCTTATATAGATCTGTGTGAAGACTTTCTATAGATTACGAAACTTAGTGATTAGAAATAGGAGATTTAAAACAGATAGCCCATCACTATATTATGTGTGTTCAGTGCTTAATTGACCGTCCCTCTCATTTTTCATGACAAAATGACCCTAAATCACGCCTTTCTAATCATTGGCTGACGCTGTGGAATTTTGTACTGTGTTTTAGAAAAAAAGAAAACGTTTGACACTTTTGTAAAATAATAAAAACTAAGTTACAACTCGAATCAAGCTGAAACTGACACACATCATCATAAATCCAAGGGATGTTAAAGTCTTTAGAAGCAGATTTGATGACATTGATCACTGATGATCAGTTCTCATGTAATAATCCAGTGAAATGAAATACTTTTGGACAAATTTGGACTCAGAAATGTGTGTGTATCAAATCATTACTTCAAAACACCATGCATGGCAATTGTGCATCGCATATGTCAACCCACCTTCTTTTCTGCCAGAATCGGGATGCATTAGTAATGACAATGTCAAAGTGTCATTTTATGCATGATGCTTCTGGCAGAAAATAAGTTGCGGGTTAGCACCCGGGGCTAGCATGTGTGATGTAAACATACGCACAAAGCCGATAGACACCTTGTGTGCGCTCCCATTATACTCTCAGTACTTTGATCCAAAAAAAAAAGTGAGATTGAGTACCACCAACCGTTTAATTAATGCGGATTCATTGTTCTCTTCTTCTCGTCACACAAGCATGTTTTACATCTCCTCTTTTCTCTACCCCCACCCCCGCCCCCTCCACACACACACACACACACAAAAAAAAAAAAATCCCCAACCCTCTCTCTGTTTTCAAATGGTACCATCTTGTAGAGAATTCGATTACCTTTGATATGATGCCTTATATGATGAAAACAAATATTGCATCATTTTGAATGGCGGCCATTTTTTTCAAAATGGCCGCCATTGCCTCCGTGGGCAGAATTCATTAGGGGTCAATATCCAAATATTGCTTGGTTTTATTCTACATGGTGCCAAATTTGGTGCTTTTAGACAAAAGTGGACAATTATTCAGCTTTGCTGCTGGACTAGCCTACATCGTCATTTTCACTATCAACAAATTTCCTGACAAACTATGATGCTCATCGTCTTCATTATTATTTACCATCATCATTACCATCCACAACAAATTCCTTTCAACTGTTGTCATCATCGTTTTCATGGTCATCACCATCAGTCATGCTCAACAGCTTTCTGACACCAATCTTGATGAATTTTATCTCCATCATTATCACAATTATCAACATATTAACCACTATTCTCATCTCCACCATTATCCCCCCTCCCCCCCCCCCCCCTATCCTTGATCTCCTCATTCATAAGTATTGTCATTATTATCATTCTAGTAAATCTCGTCATTTCCAAGAAAACTTCACAACAAGATACAATCCACATCAATAATTCATAGTTCTTTGTACAGATTTAATGTTCTCCTCAAGTACGATCACACAACAAGAGCATTGTCTGTCCCCATGGCCATGTATGTAACATTTTGATTGTCATTTCTAAAGTTAGAAAACCTTTTCCCTTTTCAAGTATTTACCAAAAGTGATCAATTTACAAAATTGAAGTGATAAGGCAATAAATAATCGTCGGATTATTAATAATGAAAAATACGATAATTCATTTTATTATTCAGGGTCATGTTCCGCAATGTTGCTTTTTGGCTCTGCATTATATCGCTTTGCATTTGGGTTTGTATGTTTGCTTGTTTGTTTGTTTGTTTGTTTGTTTGTTTTGTTGTTTGTTTGTTTGTTTGTTTGGTTGGTTGGTTGGTTGGTTGTTTGTTTTTTTGTTTGGTTGTTTGATTGTTGTTGTTGTTGTTGTTGTTTTTTTTTTTTTTTGGGGGGGGGGCATATATGTTACTGAGCGGTCTGTCGTGTGTGTATGTTCTCAACTGAGGGAGCAATGAATTATGTTTTGTTGCAGTGAGAAATGAGTCACTGTATAGACGCTCGGATATGCATTTAGTGGTAGGGGTGCATCAATAACGGAGTCTTTAACACTTAGTCATCAAATTATGTCAAAACCTACCATGTTTATACAGTTATTGGTTAGCTGCAAGTTTACTTTTAGTTCTGCTCTCTGTTAACTTACCAATCTTATCGATGTACGAAAAACATTAGGGCCATGTTCTATTTAGGTTTACAATGATTGAAACTTACCATCAATCATGGCAATGGGATCTACCATGGCAACAACCAATGAGCTCGCATTATCGCCCCTGTTGCCATGGTAGCTACAATTTATAGAAAGTTACATAAATTAAAAACCTACATGAAATATGGCGTAGATCTGTCGAAGTTCGCAATTTCCAATAAAGTCATACGCCTAAAAAAAAATGTAGGGTGCAAAATTGTACTGGAAAAGGCAAGAACGAAAAACAAACATTGTGAACATGATGTTAAACTCAGTGCAGGAATAAACACGGTTATCTGTAATAAAACATTTTTATTATTAGCAAAATCTTATGCATGTCCTTCCAAAGGATACTTTACTAATGATACGCTCAAAGCTTGTCCGAGCTTTGTCCAGCTAGCAACAACTAATATATTGAGAGTGCATTCCATTCATTAAAACTTAATCACTACATAAATACAGTTGACTTAACCATTGCATCACGACGCAGTTCGGGGGAAGTTGAGCATACATTACTAAAATACATGTAGTTCATTTAGTTACAACATGAGCGCGATCAAATATATTAAATAAGTCTTCAAAATTTTGCAAAATATATGAATTCATATGTTTTTTTATATTTCTCCTCCAATTCTCTTCTCATTTCTATCCATTCTTCTCGCTGTTTTCCCCCTTTGCTTATTCGTCTTTCTGTTTGTCTGTTATTTTTCCCTTATTTTCTTTTCTGTGCTTCCTCTTCTGTTTTCTTATTTTCCTCCTCATTTCCCAATGTATTTCAGTAGTTTTTTTTTAATGCAACAGTTCTTATGACAGTGAATAATGGTAGCCATATCTAATCACACTTATGACAATCGCAGCAATGAAATAGTCACGAGAACAACAATATAACCAAATTTCTTCAATATATGAAATGAATCACTTTCCAAAGTATAAACAGTTAGCAAGGTTATAAAATATAGTTTGATGATAATCAAATTTCATCAAATTGTGACCATGGTCAGTCATGACATTGATGAAGATAAAAAAATAGAATTTTCTAATTCATGGAAATCTGGAAATGATTTATTGTGTGTAAGCTTACATTCTGAAAACACCACATGAATATTGCATGTCGTGAAGGGCGGTTGATGAAAGACAACGGGGTAGTTTAATCATGATAGTCTTGATAATATGAAGAAATAATTTTTTCTAACAAGCCTTTTAATTTTGTATCTAGCGAGGCGCATATCAATTCAGATTGTTTCTTATTTGGTATAAAATTGTGCGTGTGTGTGTCAGTTGATTACGAACATGATACGCACGCCCGGTGAAATCCAGTGGCAACAAGTTATCATGATAGCTTATGTTTAATAACGCCACTTGCGGCGGTGTATAAGCAGGCTTGGTAAAGATAGCAGTGCAATACAACAAGACATATTAAGTCCCATTTCCCGTGCAACCCTCATAATCATTATATTGACCGGTGGCCGGTATACCAACATATTCTTCACCCTATAAAACGTCAGGCGTCCCGCAGTCGATATCGGATTCAGTGATTCCTGGCTGCCCGTACGCCAAAGAATTGAATTCAAGATGTTGGTGATAGTCTTTAAAGCGTTAAATGGCCAGGCTCCGGCCTAGATACATTAATGAATTACGACATTTTAAATGTCAAACCCACGGTCATAATTTCCGCAGTACACAAGACACATCGTTGTTGCAAGTCCCCCAAATCAGATCAAAAGTAACCCTAGGTGACCGATCATTATTTTGTGCAGCTCCTAGATTGTGGAATAAACTACCTGTAGACATCAGGAAATCTAAAACATTTGACAGCTTTAAATCAAAGGTGAAAACCTATTTGTTCTAAACATAGACCTAATCTACTTCTGACCATGATTTAAAATTATATAGCATTACGTAGTAGAAGTGCATATAAAAGCTCTTGCAGCGCAGTAGAATATATAAATATAGTTTCTGCGCTCTATAAATGATTTATTTATTTATTATATATTTATATAATTCGGATTATGGCGTTTGCGATGAAATCGCTCTTTTTTCTCCATACTTTTTTTTACACCCATTTTTTTTTTACATTAACTTGACCTTCATACCTTACATGTCTAACATTAAGGCCTCATTTCACACACAAAGGCGTTTCAGCAGCTAGTGGTTTATCACTACATTCTAATTTTAACATTAAAACATTTAATATTTAGACCTTGCGACAATAAAATAAATTATATGAATAACGTGTAAAAGCAATAGATCACCACCACCACCACAGAATTTTCACTGCTTACATTCATTGTACGTACATTTGATACAACAATGCAATTCAATGCACAGTGATAATTTCCCGTGCAAATACGAGAGTGAACCTTTGAAAAAAAAAAAGGTATTTTTCTTTAAATAAATCACATATCTTAAGGCATTTTTTCTATATTTTGTTCATACCTTTATCTACAATATTTGAAAGTGTATGCATGATTGCGATATTTACAACATATTTCTTAACATGTTCAAAGAAGTTTAAAGTAAATTTCAGATAAAAACATGATGACACGGATGGTTTAAATCACATATTCCCCAACACGTAATTTGCAATCAAGCAAATCTAAACAAACCAGATTCATTTTCGACATAATATACGCAAGTGTAGTTTGAATGCTATAGTGCTGAAATCGTAAATATTACAATTACAAGCATGTGATAGTGATCATCCATATTATAACTATTGAGTTCGTCATACTTTATGATTTTAACAATAAACATAAAGCATTATTGCTTAATGCTGACTCTCTTATGTTGCTCTGGTAAAAAAAGTGTGTATCTTGAATTCGTTTAAAGATTATAATGATAATAGTATATGACAGTGTCGAATGAAAGACTATAGTGGCATGGATAAGAAAAAAAAATGGCAATAACCAATGGTCGTATTATGGAAAAACAATTATCAATCACTTTCATTGAATGATTGAACTGGGGATATAAATAAATATGAAAAACTTGTCATAGTTGACAGAACTGCAGAAATCCACTAACGTTAAAAAAAGTCATTTTCTAGTGCAAAACAGCATTGTAAAATATTATAATCGACCATCGCATTGTTTAGACATGACATTAAAAAATCAACGTCAAAAAAACTTTCTTTGTACAGATTGCAGAAATTATCAATCAACCTACGTTATGAACATTTAAATGGTGCAAATGTGCTTCTATCTCTCATTTTTGTTTTTCTTGTGGCTTAATCTACACAGACGTGCACATGCAGTTTGTGTCTATCTCAATCAAAACAACTAATTGGCTGAGAGATCCGACAAATTGTCGTATACTACATTGCGTACTCCAGTGCGGGATCGTTGTCGTCTTATTGGTCGATCGTACGCGCGCGCCCATGAAGCGCGCGTGTCGTGTGTGTGTGTTTAATATTCCACGTCTCCCATGCGAACGAACGTGCGTTTGACATGGCGTTCCTCGTTGATGCGCCAACCCCCTTGCTGCACCTCGCGCTCCGTCTTGATCTCCTGTGATTACGAGGCGAAAATGTGATAGAACGAAAAAAGCATGATGTTAAGAATGAGAGCGAAACAAAAATCATAAGCGATTTTGTTGTGACACTTGTTTGAACAACATAGGCCTAACCATAACCAAGTGTATTCATTCCATCAAAGTCATGCCTGACTGATATTCCGTTAAAAAAAAAAGGCGGGGGGGGGGGGGGGCTGAGGTATTTGTCACCCCTACCCCAATCAGAAAAAGGGAGAACAAGTGCAATAAGTATTAAAACAACTTCCGAAATGGAAAGTTCACGGTTAAGTTTTCACCCCTCCCCTTTCTTCTCCCTCATTTTCGTCGTCGTTGACTTCTCTTTTTATTTTGCTCTCCTCTTCCAGCTAGGATGTCATTTTCTGCTCCCTCTGCTTCTGTTTCTTCATTATGCCTCCGCCACGAAGTGGCCGGAGGCATAATGTTTTCGGGTTGTCCGTCCGTCCGTCCGTCCGTCCGTCCGTCCGTACGTCCGTCCGTCCGTCCGTCTGTCCGTCCGTACGTCCGTCCCGAATCCGTTTAGGCAATATCTTGAGAACCGTTAACCGGATTTGCTTCAACCTTGGTACATGTGTGTATTGCATAAAACCAATGAAGTGTGTAAAATAGGGGTCAATTCTGATTGAGGTCAAAGGTCAAAGGTCAATGAAATTTGTGAAAAATTGCCCCAAATTGACATTTTTCACAATAAAGCCAAATCCGAGTATCCAATTCTCATTAAAACATGGTACAAAGATGGATCACTTCTTGGGAATAGACTGGTGATATTTTTGATGAATTCCCTGAAAGTTCAGAGGTCAAAGGTCAATGAACTTTGCCAAAATTGGATAAAAACTGCCCCAAGCTTTTTCACAATGAATCCAAATCCAAGGATGCAATTCTCATGAAACATATTACAAAGATAGATCACTACTTAGGAATAGACTGGTGACATTTGTGATAAAATTTGTGAAAGCTCAGAGGTCAACGGTGAATGAACTTCGCCAAAACTGGCTAAAAACTGCCCAAGACTTTATATTTTTCACCATAAAACTAAATCCAAAAATGCAATTCTCATGAAACGTGGTACTAAGATGGATCACTACTTGGGAATAGACCGGTGACTTTTTTTGGTGAAATTTCTGGAAGGCCAGAGGTGAAAGATCAATGAACTTTGCAACAATTTGCTAAAAATTGGCCCCAAATGGATATTTTTCATAATAAACCCAAATCCAATGGTGTAATTCTAACCAAACATGGTACAGAGATGTATCACTTCATGGGGGTAGATTGATGAAAGTTTGGGTAAAATTCCTGAAATGTCAAAGGTCAATGAACTTTGCCAAAAATAGCTAAAAAATTGCTCCCAAAGTAATATTTTTCAAAATAAATCAAGATCCAATTGTGCAATACCAACCAAACATGGTGCAAAGATGGATCACAACTTATGGGTAGACTGATGATATTTTTGGTGAAAATTCTCAAAGGCAGAGGTCAAAGGTCAATGAACTATGCCAAAATAGGCTAAAAATTTAGCCAAATTTAACATTTTTCACATTGAATGCAAAACTAATGGTTCAATGTGAACCAAACATGGTATAGAGATGTGTCACTTCATGGAGGTAGACTGGTGAAAGTGTGTGTAAAATTTCTGAAAGGTCAAAGGTCAATGAACTTTACCCCCAGACTGGCTAATTTTAAACAAACTTGATACAAGGATGGCTTTAGACAGACTGATAAGATTGGAAGTCAAAGGTCAATGAACATCGCCAAACATAGAAAAACAGAATATGATATTTTCATTTCACATAGGAATTAAATGGTTCATTGCCAACCAAACAGGTTTTCTGAGAATAAATCTAAATAGAGTTAGCATAGAGGCGGAGACATATTTATCGACTGCGCGGCAGTCGAATTGCTCTAGTTTGTATTTGTTTTCATGTTTCCCTCACCTTTCCATCCTCTCTTCGTCATCTCTTTCTGCTTCTTTTTTTCTTCTCCTCCTCCTCTTCTTCTTCCTCCTCCTCTTCTTCTTCCTCCTCCTCCGCCTCCTTCTCCCTCTCCTTCTTCTTCTTCTTCTTCTTCTTCTTCTTCTTCTTCTTCTTCTTCTTCTTCTTTTTCTTCTTCTTCTTCTTCCTCTTCTACGTGTTCTTCTTCTTCCTCTATTTATCCATGTTTTTATTCACATTAAAAGATTATGATCGTTTTACATAAAAATGATTCCTGGCTTTTTGATACTTGATACGCAGCTCGGAAAACTATTCGAAATAAGAAATGAATAAAAGATATGAATATGAAAAATAAATATAGAAAAAAACCAAAATGAACAAAACATATATACAAAATATTTGTTTTAATATAAAGCATGGGGAAGAAAGATGTTTTTTTTTTTCTTCCAAACAATAAGAACAATATATATATAAAAAAATAAATAAAATGGGTTAGTGTGTCAGCATGTCATATGCCTAAAAAACATGAAAAAGGTGTTAGGAAAAATATTCAGAATCTTTTACTAATCCAGAATATTAAATTTGTTTAAGCGTACAGCCACGTTCAGCAGTTCTCCTTTATAATAGACTGTTCTCCCAAATAACAATCACACTTTGTGTGCATTGTGTGTATTATTTTTTTATAATGAATGTACACAAATCCCATAGAATAGCAATTTGTCAGGCGAACAAAGATATTTAGATATACCTCCACTCATCATGCTGATCATGCAACAGTCACACCAGAAAAAAAAACCCTCATGCTTCACTTCTCCATACCCCATTCAGAGGAAAGTCGTCCCTTAACGCACCGCGCAGCGACATCCGGTTTTGCAGTCATGTCCACTTCCGGTCCCATACACTAGCACGCTAGCTCGTTGCATTCAAAAGAAGCTACTCCTTATGTGAGTCGCGTGTACTATGTGCAAAAACGCCAAAGGCACAGGCAACGGGGAGGTACTGTAACGTGCGCGATTCCGCAAGCCCCATTCAATCGTACACAAACCGTGTACTTCATGCGTGTTCGTCGGACTAGTCCAGCAATCTCCGAATGTGTCTGAAAACGTCTGAAAGTGACGCGAAGGCCGAAGTCAGAGGCTACATGTTCGGAAAATAATTATTCCCAGCCTGCGCTCGCGCTATCACTGGATGCGTGCGTGCTGGACTGCTCACGAGCTAGACGAAGTATCGCACCGAACATTATGCCGAGTTGTCTAGCCTGCCGCGCGGGCCGGAGGCGAATTGCTCGCGAATACATGAATTACCAATGACTGAAGGCATAAGCGTCTCAGACCGGAGGTGGACATGACTGAAAAACAAAATCCGAGTGGCTGCGCGGTGCATCATGGGACAATTTTTCCTAGCGGTGTGGCTAATTTGCAAACTAGAGCAGCAGCATGCTTTGCACGCACATTGGTGATGAGTTAACACTCTCAGTACCAGACCAAGAGAAGCCTATTGCACACATGTCATGCAGCTATGGTACTGAGAGGGTTAGGTTTAGCTGAACAATAACAGGCAAGAAGCTGAGGGAAAAGGGGATTTTTGAGGCGGCCAAACAGGAAAGAGAACCACTGCCCTCATTCAAAATAATAAATAAGTTGATAAAGCAAATAAAACAATTGGCCAATAAAAAAGAGAATTCTAGTCAAGCGGGGATTATGTCTTCGCTTCAATTAAATGCTTTATCTTCATCTTCTTGACACATCGCAATGATTTTGAATATGCTAATACATATCCTTCCCTCTTTCAAGATGTTTTCATTGTACAGAGGTGATCATCATCATTTTTGTAGTGATTTTCTACTCTGTAAAATGCCTGAAAATGCGGAAACTAGAATTCCCTTTTTTGTTCGCTATATGAGTGTATTTGTGTTAAGTCACCGATCTAACATTGAAATAAACGATGAATCCTCGCCTCATTTCTGCAAAGGAAGGTAAAGGAGAGAAAATACAGATGAGAGGGTCATCTTTGCGATGTGTTAAGCTCAAACTAACAGATCTGCACGGCAAAGATGTGGGTGATTGTTCACATCAACATCATCATTTTCACTCCGAAATCATAAAGTGAAAAGGACTAACACATACAAACATTTAAACGTTAAACGAATTGAATACCACTTAAACAATACATACATATAATTATATTGGCTAATCAAATTATATCAACGTTACATTCTCGGTGCGGGAAGGCTTTAAAGGGCATATACTGTACTGGGAAGGCAAAAAAAAACAACCTATAAAATGTAATTGTTAGCAATCTTATTGCCAATGGTCTTAAATTCATGTATTGTCTATTTTAGAAGCTTGCTGAAAGTTATTTGCCTCAAATGATCTACATTTGGAGTAATGAGTGATTAGATCACAAATCGTCAAAATGTCCGGCCCGAACATTGTGAATATTTAAACATTAATCATTAATTACTCCATATGTGGATCATTTGAGGGCATATAACTTTTAGCAAGCTTCTAAAATGGTCAATACATGAATTTAAGACCATTGGAAAGAAGATTGCTAACAATTAACTTTTGAAGGCTTTTTTGCCTCCCCAGTACAGAATATGCCCTTTAAGCATCCATCATTAAAAGAGAGATTATGAAAATAGCGGAAAATGCTGAGTTAAATGAGCGTATGCGCATACGTAACTACGTAACCACCAGCCGAGTATCGGGCGTGGTATTTGACAATCATGACAACGTTCTGTAAACATGATTTACAATTTTCCGTGGCAATACTCGTGTAGTTCAATTGCTCTTAATACTCTAAGGTCTTGCATTGCTGATATTATTCCTGTATTGTCCATGATTGGCAAGTTGATTTATGTTGCCATGAACACATACACTTCTTAGGAAGTCGACTTAGAAAGAGTATATCGCCATAACGCCATAAACCTTTTGTGAATTCGACTTGGCAATACATCATAATGCCACCATGACGACTTTGTAAAATAATCTATGTCTCCATAACGACATGGACTTTTGGTCAAGTCGACTTGACGTATGTCGCCGTGACAACATCTATTTCCTTAGTTGGCCTGCCTGGATGATTTATATCGCAATGGCGACAACATAACTTTAGGGGAAGTCGACATGATGAGATCATTAATGTCGATGTGTGACGGCATTAACGTTTTGTGAAGTCAACTTGGCAACTTGTGGACTAGTTGAAAAGTCGACATTGTAACTTAAATATACTCTTCAAGTCAACTTCGCAATATAACGTATGTCGACATGTCGTCAGGTAAAATGACAATTTATCACTTCCGTAGTGATTAGAAGAAAAAAATAATTTTGATGAATTGATGTATTAAATCGTTTATTTATTTGCTTACTTTGTCACCACACAATTATGTTGTAAGTGCAAAACCGAATATACATGTGTGCATACATGACCAGGTCGTGGATTTCAGCCAGTCGCAGATTCGTACGACTGGTTGGATCGTAACGTCTGCACAGGCCTTAACATACGTGATAAATTTAGAGCAGAAAGAAAAGGTTTAGCTGTTTATGTTAAAACAATGTTTAAAATGTTTAAACTCTACACGAATTACCCCCCCCCCCCCCCCCCCCCACGCCCGAACATACAAAATTTAGGAACGAAAAATGATACATAAAAAAAATAATGAATACATACATCAATACACAATACACTAACACACGCATATACACATTTTGACAGATACCACTTTAAAAGATATAGCATGTCACTTTCCGTGTTACATGATTGACGTATAATCTACATTTGCTTTTTCGTCTTCTATTACTTTTTGTGAGTATCGATGAATGAATAATTGAATCCAACCACCGAGAAGGTGCATCTGATTTGTGTGTAGGCATGAGAAAATGATCTTTGTTAAAAAATTACGATTTCAATTTATTTCAACATACACAACATACACAAACATACACTCATACAAAACCTACTTATATTTCTTCTCTCTCTTTCTCTCGCACTGTCTCTTATCTTCCCCATGTTTTCTGCTTTCTAACTTATATTCTAAATCAACATACCTTTACTTGAACTTACACGGTCGTTAAGGAACATTTCCGTCTCTATTACTTGTATTATCAGTCTTCTGCAATGTTACCTGTTTGAATGTATTCGTCTGCGATTCATCAAGCGGCTCATCTATCTGACCAGGCAGCGAAAATTCGGAGCCGGTCTTCGAGTTAGTTCCCCGGGGCTTTCCCTCGGGATCCCGCCCGCCCATTGATGGTCTGCTGCCATTCGGAGTCTAGATGAGGCGATGAAATTAAAGTGGATGGGAAGAGAACGATCGAGTAGATAAACAATTATGGCAGAAGTAGCTTGTAACGTTTTATAAGGAAAAGCAGATTCATCTATTTCTACGCCCTACAAAACTTTTCTCCATAAGTCTTTTTCGTAATGTATTTGTAACCTTTCTCCCTAAGTGCGTATAGTAACCAGTAACGCGGTATAACATTACATAATTCAGTTTTACTTCGTGGAATGCACTATGAACCTATTGGTTGTTGCTACGCAGACATACCTCTGCCATGCTATGAGGTAATCATTTTATATGTCTGCTCGAATGGATGATTAAACACATCATGAAAACAGCAGATTACTGAAATTATTTGATAAAAACATAACGAAGAAATGATTAGATTTGTGAGCATGTGAGAAACCGAACCACTATACTACTAAATGATTTACTATTCTCTGACTAAATGAACGAGTGCATATGAATGAAATGATGAATGAAAGAATGTGAAAATGAATGAATAAATGATTAAATGGAACCTCTAATGAATAAATCCATAATTACAACAAAAGACAAATGGTTAAACTACTGCATGAATGGTTCAACTATAGACTACATGAGCCATTTAGTTAATGAATAAACGAATGCTTTAACGGATAATTATTTGAATGGTTTCAACAATGAGTGATAAAATAAGTTCTTCAATAGGAAGAGTAATGAACAAATTTATAAATAAATAAATAAATAATTGAATTAATAACACGGATTGCTGAATCTATTTGATAACAGAATGACTGAAACAACGACGAACTAATGGATGAATGGCCACTTGAATGCATGAAAAAATGATAAATTATTCTTTGAATGAGTTGAATAACATAATAAATGAGAAAAGTATTGACGCGTGGTTCAACGAATCAATGACGGAATGTACTAATGGATGAATTGATGAATGAATGAATGAATGAATGAATGGATGAATGAATGAATTAATAAAACAATGAATTTAGTTATGATTGGGAAAGGGAAAGCCGCATCATAATGCACTGCGCAGCGGCATGCGGATTGTGTTTGCTGTCATGTCCGCTACCGGTGTAGTGTACTGGTGTATTGGACCATAAGCAGTCTGCAAAAACAATGCGAATCCGTGTGTGCAGTGCATCATGGGACGGTTTTCCTTATAATGCAGTTGGAGAACTACTAGATGGTAGTTTTGATGATGGTGATGACGATGATAGCACGTGATTGTGGTGGGGGTGATGGCCGCTTGATGGCGATATTCATAACGAACGTGTGGATTAAAGGACATGGACATACATTTCATTTTAAGCCGTTTGGGTTCATTGCTACTACCATGACTGCTAACCCTTACCAATGCGAATATGGATGGCATACAGAAGGAGTAGAAGATGGAGGAGAAAGAGAAGAAGAAGAACAAAATAAGGAAGAACAAGAACAGGAAAAGAACAAGTAGAAGAAAAGATGGGGAGAAATAGGAAATAGCGAAAAAGGGAATAGGGAATAGGAAAACAACGCCATGACCATCAACGACCATCATGATGTGATTGGTAGAAAACGAATTCAACGGAGGAGTGACAAAATTAAAAGGGCAATAAGGAGGAAAAAGATGACAGAGAAGAACAACAAATCTTTTGGCTGACGATAAACAACACACGTTAACGAACCAGCAATGAGCAAATGGCTTACACTATTCTGGCTAATCTTTGCTTTGAATACTAGGCAGTCGTAATTAGATGGCTTGCAGCATTTTTGCGGGGCAGAGTTTGGGTTGGATGGGGGTTGAGGTTGAAGGGGTAGTGTGCGACTCGGGAGGGTTTAAAGCGCATTTTTTTCGCGGTTCACGGTTTTAAGCAAATGTTACCTTTCGAGTACCCTTTGGCCTAGCATGTCGATATGCAAGCTTAGAAATGGAAAGACGAATTCAAATGCTGTTTAGTTTATCTGATCTCATCTCTAAATTGAGAAATCATGTTACATACAATCCATCAACATTCTTGACACTATAGGCTAAAAATAACCATTGCCGTGATAGCTTCATTAACGCCTTGTGCTACGGTTGACAACGATTCCCAAGTGGTACAACAATTATAGCCATAGTGTTTGACATAACTGTCTGCAGGAAAGAAGTTACATTCGAAGCTTTTGTACTGTACGCCGCTTTTCCCTCTCTCCGTATTGACTTTGAATCGCTTTAAAAAGCGCTTAGGGAAGATCTTTTTATCATATAGTGTCCTTGGTTTGATTTGATGACAACCCAAGGGAAGGCATTATTAAGTGAGAGGGAAGAAATCTCATTATTATTCAGCTTACTGTATACTACCTTGCAGCTCTTTCCGGTAAGATCGTTCAACGGAATTAACATTTATTAATACATGATATAAAACATCAATAAAAACAGATTGCATGGTTGGTATTCTTAGTTATGAATCAAGTGCCATACGATCCATTATTGTATTTGGCCTGTTGCCATAAAGTACCAACTGACTTGGTTAGGAAAGTTTTTTTATTTTACTTTCTCGCAGAGTAACAATTCACCTCCTTGGTAATGCTGTAATTTCGGAGGAGTCAACATTTACAAATACATTATATTAAACAAACATACTACTGGTAAATTATGAATAAAAAATGTTATTGACAAGATAAAGGGAATGGGAGATAGAAAATCATGACATATGACCCCAGAATATACATGGAAAAAGAGAGAAAAGAATAACATGTAATTATATTTTAATCACACAAGTACTATGTAAATATGGTTGTACATTCACAACATTTAGATCTAGTTGAAAAAACGCAAAGAAAAAGAAGGCTACGTAGAGTGTAAATCATATCATCTTTGGTGTCTCCGATTCTTTTTTAATCATTTAACGAATCATGTTCATAAAAGTCATGTTATTCTATCATAGCTGGCTTAGGAAACTAGGCTTGCTTCCTGTTATCGGGGTAAATATTAGACATGATATACTGTATCGGACTTTTTTTAACCTTTCTCCCTTCCACTGGCACCACAGATTTCTCCTCACAGGTACTCTTGGTGGATTCTGAAGGAATGATAAGACGAAGAAGAAGAAGAAAAAGAAGAATACAAAGAAAGAATAAAAGATGGAAAGAAAGGAGATGTGAAGAAATATAAGAAAAAAGGTAAAAGAGAAGCGAAATACGAAGCAGAAGCAGATTGTGTAAAAGAAATAAAAGAAGAAGAATAAAAAGAAGAGGAAGAAGAAGAAGAAGATGAGGAAGAAGAAGAAGAAGAAGAAGAAGAAGAAGAAGAAGAAGAAGAAGAAGAAGAAGAAGAAGAAGGTGAAGAAAGACAAATTAAAAGTGAGTGGGAAACGATGTAACCACAATATTTCAATGAATGAATATTGATGGAGTCATCAAATATTAGTGATACATGCATATAAAAAAAATTATAATCGTATTCATATTTCTCTGAAAATCAATACAATGGAAAGTGTTGACATTCTTAGTGTCCCATACAATATTGCAAGAGACTGCGTTCAATACGGGTGCCCCTGCGCAATATTTGCAAACCAGCGGAAGTTGAGCGGCACATAGAACAAGACAAGGACCTCGTCTGATAAAGAGTTACCTATGATATGAGTCTATCGCAAGTTAAATCCTCTATGTCTAATGTACAGTGTAACGACTCGATATAAATCATAATTCTTTATAGTACAGGGAACTGAACAGACTATGAAAGTGTCGTGGTTGCCGCATAATGACCCCATATATGATCAGACATTACGTCACCATAGTTACCTTTAGTAGACAAACCCTTGCCAGAAGTGTTTCCATCGTCCGGCCGGACCTAGAAAAAAAGTAATATTAATTCCCATTAGTATGTTTACTTGTATATGTATATAATTGGATACAGTCTCTATCCGTCTATCATAGGAATAATTATATCCGTCTATTTGTATATCTATCTTTGTTTCATAGCAATCATGGATATCACGTATCACTATTTACACATACTTTTATCTGCATGTATCTTTTCTATTAGTATATTCACATATCCACATATTCATCTCTATATACCAATCTATCTATCCATATATTTATCTATCTATCTGTCTATCTACTTCTCGAACTGTCTTTATATACGTCTGTCTATACATTTATATACCCACCTTTCTATCTATTTACTTAGCTACTGTATCTATCCAGCTGCCTACAGATCTATTAATCTATCTTTCTCTCTTTGCATGTATCTATCTATCTGTATGTCTATCTATCTATCTATTTATCTAGTATTTTATCCCTTTTGTTATTCTTCTTCCCATTCATCTGTTCGTGAGGAGAAAAACATGAATGAACAACTTAAAATGAAAGAATATGTAATTCCTGCCTTGTTCTTCTTGGTCTGGGTCGTACCCGCAGTCGACCATCCCATTTTCTCCTGTTCACGTTTCAGAGCATTCCGCACCTACAGGCAAAACAGACGGACAGACATACACTCAAACACAAAAATACGTTAACAACGCACAAGCAGTATGATAAAGAGTTCACATGAAACTACATCCTGAGATATGTTTCATTTACAGTGTTCATGGTGTTACTGTCAAGGTTATGAGAAATTGGATTGTTATGTGAATCAACAATCGAATGTACGTTTAGTTTGACTCTATGTTTTATTAACAATTCTTGCCAATATGAAACCCAAATAACGATGAGTGCTGCTCCGACTAAGTTCTAGTATTGAATGAGTTAAAACCATCACAGACAGCACAGTCGTATGGGCATACGACTGGACGTGAAGTTACCTTCTTGTAGAAATTCAATGACAGTGCACTGTGTTTTAGCCAGTCGGAGAAATCGCAAGGTTGGTCGGATCATGTGATCTTTGGTGGCCTTAACCGTGACGTTGCCTGGCCTTAAAAACCACATTGGTTTACTGCACATTTTAGTGCCAGTGGTAAGGAGGGAGTTAAGAGAAAGATTGGATATTTTGTCATCTCACCTCAGTGTTGAGGACACAGTGGAATATGAAGAGAAAGATCCCCTGGGTGCTGTTGGCGATGACGAACAGGTACTGAAAGACGATGGTCGTCCGTCCCACGGCAAACACCCCCAACACCCACGCGATACCAAGGATAGGGATCAGGCCAAGGGACCCCTTAGCGGCCGCTCTGTGGAAGAAAAGGGGATTTCATGTACATGTATCTACAGTGAAACCTGTATAGAAAGGCCGTTAAAGAGAAAGATGCCCTGACCATGATTCTACAATTGAAGCGTTTGCTTTTATGAATCTACACTGGAACATGCATAAAAACAACGTTAAGGAATATGAAGAGAAAAATGACTATAGTTCTAAATGAAATTTTAACCAGGGATCACTAAGCGGCCGCTCTCGGGACGAAATGAGGCAAGGATTTACAGTGAAACCTGTATAGATAGACCGTTTAATGGATACAAGATATATGGTCGAGAGACTCCTTAGCCGCTGCTCTAGGGACGAAACAACGCAAGGATTTCTTGTCATTATTCTGTGTGTATCTACAGTAAAACCTCTATATAAAAAGACAGCTTACGGGGAACAAGAAATTTTGAGTTAATAGACAGGTGGACCTCCTTTACACGTGGCCATTAAACATGTTAAGCCAATATTATGAAACGAATACATGGTGTGAAATTAATTGCAACAAGTGTCATCGTGGTCATTATAAAACACGGAATGAACAACGGAAGATGAATGGATATGCGAGGAGCGACGGAAGCATAGAATGAAAGATGAGAAGAAAAAGGAGAATGAGTCTACCATGTCTACGGGAGGAGGGCGGTAAACTTACTTGACTTGATCCACGGGGCAGTCTGCGCTAATGGCAGATGACTTGTAGATAATGCGCAATACCATGATGAGCACGAATAGGTTGAACTGTGTGGGACAAGATGGCAAACAGTAACAGGATGTCAGTCTTCTACCCCCTTTTTTTTTCTTTGTTTCTTTCTCTTGTTTATTCTTCCTTTCCGCCCTCTCGTTCTCGCCCTTCTACTCCTTTTTTTTTTCTTTTCCTTTATCCCATATCTCATCTCTCTCTCTCTCTCTTTCTCTCTCTCTTCCCTTTCCCTCTATCTCTCATTCCCCTTTCTTTCCCTCCCTCTCTCCATTTCTATTCCCCTTTCCATCTCCCCCACCCACCCCTCTCTCTTTATCATCCTGTTTCTTCCCTTTCCCTGTATTTCTCCCTCCCTCCCACCCACATCTCTCTCTCTCTCTCTCTCTCTCTCTCTCTCTCTCTCTCTCTCTCTCTCTGTGTACATGTATTAGACTCATTGGGTTGTGCCTGTACAGTTTATACCTCGTCTTCTCTTTAACGAACTTTGACCTTTGACCTACCGCTATAATCGCCAGCACCAGTCCTACAAAGGCCCAGGTGACCCCTGACCCTGGTCTGATCCAGCACCTGCAATGATTCGTGAAACATCCATAGGATGGATTTAAGAATCTCGGCAATTTGATTGGCTGATAGCTGATCATGCACAACGTATGTAATGTCACTGAACAGACGACCGATAACAAACGATAGCCACCGATAGCACTCTTCAGGGTTCGGAGTTGCTCTGATTCGGTAGATTCTGTAGATAGCTACTATGACTTAATGTATTTATTCTACCAATTAACGGGCAGGTAAACCACACTTAGGGGCCTTGTGCACCGACCTACTCAAACATTTACAGTATCTGTATACAGCACGCCAAGCTAATAATGCAATATTTGTATCATCAAAACATTCATCACTTTCTTGTTAGTTGTCCGATTTTCCTCATTGAGGCATTCATTCAGAGGTAATACACATTATTCATATGAGTCTGACAGAAAAGGAGTTTTCTCTTCATGTTACATGGCACAGACCAATCCAATGGGGCTGTATGGAGTCTGGTATAGAAGGAGTTAACCTACATGGTTTCTGTGCCGTAGTCCTCGTATCTGATTCCTACTGATATGCCCACCACGATCACAGGGGCGCCCCAGCCAACCAGACGGTAGTACATCGCCTTACTCCCCTCAGACCCGAATACCTACAGAGAAAGAGAGAGAGAGAGAGAGAGAGAGAGAGAGAGAGAGAGAGAGAGAGAGAGCGAGAGCGAAGGGGGGATATGCAGGAAGGGATAGGGATAGAGAGGGAGAAAGAGAGAGAGGGAGTGAGAGAGAGATAAAGAAAGAGAAGGGGATGGACAGAGGAAAACGCAATGAGAGAGACATACAAAAGGAAAGAAAGTGATAGAGAGAGAGAGGGAGAGAAAGGAAGAAAGAGGGGGGAGAGGAGGGAGGGAGAAGGAGGAAGGAGGGGAGAGAGAAATAAGCAATGACAGACAAATTATACACAAGGAAAGAAAAGGCTTAAGAGAGAAGGAGAGAGGGAGAGAGAGAGAGAGAGAGTGTGTGTGTGTGTGTGTGTGAGACAGAGAGAGGAGAAGGAAGTGGAGAAAAAGACGTAAATTGACAATAGATAGATTTGGAGAGAGCGAGAGAACGAAGGAAGAAATATATATCAGCTAATGCACACACAAGGGTAATCATCAGTAGATATGAACATATTACCTTTCTACTTCTTCCTTTATTTGTTCTCTCTTTCTAGTTCTTTGCACTCTCCGTATTCTTCTTTATTATCCACACCATAATAATCACCACAATTACAGCTACTACTAACCCTACCAACATTACATTACATGAATAAGAGCAACAACTAAGAACATCATAACAGACATCATTACCACCACTACAATGATTTCACCAACAACAATCACCGCAACCACCATAATCATTGTTATCGTTACTAACATCACTACTACTACTACCACTATCAACACTACAGCACCACTTCAATAGAACGACCACCACCACCACTATGATACACATCGTCATCATTATCACCGGATCCACCACCACCACCACCACCACCACCACCACCACCACCACCGCAATCGCACCATTACCGCTACATCACCATCACCACCACTGTAATCCCACCTCCTGTCTTACCTACCTTAACGAGCATGAGGTAGAGATGGATCCCCTCGATCAGGAGCCAGCAGAACATAGCCAGGTACAGGTAATGCATGATAGCCGCCACCGCTATGCATAGGGGCTGCGGGGAGAAAGTGTGGAAAGAGAAAACGAGAGATCGAGAGAGATCGAGAGAGAGAGAGAGAGAGAGAGAGAGAGAGAGAGAGGGGGGGAGTTATATTTGAGAGAGAGAGAGAGAGAGAGAGAGAGAGAGGGGGGGGGGGGCAAGAGGCAGAGCAAGATAGAGGGTTTGAGATTAGGAGATGAATGATACATAATCTCCCCCCTAAATGAAAATCCATTTGAGATACATATACGATACAATATATGACTTCATCAGTGTTCATATTCATTTTGACTTCAAATTGCTTTTCTTGCATAACACTCAAAATGCATATTTTGCATGAGTAACGCTGCCACTTGCGGCAACGGCAAATTCTTCTATGGTGAACGCACCATATCTACTATTCAACATTTCTTTTTACCCGGATCTCTGTAGCGCGGTCGATTCCGAAGAAAGTGAGGTAGGCGAGGAGCAGAGCGATCATCAGGTTCCTGTGGATCATATTCCGCTCGGAAACTCGGAGCGCTCTGAAAAGTCAAAGGTCAAAGACCACGCGATGTAAGGGTCACAAGATCAAAGGTCAGGCCCCACGCTATATATCATATCACGTAGCAATCAACCATGAATGTTCAAGCAGTTCAATTGCATTTCCTATACTGGATCCAATTATCCACGAGTTACTTTACTCCATTACACAATGCACAGTGATCATGGTGATATAACACTTACGAACGATGTGAACTATTCTTTATGCTTCATCACACCTCTAATAAATTTATATATATATATAGCACAATGATTAATGAAAATAATGCTTCCTTACTACTACTACTACTACTACTACTACTACTACTACTACTACTACTACTACAATGAATGATTTCGATAGTTCTGCTCCAATGATAATTATAGCTACTACTACTTATATTTCTACTATTACGGCCACTAATCCTCTAATGGTCATTCCACTAATTCTGTTAACATATTACACTCTTATTTCCAGTACTTATACTTTTACTGCTACAAGAAAACTTACCCGACCGAAAAGAACACAAAGAGTGCGATCACAAGACATAGAATAGATATGCTGATTCCAAAGTAGGTCAGGATAGTCAGAACGAGGTCATCCGTCTTAGAAATCTGGAGAAGGGGAAGGAGGAGGAGGAAGAGGGGGAGGGTGAGGAGATGTTTTTGTTGATGTTCGTTTTTCTGAAAGTTCGTTAATTGGAAAATGAGATGTGGATTGCTCATCGCAAAGTTACCGTAAAATCGACGACCTGCATGAGGACGGCGAAGCTGGTTGTATGTCCACACGAACAGACGGTGTCTGACTTGGTTGACTGGTCATACAGCGTGATACAGCCTTCAACACTCCACTCTCTGTGGGATAAATTAAGATAGAGAAATCCTTTTACAAACGGCCTAAAAACTCAGCATGGTTCAGCAGTACACCCTCAGGACAATATTTATAAAATCACATAGCCATAGCTTCACGATTTCTTTTCAGGAAGAGCGAAAAACTATCCTTGTTTGACCATGTTTACATTTGAAACAACCTGTTTCGGAGCGACCATCCAGTAGTCATGGTAGTCTACAGTGATATACGGAGCATTGCTCTCCGCACCGCACAGTATTTAAGATGGGATTCAAGTTATCGAAGGCTAGGTTGCTTTGTGCAGGCAGTGGAATACATGCACGGCCGCGTAGACTCCGACTCCAGTCTAATTCATGGGAATTTAAAGGTCCTATGACATGAAAATGTATGTTGAATTAATATGTACATAACAAAATCACTAACCATGCTAACGGTCCAATGGAATTATGTGTCCTATATTTTAAAATATTTTTTTCTTTATTTTTTCTCAGCACTGATGAGTCCCATCTCCAAAATATCCTCCAACTCAAGATTCCCCCTGTAACATCATCAGACGTAGAAATTAGCAATGTGTGGTTGGTGCATACATTCTATTATCCTGCTAATTTGTACATTTGATAATGTCACAAGGGGAATTTTGAGTTGGAGGATATTCTGGAGGCGGGGCCTATCAGTGCTGAGAAAAAATAAAGAAAAGTTATTTTAAAATATAGTACACATAATTCCATTGAACAGTTAGTGATTGTGTTATATACATATCAAGTTGCATCAAATTTAGTCAACATACATTTTCATGTCAAAAGGACCTTTATGGTAAAAATTGCTAGGCAACGGTGTAAATAAAAGAACTCACTTGTAGCTTGTAAGCCAAGCGCATGTGACGTTCACTTTGGTCCCATTCATTTCAGTCTCTGTGGACTCTGCAGGCTGAACCGTGCAATAGAAATGAGAAAGTACATGCATTGCAGAATGGATTTTGAATATCAATCACGGTATCAAAATCATGTCAAACTATTGAGTACGACTACCATGTCAATCTTTGTTTTGTCTACTTTCTGATTGATTTCTTACACATCAAATGAGAATATGATATGAGTCATGCTGTCAGTTTCTAAACACAACGACAAAAGAGTAAGTTCCCCCCTTTTTCTCAACCGCATAACTTTTTAACCAGGAGGTTATGGACAAAATAATTTGGCAGGGGTGTTGCTACACTCATTGGCTAATCATCAATCGTCAATGATATTGACCGGTCTAGTCATGCATGAGTGAGCAAACGCTAAAGGCAAAATTTTGACTTTTCAAAAGTCACAAGGGTGAGTGTTTATGCTGTTTTAACAGTATATTTTGGCATTTCTTGTGCGATTTTTAAAGTGTATTCACTCACCCATGACACGAAAATGACTTCTTATGTTTATGTAATATGTCATGTCACATATTTTTCAAAATATCCAGAGTTTAATTTTTTCTCAAAAATAAAGGGTTTTTAAACGTTTCAAACTCAAGCGGGATAAGTAGTTTTAAACGGTGCTCACTCAACCAAAACAATGAGTTCAGTGTCTGTAGGGATAGTGTGTCGAGAGATGAATGATAAACTATGAAAGGACATAAATTATGCACCAGAAATTTTGATATGACAGAATCCACAAATTACCTTTGTGACTTTTGAAAATTGACAATTTTTCCTATAACGTGTGCTCACTGATGCATGACTGAGTGGATTAATGTGATATTCACACCGAAGTTAGTCAATATGTGAAGAAACAATCCTGCTAAGTCATGTAGCTCAAAATTTCTTTAATAAAAAGTTATTATTTTTTTCTAAGGGGGACTTACTTGTTTTGTTATGTTTATAGTGCCGATGTCATTCAACATGAATGGAACAAAATAAATAAAATACAAAGATAAAAGACTATTTATTATATGGTTCCCGGTTCCGTAAATGTTTTCATAACCTATAGCTTATAACATGTCTAATAAATGTATTTTATTGTTATGTCGTATGTCAACTAAGGCAGTCAAATTGGCAGTTGGTGCAGTATATCATCCATTGGGGGTTACCAATGTGGGTCGGTAAATAGGGAGGTCCTATCACAGCACACTGGGTCATGACATGTTCATGGGTCAGTAGTTGACCACAAGGACAGGGGTCAGAGTCTGCAATGCCCCATCATTTCATGTTCGACCAGCACCAGACGTTTAACCGCTTAGGTTGGACCCATTGCTTCCTGGGGAGGTTGTTGGGCAGGAATGTGTGATAACCAGGCATCAATGTACGGTGGTAGCCTCTCAGGTACTGCTGGTACAACAGTAATAATAACTGCCAATGGAAAAACCTTTCTTGAGGAAAATGGAACATATTCCTTATACCCTGGTCCTCTCCATGAAAAACCAATGGAACTCAAAAGCAAGGGCTATTAGTGGTAACCACTATCACGTGACTACATGGCAGAGCCGTTCTACCGTCATCAATGATCTCGTCACCCTCAAAATGTTAGTTAAGAACATATTCTTTCGCCCGTATTCTGAACAGAGGTTTAACGCAAACAATATAATAAACCTGGATTAATTTTACGGGACGCAATATTAAACAACATTTAACATTATCATTAATGAAATATTATTGAATTTATCCTCGGAGTCACTATGGTATGTTGAATTTGTTCACATAGTGATTACAGCGAATAATTGAAATCGACCACTGTTGTGATTCTGTGGTGAAAAATCAACGATTTGGGGATAGCATCAGATGATTTTAATTTTGCCGTCCCATATAAAGTTATAGTCCAGATTAAGTACACTCTTTGCGTCAAACCTCTGTTCAGAATATGTTTTGGGCCACTTACGCGCTTGTTGACGTATGTTATTTCCGTAGGGACGGGCACGGGTTTCCCTTCGACGTAGATCGTCAGAGCGAAGATATCAGAATTGATGAAGGTTTCTACTGCTTCAATCTCGTCAACACCCTCTCTGCTTAGTTTGAGGTTGATCCGGGAAGGAGACGTAGGAGAAAGAGAGAGAGAGAGAGAGAGAGAGAGAGAGAGACAGACAGAGAGACAGAGAGATAGAGACAGAGAGAGACAGAGAGAGAGAGAGAGAGAGAGAGAGAGAGGGGGGGATGAAGTAGAAAAGGCAGGAGAGACAGAGAGAGAGAGAGAGACAGAGAGACAGAGGGTCGAGGTAGAAAAGACAGGAGAGAGAGGCATGAGGTGAGGTAGAAAAAGTAGTAAATGCACGAGAAAGAGGGAGAGAGAGAGAGAGAGACAGAGACAGAGAGAGAGACAGAGAGAAAGAGAGAGAGAGTGAGAGAGAGTGAGAGAGGGAGAGAGAGAGAGAGAGAGAGAGAGAGAGAGAGGTGAGGGAGAAGGGGTGTACAGAAACCAACATTACATAGTACAGACAACCATTACAAGTGTATATTGACATTGATAAATATGCATGTATATGTATACATATTCAGAAAAAGAAGACAGTAGACAATAAAGCAATATTGAATGATATGACACGAACATGTAATAATCATTATTAATCCAAGTTGCTCTTAGCTGTCTGTCTTATCAAAATCATATTTTCTATTATCTTATCAAATTGTTACAAGTGGATTCTAAAACACTGTGAAAAATTATGAGGGAATACTAAAAGTATGTGTGTTGTATATGAAAATTGAATAAAGAATAACCATTAATGATGATAATGATAATGATTGGTAAGTTAGTATTCTTTTCATGGCATTATACAGAGAATATAAGGTTATTACGTAATGTCTACTTACGGCACAGAAACCGACGGCTTGAACTTAGTGTTCTGCGCAGTGTCGCCAAAGTCGTCGGCTTTGATTTGAATGGCGGTAAAACGAACTGCACAATGGCGAGAAAATTAATACAAGAACCAACAATCAGGAAGACATAGAGATAATACATGGATGGACGTAAAACACAAATATTTTTTTTTCGTCAAACCTTCACTTATATCTTTATTTCATGTGTCTGCTTTAACATGAATAAGGTTTTTTCTCATAATATCATGACGACACCTTTTTTCCCCTTGTCACTCTGACCTTTCCTCTCGTGGCCTCTCTATTCCTTTCACAACTATCACTTGCTGAATGTATTTTTAAATAGGGTGCTTGCCTGATTCGAGCGTGAATTAGGGTGCTTCTACTTAAAACCGTGAATAATCATAATAATGTGTGTTGGTTAAAATACACTTAATTTACTGAAAGGTTAGCTTTACAAGCCACGCTGCTTTAGACCTTTCACTCGTCAGTTCATTTTAAGGTGTTAACATGTCACAGTATGGTACCGATTCTTTGATCTATGTTATTGAACTTGTGTTTAACCCGTTCTGTACAGAGCCGCCTTATATGCAGGCAGGCTTTTCTCCACTCGGATACTGCTCAGCGCGATTCCTGCATAACCTGCAGTACGAACAATACATTACAGGTTATGAATAAGAGTTAAATTTCTCACAGGGCGCAAATTTAGCCACGCCCCTTTGGTCACGGGATCAATAGCATGTTCTTATTGTTGAGGAAACGAATGAACTTGAAACTTGGAGCATTACCGGGGCTGGTGGTGGTGTTTGTTTCCTCGTCAAACACAGCCCCTGCTTCTATCTCCGTAAGGAGGCTCGACAAGTCCACCTCGGCTGATATGGTCACCACCACCGGATCCTCGGCATTGTCTGCTCCCGGGGCGCTGGCGGGGAGGTCGAGGTCGATCGTGGTGGTCGTCTCCCCTTCCTCGAGTTCGACCGTGGATGACACGACAACTGCGTGGGCATGGGCGAAGAAAAGAATTTCACAATAATTATTGAGTTGTATCTTATCATTTGTACATATTTTGATTCTGTATGATATATATATAAACAAAAACATCATTATGAAAAAGTTCTATCTTGTTAGAGAACCATTAGAATCAGCAATAAAGAAGTGCTCCGAAGAGAGTGCAGATTAATGTTAAGCACTGTTCGGAGATTTAAGTATGTCTATGTCGGACCTTTGCTAAGAAATGGCGGTCTCCAGAAAGAAAGTAAGTGTAAAGTGGCTTAAGAACATCTTTTAATCCATTCAGTACCAAGCTATCAAACCCACTTATGTTAGTTACACATCTCTATGAAAGTTAAACGCATATACCAGTCTCAAATCATATCCGCGGGTAAAATGTTGCCCCCCCCCCCCCCATCACTTTGTCGGAGGAACGCCGCGAAGGACAATCATGACAATGAAAAAACGAGAGAGAAGAAGTGTAGGGGGATATAGAGATGTAGAATTTCACATATTTCTCCTAAATTGTCATTATTGTAACGAGAATAAGCAGGCCATGCAGACGATCTTCCTCTCCCGATCTGTCCATGCTTACTTAGATTATCCGTCACCGACACGATGGTCGCGTTGCCCGCGCTAGCCGTGATCGTCCCGATAGCGTTCTCGATGATCAAGAATGCACTGGCCTGCTGGTTTGCCACCACCTCGTCATCATCGGCACCGGGAGGCGTGGTGCTCGTGCCCAGCGGGCCGGCTGGGGTGGTTGTCGTTCCCGTGTATTCCTGAATGATAGGTCGAGGGGGTAAACGAGAAGGGAAGGGAAGGAAAAACATTGCTTAAAGGGACACTCCAGCCTGAAGTTAAGTTGGGTTCAACAAAAGCAGAGACATGAAAGAAACATTTTTAGTGAATGTTTGATGCAAATCTGTTAAAGGATAAGACATTTATGGTCCTTTTAAATTTTGATATTGTGATGTCACGTGTGAGGTGCTCTCCTTTGTTTTGTGTACATTTTCTGTATGTGATTCAGAGATTATGAAAAAAAAATGGGTTTACTAATACTTTGAGTGTGCGGTAAAGTTGAATGATTGTGAGAAGCTATACCAAATACGCACGTGACACGAAAACCGAAGTGTGACGTCATTTGACCATTATTGTCAAGACAACTGGTTCTAAACTATGCGGGTAGGGCATGTAGCGGTGTTGACAGCGGGGACTATAATTGGGAGTGCCCGACACTGGCCCGCTAGACAATATCGGACTGGTAAAGTGATTTTGTTTAGAACCAGTTGTCTTGAAAAACATACTCATATGACGACACGACTTCGGTACATTACCTTTCACGTAAAGTCAAACATGTTTATCAACATAACCGTTTATAAAGAGCATCTTCATCCGCCATCACACCTGTCTAGAAAGACCTCCTGTCAACAAGGACAACTGTCTCTGTTTCCTCTGATTGCCTGGATGGTCTTTATAGACAGGTTTGGATGTGAATCGTGATAAAGACAATACGAAGAAACGTTGGTCTCTACTTACAGCCCTTTCCGACAGATCCGCGACAGTGATGATATCAAGAATCCTGGACGCAAACTTGGCCACGTCCTATTGTGGTTAGAAACAAGAGAACAAATAACTAATTCAAAGTAACGCTAAAGTAACAACGCCTAAAATGCCAGCTGTTTACACTGTTGACACACAGGAAAGGTTGTTACCATAGTTACAGTAATTGTTCTTAGTTGCAAATAAAACCTCTTAAATAAGCTTTATGAAGATTTACACGCGATGGGAGGTTCAAGTTAAATTATCATAACAGAAGAACCAAAGGAAAGGGATAGAGTAAGATATAATACAGAGAGAGGGTGTGGGAGAGAGAAAGAGATAGAGAGAGAGAGAGAGAGAGAGAGAGAGAGAGAGAGAGAGGGAGGGGAAGGAGGGTGAGATAGGCGAAGACATAGAGACACAGAAAGAGCATGTAGAGAGAGAGAGAGAGAGAGAGAGAAAGAGAGTTGGAGGTGACCTTACCGAGGTGAGATTCTGCGCAATCTCTGGTTCTTCTGAGATATCCAGTGTTCCGTTGGCCAGCATATCGAGTGCGTCGAGGAAGAGGACGACCTCGTCGTTCGTCAGCTCGTGCTCGACGTTTAGCGCGTTCTCCGACAACGCAATCGCGGTGGCGATATCATACGAGTCGTTCGTGACCGACATCTGAAAATGAGCAAATTGTCGTTGACTTCACCAAAATATTAAGGAATAAGATGGTGTAGATAATAGGGGGGAAGAGGGGAGGGGGGGTAGGAAGGCGAAATTAAAAAAAAAAGGAATAAACCAATTGCCTACAATACGTACAACACAACAATGATATGTTAAGAAATATAAATCTAATAACTTCACTTGGAAAATTGGAACATGCAATTATTGGTTACAGTTCGATATTCCGAGGTTCGTTATTCCGGAATTCCGAAACACGTAAATTGCCTATACCTCGATGCTCGTTATTCCGCAAACGAATCAGGAGTTCGTTAAACCGAGCGTTTGTCGCCTAACGTTTGGAATAACGAACCTTCGGAATGACGAGTGTTTCCCCAATTATTATCCTGATATAACGTTCGCCATGAATATATCAAGCAAATTCGTTACCAGGAAGACAAAAAACTCCTTCAAAAGCTGATCGTGATCATTTGACACTATTGACCATGACATTGTGCTTAATCGATTTGCGTTAAGACATGGGATTACAAGTACTGCATTGAAATGGTTTCATTTCAGCAATCGCACTCAAAGTGTGTCTACCAAGGGCACTGCATCTGCTCACATTAAGTGAGGGGGTTCCTCAGTGTTCAGTTCTGGGGCCATTATGTTTCTCAATATACACGGCTCCATTGGAAAATGTAATAGAGAAGTGTGGCATCGGCAAAATTATATATGCTTATGAGACCCAAATTTATGTCTCAATACCAAAATGTACTAGCCGTGCCACAGTAATAACTCAAATTGAATCTTGTTTGTGTGAAATACAGGAGTGGTCACTGCAAAACAGTCTAAGGTGAAAACTAGGAAAAAACCGAAGTTGTGCTTGTAAAACCTCGTGATAAATTACAACCATTGCTGTCAATAACGGTCTCGGATATTCCCGTTTTGTCAGTTTCAAAAACACGTGACCTTGGAGTTATTGTTCAAGATGAGCTGAGAATGAACACTCACATTGGTAATATTTGTAAATCGGCTGCCTTTGGACTACAGAGGATTGGGAAGATAAGGCATTTTGGATAAAGCGACCACAGAAAGGCTTGTTCAAGCATTTATATTCATTTTCTTAGCTTAGATTTCAATAATAGTCTGTTTCTAGGAATCCCTTGGACTCATCTAAATAAACTCCAACGTGTACAGAATTCAGCGGCAAGGCTTGTGAAGCGAAAAAGGGAATTTGAACTCATAACTCCGATCCTACGTAGTCTCCACTGGCTTCCGATAAGGGCTCGTGTTCAGTTTAAAATCCTCACTCTTGTATTCAAATGCCTATGTGGTAATGCTCCTGTCTATATTACTGAACTCATTAAACGATACCAACCTAGTCGTAATCTTCGTTCTCAATCAAAAAATCTATTCTCTGAAATCAACGTAAAATCTAAAACATTCGGTGATAGAGCTTTTGCAAATACGGCACCCAAATTATGGAATAACCTCACCCAAGGCATTAGATCATTGACAGACTTTGATTAATTCAAATCAGCACTAAAGACGCATCTGTTTGATAATTATTAGTTATTTTCAAATTCTCACATTATCAATTTTTACTTTCACACGCATAGTGAGTAGTTGAATGGTATTATGCGTCTCTCTTAGAATTGAATATCATTATTATTATTGTTATTATTATTATTATTATTATTATTATTATTATTATTATTATTATTATTATTATCTTCTTGCCAATGATCTTAAATTCATGTATTGTCCATTTTAGAAACTTGCTGAAAGCAATAAAATTGTCCACATCCCTTTCCCTTATAATGCTTATAGAGCACGTAGAAAGGAAAAAATCGCTGTATGGTATAGCAGAAATAGCAGCTTCGAGTGATGCACATGTACTGATTAATTCTTCTGTCATCCTTGCTAATGGAAAAACTAATCAAAAGAGCCCCGCCCCCCCCCCCCCCCTCCTGCAGTCGAGGGTATTAGTTATGGGGAAATCTAATCACGATAAAAGACACTTGATTACAATACAATATTGCCTTCATTTGTTTGAGCTATGCACCGAAGCCAACTAATTACGATCAAGGTCTTCCCCTTCCTTGCGTTGGTTCCCCATCTCTTGGGGTAGATCAAAATAATCCATGGATAGAATTCGATTTTACACTCCCCTGAATGGTAGACGTAATGGATGATTGTTTAGAATGAACACGGCACGCGCAACCGTAGCGCGGATTACGTGCCTATTGTATTTGGGCATGTGGTTGTCATGGTAACGGACCTAGCGATAGCCTGTTGCCGTGATCTTCATCCATTCAAACAACAAAGTGCGCACTGCGCATCCGTAGTTCATAAAAGATGCAGTGCATGTGACAACTTGAAATATATTATTCCGTTTCCATTTGGATTGACCGAGCAAGCATTCTTCAGGTGATATCAGATTGTAGAATACTCTCGTTTGTTCGTATAAAGACGATACAAGGCATATTTCAGAATATAAGGCGTTTTCGTAATGTATTCTCAATTTGGCTCCCTAGCTGCATATTAACGAGTTATGACATTCACCTGTATCTGTAGTTAGTGATTCAGTTTAAATAGACTATTTTCGTTATGTACGCATATCTTTCAAAGAAGACGTGAATAACGGAAGACCCATAGTTTGTCCGAGTTTTGATCGACTATAGCAACAACTAATAGACTCAGAGTGCGTTCCATTCAATAAAAATGAATCGCTAGATACGGGTGAATGTCACTACGCGTTACTACGCAGTGAGAGGGGAGGGGAGGGGGTAGTTGTGAATGCATTTCGGAAACGGCTTATTGATTAAAGCATATAACGTAAGTCACACAAAACCTAACATGGTCCGAGGAAGTGCGACTAAAATACACGAAACAAGGACTAAATGCGAACAAAATTGACAGTAACCATGGCGACAGAATATCCCAAAATTGGAAAATAGACATAGACGTCATCATAGTGATAGATGAAATCAGAATTATATAAAGGAGTATGTATGGCATGGAAAAAAAAACATTTGTAAACGCAAATTAACATAAAAGATTCACTCATACCCCTGCTCATACTAACATAACAACATGAAGAATGCAAAATACACGCTATGCGCTTTCAAGCGAGCCTACTTTAGCTTTACATTTCCATAACACATGACAAAATATGGTATTCAAAATATCCAACTGACTCATCCTAAGGGAGACAAAATATTCTTTTCATAATGCTGTTTTTGAACACGGGGCCGCCAGGTTGCAAACCCAGGTCACAACTACCAAGCCATATGTATAAAATGAGTTGAAGGAAAGTCGAAGAAATAAAATTAAAATGGAACTTAGCAAACGACATCAAAAACAGCCATCTCACAATGACGTAATGGTAATGACGTAAAAGCAATGCGATCTATCAGTGCCGTATAGAGCTAACGTATCCAATAAACATGCAAAGAAATGATGAATAATTATGGGCATTGGTTTACACACGCTCAGGCATGCACCGCATTGTGTCTTTGCGCGATTCAAAAATCTATTGATAAATGATCTACAGACGATACGATATGAATTGACTTCTATACCGTATTCATTGTTTACTTTCTGCCAGGATAAAATACAGTTTTGATCTTGAATAATGCAACAGTTACCAAGTTGTTGAGGTACTCCAGAGTAGGATCGATTTCCTTTGCTGTAAAACAAAGAAAAGGAAAAACATTTTTGGACATTGTGTCTATTTTAGAGGTGTTGTTATATCACTAGCAAAATGATGTGCAACATTTTAAAAAATCAGTATACACACCTGATGAGAAATGTTTTGGATGGTATCCATTATAATCATTTTATCTCATTAAAGGGTACATGTATTTCAGGTGATGCAACTATTAGCATAATTTTAACAATGTGACATGATAACAATACCATTTGATATATAAAAGTATGTAGATGATAACATCAATTAAAAATCAGAATCACGAAACGTAAAAAAAGAGTAATTATTGGATTAACAAACTTAAACAAACTAAATATTACTCAAGAGCGAGCCTCCGAGATGACCGAAACATGTCCTTTATTTCGTTACACATGTACATGTATTCCTCTGTTAGAATGTTATTGAATTGAATTGAACTGACAATTTTGCGTCCATGAACCCGCGACATGAACATTACATACACATAAATTTGTTTTCCACCGGTTACATAATTTGACAATAAGTTGACATATCATCATTTGAATGATTAAATAAGATCAAATGTAATAGCATTTTCATGAATGAACAAATATAGCGATGCGAATCAAGCAGTAAGAGAAAAGATACATCGATGATTTATATAGAACATTACTGTGTTCGTTGCATCCCTGTATCGTAAGCTCAAAGCGCCCTCCACGGGGGGCATTGGAGAAGTGTAGCAAGATATAGCCGGCCTTGAAGTAGGTGTCTTCGACCTGCTCGAAGTGGTCGTCGGTGAAGTTGAGGCGGTTCCACACGTCAACGATAGAAGCATCGTCGTCGTAGGACTAACCAATCCACCAACCATAATAAAATTCCGTGACAAGTCAAAGCAAAGATAGGGGGAAAAAGGAGAAAATGAGAAATTAAGCCCAACAAAAAATGATAACGCGGTCAGACGGTTACGCCTGAAGTCTGAAAACTTTATGCCAGGCGGACATTTTATCAATCAAGTTTTCCCTTATTAATATGGCAATATAACGACAACGGTATTTGTCATTAATAGTAAACAAATAATCAACGTTGGTGAAGGTGATGGGATGAACTATCACTTCCGAGGACGCGCATTATGACGCGCGTTTGGACGCGTTAGTGGGAGCTGATAGTCCGAGTGTAACACACTTTTATTTCGCGCGTACTCAAAATATTAATCGCGTATTAGGACTGTGAGGAGTGAAGAGATCAGCAAAACCAAAAAGTACTATCACCTAGAGTGTAACGAACTTTTATTCTCAGGTGATCTGACAGGAAAAATTACGCCTCATCACGTGATCAACTCTTGACCAATCATATAGCAACATTCTTAGTATGTGGAATATAAAAAGCAAATAATCAGCGTTGGTGAGGGTGATGGGACGAACTATCACTTCCGAGGCGATCTGGATGTAGCTATCTTTCCGAAGCGCAGCTGAGGAAAGATAGCGTATACATTCAGATCGCCGAGGAAGTGATAGCTCGTCTCATTGCTTGAAACCAAAAGTTGATTATTTGCTTTATATTCCACATCTGAAACCAACTATCTAAACCAAAAATGACAATTTGACGTAAAAAGGTAATGTTTACTTATCTCCATAACCCAGAGCCGCTGCCACGGGGAACACGCGTTAGGACGCGCATTAGGACGCGCATTAGGACGCGTATTAGGACGCGTATTAGGACGCGCATTAGGACGCGCGTTAGGACGCGTTAGTTGTCAAGTGATAGTCCGAGTGTAACGCACTTTTATTTCACGCGTACTCAAAATATTAATCACGCATTAGGACTGTGAGGAGTGAAGAGATCAGCGAAACCAAAAGTACTATCACCTAGAGTGTAACGAACTTTTATTCTCAGGTAATCTGATAGGAAAAATTATATTCCACATACTAAGAATGTTGCTATATGATTGGGCAAGAGTTGATCACGTGATAATGCATAGTTTTTCCTATCAGATCACCTGAGAATAAAAGTTCATTAAACTCTAGGTGATAGTACTTTTTGGTTTCGCTGATCTCTTCATTCCTCACTGTCCTAATGCATGATTAATATTTTGAGTACGCGCGAAATAAAAGTGCGTTACACTCGGACTATCACTTGACATCTAATGCGTCCTAACGCGCGTCCTAATGCGCGTCCTAATACGCGTCCTAATACGCGTCCTAATGCGCGTCCTAATGCGCGTCCTAACGCGTGTTCCCCATGGCAGCGGCTCGGGGTTATGGAGATTTAAGTAAACATTACCTTTTTACGTCAAATTGTCATTTTTGTTATAGATAGTTGGTTTCAGATGTGGAATATAAAGCAAATAATCAACTTTTGGTTTCAAGCAATGAGAAGAGCTATCGCTTCCTCGGCGATCTGAATGCATACGCTATCTTTCCTCAGC